>JAFIRS010001471.1:0-352752 GCA_018342105.1 Gonioctena quinquepunctata | reverse complement strand
AGATGCAAAAGGAGGGGCTGAGGGAATCCCTTGGAACACACTCTCCTGAAGATAACCTGTCCGTTTGACTTTGGCTCCACCTGATGTTATGGTGAAGCGAGTCCTCCAGAGTGGTATCAACTGTTCAATGCATCTCACTATTTGATCGGGTACCGCAAGGCATCTGAGCAAATGCAAGATCAACTCATGCGATGTTGAATCAAACGCCTTGCGGTAATCGATCCAGGCCATCGAAGGTTGCGCTTATACTGCACGGAGTCCTGCGTGATACATCTATCGATCAGCAGGTTCTCCTTGCAGCCAGCAACACCTCTTTGACCCTTTCTGCTCATATATCCGTTCGTACACCGTGTCAACTGCGAGGAGTATTCGCGTGTACAAAATGCGCGTAAACAATTTGTAACACGTGTTCAAGCATGTTATCGGTCTGTAATTTTGGGATCAGACAAATCTCCGTTTTGGGGATTAGCACGGTTCGCCCTCGACAAACCAAGCCGGAATTCGTTTCCACTGAGCCACGAGTTGAAAACTCTGGCTAAGTGGTGGTGGGTACTAGGAAACTTTTTCCACCACAGGTTGCTCGACCCGTCTGGGCCTGGAGCAGCGAAGTTCTTCGAGCCTTGTAGAGCTTTCCGAACTTCTTCTGGGTTATCGGTTGGCGCAGTTCATTAGGATGAGGCTGCTGAAACCTTCTACAGAAGGCTCCAAACTGCGTCAGGGCTGGAGTGTCTATGTTGAGTGGCTGCGGATATTCGTAAATCTCCTTCCAGAAGTTTTCCACCTGATCAGCGGTCGGCGGGTTTTCCACAACACGCGTCGGTTGCTGGAATAAGCGAGAGGGTTTCTCGCGGAACTGTTTGTTTTCCGCGATTCCTCTCGCTTGCCGTACTAGTGACTTTTTGGCAGCCACTAGCATTCGTATCCTATCAAGGCAGTGTTGTTTGATGGTTAACAGCACTCCTTGATTCAATGTGTGATGGACTCGTCGCAACTTAGCTGCGATTCGCCGCACCGTTAGCGTAAATGGCCTATTGGCCACTACGTAGTCCATCACACATTGGATACGAGATGCGTGTTGTCTCGCCGACTTGATTTTGGCTTCCATCTTTTGTATGCGTCTCTCATGCCTTCTAGTCGAAGACGCATTATTCTGCGTATCCGCACGAGATTATTATTATTGATATTATTATTATTATTATTATTATTATTATTATTATTATTATTATTATTATTATTATTATTATTATTATTATTATTATTATTATTATTATTATTATTATTATTATTATTATTATTATTATTATTATTATTATTATTATTATTATTATTATTATTATTATTATTATTATTATTATTATTATTATTATTATTATTATTATTATTATTATTATTATTATTATTATTATTATTATTATATTATTATTATTATTATTATTATTATTATTATTATTATTATTATTATTATTATTATTATTATTATTATTATTATTATTATTATTATTATTATTATTATTATTATTATTATTATTATTATTATTATTATTATTATTATTATTATTATTATTATTATTATTATTATTATTATTATTATTATTATTATTATTATTATTATTATATTGTAAACTACATTGAATTAACTCAATTATCTATAAAATATGTTCCAGTATTAGTTTTTTTATTGTCTTTCAATTTTTATCTTATTTTTTCATCACATACAAGTGATTAACATATCATTTCTGTGATTATTGTTTATTCACAGTATATTTATACAGTGCTCGTCTAAAGTCCGTTCCCCCCCTACTAATTTTTGAACCACCCGGTATATCGCAACTAAATTTGAGGGGCTTAGATAGGGGATGAAAAACTACTTTTTCATGGAAAAATTGCAGCCAAAAGTTTCAAAATGGCGGCTGCGCGCCATCTTCAATAATTTTTTTAAATAGAACACCCCGTATATCATTCCATTTTCGAAATTTGCACATAATTCTCAACAGTTTTCTCCAATACACTTTACTCCTAAATTCAATTATTTTCGAAATATCAACGTTTGAAAAGTGACATTTTGGTCCTTTCAAACCCAACCAAAAACACTAATGTTGCTTTCAATCAAGTTTGCATTGGAAAAAATCGTTGTCGCGCTAACATCTTGTTCACTGAAAGATAAGTGCCATGTGAAGTGGAATGAATAGAAAAATCGAATTATCGAATATCATTCAACGTTCTGCGTGGTATTTGCCAGGAAAGTAGTTGTTTTTCACCTGAGATCTACCATTTTCTGGTTCAATTTTATATTGAATCCTTTATGTGAAGAAAACCGTTTAATTCGATTTTTCTATTCATTCCACTTCACATGGCACTTATCTTTCACTATATGCTAGACGGGCTTGCCACTCCTACTGAGAAGGAATCTTTTATTTAGAAACCTATCGAGGTGGGAGATTCTCGGAGTGTTTCTTTCTGTCACTAGGTACCGCCAGTTAAAGTTTATCTTTTCCGGCGTACCTATAGGTGTTACAAGCTCGATGATGGTTTGTTTACGTTGTGTCTCACTTCAGCCAGAGTTCTTTGGACCTTTGGCTGGTTGACTACTCCGTACTGATGAGGGCCAAGAAGCCTGAAACCGATATGCGGATTGTTAGGTGAACACGACATAAATCAAACATAATCGAGCTTATCAGAAAGAAACATTTGCATTCAATGTCCATTGATATTATATGGAAGTATGCATGGATTTTCAGGTGAATATCATTCAACGTTCTGCGTGGTATTTGCCAGGAAAGTAGTTGTTTTTCACCTGAGATCTACCATTTTCTGGTTCAATTTTATATTGAATCCTTTATGTGAAGAAAACCGTTTAATTCGATTTTTCTATCTTGTTTTGTCAAACTGAACTGCTAACTGTCAAATAGTCCGTTGAGCGCCTAAATCCTTTATGAAAAGTTGATCATGGCTCTAGTTTGACGATAATTTGAAGCAGTTTTGATATTTGGAGAAGCTGGAAGAAATTATCATCTAGCAGTCCATATGTTTAATGATATATTTCCCGAGAATCCTATTTCGAGGTCATATTTACGCAAACTTTCAAATAAGCTCCAAGCAACTGGTACGCTGAAAGATGCTCCAAGATCAGGAAGATCTATTCTTTCAGGAGAAAAAAAGGTAGAAATTGTTGCTGAAATGGTAATCAATCCGACTCAGTCGACGTCTGCAGTTGCTGAATTCTATGGAGTAAGTTCAAAAAGTGTCCAAAGAGTCCTAAAAAAAAAAAGTTTCATCCCTGTAAAATGAAAATCCTGCATGCTCTCACGGAGGATGGTCCAGACCGGAGGATTGAATTTTGTGAGTGGTTAACAAGAACAATTGAATGAGAACGGGGCTTCCTGAAACGTGTACGTTTCGCAGACGAATGCACGTTTTTTCTCAATGGAAAAGTCAACTAACAGAATGTACGATACTGGAGCGATACCAATCCTCATATTTTTAGAGAGGGACATACCCAGTTTCCTTAAAAGGTGAATGTTTGGGCGGGGATTCTGGGCCGATTTTCATCAGAGGCAATCTTACAGGAGTTCTTTACAGAAATCTTTTAGAAACTGAAATTGATCCTCGAATTAGACAAATTGTATTAAGAAAAACTTGAAAATCGTGAAATCATATTTCAGCAGGATGGGGCACCTCCCCATTTCGATCGCATGGCTAGAGAGTTCTTCGATACAAACTTTTCTGGGCGATGGATAGGTTGCAGGGGAAGTACAGAATGGCCACCAAGATTTCCGGATCTTACACCTCTAGATTTTTCCTTTGGGGGTATCTGAAGTCAAAAATCTACGCCACTGAATGCCAAACAATAGAAGAGTTGGAACGCATAATAATAGATACATAAATAGATGAACAGACTTTTATCAACGTGAGAGAAGAAGCTATTTATAATAGGGCTCTTTGTCAAGATTTAGGAGGGGGCCACATTGAACATTTGATGAAATAATTGTTGGGGTTAAATAAAAGTGTTATTCAAAAATAAATAATAAATTTTTAGCTAACTAATTTGTTTTGATTGTGAATTTACAGAACACATTCGTAGGCTACGAGATTTTCCGGTGAGCAGTACTGTTTATCCTCAATAAACTCTCTTTACGCCTCTTATTAGTCGAATTCGAGCTTAAACTACAAATTAATAACAACGTTTAGTTAGCAGAATGTTTTACCGGAAGTGACCAAAATCCATACTTTATTCTAAACCGGAATGTTACTTTTCAAACGTTAATATTTCGAAAACAATTGAATTTAGGAGTAACGTGTATCAGAGAAAACTGTTGATAATTATGAGCAGATTTTGAAAATGGAATAATACACGGGGTTTTCTATTTAAAAAATTATTGAAGATGGCGCTCAGCCGCCATTTTAGAACTTTCAGCTTTGATTTTTCCATGAAAAAGTAGTTTTTCATTTCCTATTTAAGCCCTCCAAATTTAGTTGCGATGTTCCAGGTGGTTCAAAAATTACTAGGGGGGGAACGGACTTCAGACGAGCACTGTATGTATTACTGTATCTATTTTTCATATTGCTACTTCTGTAATTTTTTTGTTAATAAACTTATTTTATTATTATGATACACAATAATAAAAAAAACACTTAACTATGCTCTGCTACCACCAAACTTCCTCTCCGAAGTAACAGGGCTCATGTCGTAGCCGACACTGTGGACAGACCCCCTCGCGCCATGTGACAGCTCAACAAGCCATACAGCACGAGCCAGCTAGTCGAGCCTCGCGCCTTTGATGTTTGTGAATTTACCGATATTTCATGGGAACGGTCGAGCCACCTCGATCTTTCGCTTAACAAGTCTCGATCCTACGCGAGTCGACCATTCTCACGACGCGAGACGCGAGCTCGTCAAGTCTCGCGCCGTGAGACGCCGGCTTCACATACCATTTATTGTCACATAGAAAACAACTTTTAAATGTATACTTTGCTGTTGTATATTCCTACATTACCTACAGAATTACCGTGGGGGGTTGCTCTACAAAACTTTCGTTATACGCCTAATTCATGGAATAGACCGCAGAGAATCTTATAGATAATACTTTATTCTCAATGAAATAATGTGCGTACCGTGCATTTATATTCACAAATGAATTGTATTATTTAAAATACACATACACAATTATGTTCAAAACTGTGATATCCATACGTATGCTACCAGGCATGGATAATTCATAAGGCTCCAGAAACATTCAACTTGCTTGTATGAAAATTGTCCCCTTTATGTAGGTGCGGAATTATTTAACCACCTTCCTGATAATATATGAAATTCAAATAGAATAAATAATTTCAAACTGAATCTCAGAGAATATTTGATTAACGGTTGGTTTTCATAGTATTGATGAGTATTTTATTGAATAATGTGAACGACACTCATATTTTCTTTTTTACTTATATTTTTATTTCTGCCCTTGTAAAATTGTTAGTTGAAAATGTAGTTTTATTGAAATTATTTGTTGTTTAACGTATCCTATATATTATCATGATCGTGAAGGATTTAATAAATCTATCTTTATCAGGAGCAATACAAACACGGCAGTTTTTTTTTTGGAGATGTGTATTTTTTGGAATTTTTTCTGAGAAACGGATCGAGTACGACTATCAAGAGTGAATCGTGCGAGCTGTGGAATAGACACGTACTCTCCAACCCTTCATGTACAAATGAACCAAATGAAGTGCGTCGACCTGCTTGCCGCCAACCTTGCGAAAGTTGAGCGAAAGCAGTCGAACATTGAGTCAATATTGAGAGGGTGGAAGGAGTGAGACCACACCTGTACGACGACTGCTCCAGCATAATGAAATCAAAACAATCTGATCCCGACCTCGATCGAGCCCCTTCCTCCCGCTGGCGTACGGCGAGTCTGGAAAGGCATTAATTGTGAAGCCTAATGCTTCGAACTCTTTGACACCATAAGTGAGTAATGACCCCTTTCAACAAAAGCTGGTCGAGTTTGTGTTTGACATTTTCGGCGATCTGTTCGAGTCATTTGTTCGAACAACACGAACTTTATTATTCGAGAGGCTGGTGTTTCTCTGGAATGCAAGATATCATTCCATCCTTCGTGATTTCACTGCAGATGCTCTCCGTTGTTTTATATTCTGTAACCAACCAGTTTAATCCACCGAAATGTCGGACGCGAATGAAATTCCAATAAAATACTACTACGTCAAGGTTTATATTTATTTCCTTTTTACGCACCCAAATGGTAGTCTGAGACATCCTAGATAAAAGAATCAACCATCTCTACATGTGTGATTAGAATATTATTGAGGTTCCAGTGTGGCCCTTAATTTTGTCTAACAAATTAATGGTTCTGGGAATGTAAAGTTAAGCAAAATAAAAAACGTGTGCGTCGGGGACCCCGTCAGGAACGAAGTTCCTGCGCTTTTCTTAACTCCGAATGTAATTCGATATGGAGATTTATCATAACGTAAGGAAAAAGCGTGTGCAAATATATTTTCTACTTTGCTCCGAAATCTTACATGCGCAATAGAAATATTCAATTCCACAACGCTCATGTACTACAAATACACGAATAATTTCAAAGACCAAACGGAGCTGCCGTAAAACGAGGGACTACCAAGCCAGAGGTCCGGCGTTCAATCCTCAACGCGACCATTTTTATTTATTTATTTACATTTCATGTTTGTTGTGAGTACTAACATTTTAAACACATTTCATTCGGTTACTCGATTGGCCAGGTTTTCCTCCTCCGAATGTTATTCGATATGTAGATTTAGATTGTTTATATTTTCGTCACGTAAGGGAAAAACGTTATGATTCCTTCATGGTTCCAAACGATCCAATGAATCAATTAATATTGAGGAAGCAGAATATGGTGCCATCAATATCACGTATCCACCATTTTGTGTTTGTCAATATTTTTCCCTTTGAAAGTTGACTGGAAAACGTCACATTTAATTGTCATTATACCATGCACTATACCTATATATCTTTTTTCTACCGCCACACTAAAATGTTTTTTATTCCTGATAGTACTATTCGTTATATTATATCAAATTGACGTGCCATTCAATGTAAACCATTAATCCAACTTCGGCATAAAGGAAACATAAGAAATTATGTCTAAAAAAAGGATATAATCATCTAAATACACGTTATATAGAAATATAAAAGAAACGTATTACCACTCAACGATATTATCCGACTTGTATTCGCATAGATATCCTACCGCTCATGTAACATTTTGAATTTCCCGCAAGCAGAACAGCAGTTCGGATGGTTTCGTACACCTTCGGAATTGTATGAGCAAGTGCTAGACGCTTGTCACATAGACTTGTATATAATAGAAAGAGACAGAGAGAGAGAGTCGCATGGAGGGGGCATAACGCTTTTTTCTTACGTGACGATTTCTACCAGTCAACACCTACCGCAAGCCGCGTAAAGGAATTCCATTCGAAAAAAATCTATAATAACTTTCTTTCAAGTAAACTATACTCATTTAAAAGTAACCCATCTACTGGTATTCTGTACGATTGAACCATTTTCTCCTATATTTTTCAACATCCCACTTGATTATATTTGCCAGTGGGAACAATATTCCATTCCTATTCGAAATTTTGATCCAAGTGTTCACTGTTGGCGCAAGTAACCTGAACCTGAAGAATGATTCAAAAAGCTGGATAATAACGTCCTCATATTGTTTGAGGCATATTTTTGTGGAGGAATACTCATTTTTTGGGATTAATAATCTTCCAGGCACCAAATTCCGAATATTTATTCTCGTATTATGAATGCAGGTCACTTAATCCTACTATTTACAACTTAAATTAATATATACATAATAAGATCTTTCTGTTAAATAGGGGTGGGGACATCCAGCTTGCCATTCCTAGAGCGGGGCACATCCTGCACAACGCGAACTGTTTTCTGATTGGTTGCTAATTAGAATCTTTCATTCGCCAGCCAATCAGAAACCACTAGTAGAATCTAACAAACTTTCGTTCATAGACAGCTTTGTAAACCGTGCATGCGAGAATCTTGCTTGGCAACAGTGTTCAGTTCACGTGTTCTGAATGTCTGAATCACTTCAATCGTCGTGATATTATTTTTCAAAACAATATTCAATTGCCAATTATTCCCTTTTCAATACTGTTTGTGTCGTTTTTTTCTTACAAGCGACTGTGATAATTATGCCTCAAAGCAGAGTATGAAGTCAACTAGTTCTGACTTTATCACCAGTTTGGATACAACAAGGTTAGTTGTTTTCTTCACTTTGAAATTGAATATCTATCTCAGGCAGCCTGCAATGTATACATTTACTACACAATCAGTTCAACATTCTACATTATTCAAATGTCGAGTTAAATGTTTATTGCATTCGGCAATTGCCAGTTTTTCTCTGAGTAGGTCACCTGAAATTAGGCGGGAGGCGCCACCCAAAATTTTGACGAATTTTACAAAGAAAAAAACATGTTTTAATTTTTTTCCCAGATTTTAACCACTGTGATTCGTTATAAAATGGCATTATACACTCGTCATTCACGGGTGTGCAAAAGGTTAGATAACACCCTGTATAAATACATATGAATGTTAGGATATGTTTTTCTATGAAGGCATCTCGACAACTTTGGGTATAGTTAAGGTCAAAGATTTTTCTAATAATTCGCTTCTTTGAGATAAAAAACCCTATTTCCTCCAGCAGCCGAATCCCAGGCCATTACGCTGTATGATAAGTAGTTATAAACGAATGCGAAGTAAAGACTCATTAACCCGTTTTCATCCACGTGAGACATCATTTGAAAAATTGCATAGAAAGCTTCATTCAAATTTCCACAGATCAAAGATCATGTTTGAATCAAGACAAGTTCCAAAGAGTTTCGAATGTGATGCCATCTTCAGATTCAACGCCAACATGAATGAATCGGGAACTGATTTTTTTCAATGAAAATGCATGCAAACTGTTTTAACTTTGTTTAAGATAAATGCATTCCTCTGGCACCACTTGTCTATCTCATCTATCGTACATCTAACTTTTTCTTGTAGTTCCTCAGGAGATTTTCTGGTTACTGTTATTGTGGTATCATCAGAAAACATAGTTACTTTTCCATTTTCAAGGAACCGAGATAGATCATTGACATACAGTAAGAATAGTAGGGGTCCTAAGACGGAACCCTGAGTAATTCCAAGGCAAACCGCATACAATTTGGATAGTTCGTTCTCAATTTTAACGACTATATTTTTGTTTGATATACAAAATATTATCCATTCTGAAAGAATAACCCTTATCCCAAGAGTAGATAATTTCTCGACTATGATTTCACCGTTCAAGCTGTCGAAAGCTTTCGACAAATCGAACATTAGAGAATTAACATAGTTATCTTTGTCGATTTCTTGGTAAACAAACTCGAATAACCGGAAAGTGGCCATTTCAACCGATTTTTCTGTTCTGAAACCATGTTGACTGTTATTAAAATAATTCTCAGCAAATTCGTTTATTATATTGCTAATTGATTTTTCGAGTATTTAATTTCCGATATTAAACGATATTTGACGATAGTTTTTTATGTCCATTGTGTTTCCTTTTTTATGCAATGGATAAGGAAATATTGCAATGTGGGGAAATATTGCAATGTGGGGAAACTATGTTCTTGCTCACATATTTCAGAAGTTTCGGTGATAGTTCGTCAAAACCACAACAGTTTTTTTTAGTTGAGTTAGATTTAAACATCATATTCAGTGATATGAGAGATGAAAATCGAGTTCTATAAATAATTCATAGTTGTGGATGACAGGGAAATATTCTGGCGGAAATGTTCAGTTAGTTTGGCTTGGCAGATAATAGAGAAGTGAGCTGCGAACATATTACAAACTTCATTGTTATCATTTATGATATTTAAGGAAATAACAATGTTTTGTTTTTGCTTCTTACCTAGATGCTCGTTGATTATCTACCAAGATTCGTTCACTTTATTTGACGCGAAATCAATTTTATTCTTGTAATCTTTTTGTTTGGCATTCCTTATTTCAGATTTCAACAGTTCTTTATGTTCCAAATATTTCATTTTTATATCAAGTGTATTTGAAATCACCATGCACCAATGAAGTTCCCGGAGCCGATTGTGGATTGTGGCAACTTCATTTGTGAACCATTTTTTTGTGTTGCACGAAATGAGAGAATTTTTTACTTTTTTCAATGGGCTACTCAGGTCAAGACACAATTCCATTGTTGTGTAGAGTCATAGAGTCATTTTTGGGTTCAGGCTCCAATTTTTACACACATCTTTCTACAGATTCTGAGGGCCATTCTGGCCTTGTGTGCCGTTCTTTGAATATAGATATTCCTTGTGAGCCTGTTGTCAAAAGTTACCCCTATGTACCTACTTTCCATGACAAAATGAATTTCTTCTCCAATGAGCATTGGTGGTTTGAGGCCTCACAATGCTCTTTTCCTGGTGAAAGTGGCGACAGCGGTTTTATGGATATCCATACTGAAAGAAGAACAAACAATGGTAGAATGGATTGATTCCGTTGCAATCAATTAGATTCTATACATGGACTAACTGAATATTTTATGTTTCAAATACAAAAATGTCCTACGCTTGAAAACATTTTTCCTTAATGTCATTTGCAGGTGGAATCCTATATATTTAGGAAGATATCAAGAAACAGTATTTCTCCAAATTATAACTTGTATTCGATCACCTTAACTCGTGAACCGAATGGTATCACAAGTGATTAAGACATTTGAAGATTTAAATAGATAGTTGACTTCGGGATTGGAGTATATAATCTTCGTAGACATTAGCGAATCATCTGTTGTTATCGCCATTTATGTTATTCAACGTATCATTTGTTGAAGCTTTCGAATGCTAATGAATTCTAAGAGCTTTAACAGGCCACGTGTTAGAGCAGAATGTTGTCATGAATGCAAAATGATATTTTAATTTTCCTCGGGTGAAAATCCATTAGAGCTGTTTTAAACATTCTCGAAGCGGTCTGGCCCAACCCATTGCAAAGTACGACATTTGACATGGCCGGCTCCGCTAAAGGAGATAATTATTACTCGCTTTGTTCCTTCATGAATTATATTTGTTGGTTTTTGTTCGATTGCTAACGGATCTATAAATCATGTCATTTTTATTTTAGTCATAATGAAATAAGCTAGATTTGCATTTTTGAAAGCAGTCTCTCCTCCAGTTCTTTCGGAAATTATTCCTCTAATTCTTATTATTCAAATTTCAAATTTTTCAAGAAAAAAAGAAATAGTTCGATTTGAATGGCTATTTTCGTTCCATTGAACAGTTGATTGTACCATTTCATAACATATTTCCAATTTCAAAAATCACTGGAAGCTTTTTCTGATCAGGATGTCAAAAATTTAAGTTGGGAACACTTCTGGTGAAAACGGAAGTGGTTAAATTTTCAGTATATATTCGACATTTATATCCTGTGATGGGTTATGTTAGATTGAAAATATGAACAGGGCGTTAATAAAATCAGATCCCTATCTTCCAACGTTCAAGATAACCTTTTGGGGGTGTTCATGTTGAAAAGGGAAACATTCTCAATTGAATATTGAATGTTTTATGTAGGCGAATTGCTGTTTATTGTAGGTTAAATTATAAAAATACATTTCTTATCCATTTTGGGCTCACATATATTTTCAAATTGCTGACTTTCCAATCAATTATAGAGGTAGAATTGGGAATACGGATAGGTGAACAATTGCATGAACGATATCAATATAATAATATAGATAGATGCCGCATGCATACGTTAGAAAATGCGAATTCGTTCTCAACTTGTTTTTGGAAAGTACCTCATTTTATCTTTTTTCGTAATTCTATATATCTGTAATATGTGTAACTCTTTTTTTCGTGGTTCTATATATATTTCATGTAACCTGATCACTTTCCAGAAAAACCTTCCTCATCGGTCGTGAAATTCTGTCTGCTCATGTGATGTAATATCGAACTCCGGTCATATTTCACTATAAAAGATCCCCGGGGTCGAACAAACTTTCTCTGAAGCTTTCCGCTAGCTATTTACAACGGTCTCCTCCAATGTTTTCCAACCGTTTCGTAGAATCTCTGCCGGATAGAAGTTGTTGAAATCAGAATTGGAATTGATGCATGACTGTTACAAACACCAGAACACCGTTCTCATCGATTCGAATGATCAGACCACAACGAAGAAGTAGGGGTAACTGGGCACGGTCCATGTCGGTAATGCAAAAAAACAAATCATGTTAGACACATTTACATCTCAGGGATGTCCGATGTCCCTGATCGATCACAATATGACAAGCGATATTGCATTTTAAGTTTCAAATATCTCTGTGAATAATTTTCATCACATTTCCATAAACGAAAATATTTTCTTGGCAACATAATTCAGATACGTTTATAACTGTCGATTCAAAATGAAATGAATTAATCATACGCCGGGTGATTGAAGAGGATGAAGCATATTTGATTAGAATGAAAGGTATTAACTCAGATGAGATGTGTTCGTAGAGATTCACAAAAAAGAATATGGGAGTGCCAGACCTTATACAAGATACTGTACATTATTTGAATACTATTTGATGCACCTTGTATAAGTGGTCCATAGAAATATAGATTTATTGGCTGAATGGAATTTTACATTGAAAATATCCATAAGGACTAATTATTTTTGTGAATTCTCTTAAGTTTTTCTGGGAACTAGTCGAGTCTAAACAGTCAGAACAAAATAAAAAATCAAACCTAAGCATTTTCATTTGAATCAACGTAGATTGATTTTGTGCTGAGATTAGTAATAGCGAGAGTAGAGACTACATTTGAGGTATCATAGTTCTGGTAGCATGTTAACAGCCTTTTTTATTGATTTTCACACTTCGAAGAGAGTATGGGATTACCATTATCATAATGAGTCTGTTCGTTCCATGGTATAACTTTACTATCTGATTGTGCCCCGTGATATTTTAGATAATCTCAATAAACTAGTGTCTATATTGTGGCAATTTCTTTCACATTTTAAAATGGGTACGTATAAAAGTAAGTCCTGTAGATAAGAATGGGATGTGGAAAATAGGCGCAGAGCGATTACAGCGATACAGAAAAATGAAATGAAATTTAAAAAAGATGCTTTAACACAAAACTCAACATTGGAAGACACGGTTGAGAAATTACGCAATGGTTGTCTACCAGATGAAGCAGGTGCTAAGGGTCCTTTGAGTATTTTCCTAAAATGATCTTTCAAATACTGCTGGAAATTGTAGGAGAATTTGAGGACTGAAATGATTAGCATTCTAGACAGGATTATCTCGACTTTAGGAATAAGTGAAAACAAAATTTTACTCGGGCAATCGCCTACATGTTTAACTGTACAGTTTTCTAAGTATGAGCAATTTTAGAACAACTTTTTCGAATTCTCAAGAAGCATAATTAGTGTAATACATAAAACTAATAAAAATTTTATTATTTGGGCTAACTACAAAAATTTTGGATCAATTGGCAGAAAGGAACCGAAACAAATCATGATTTTTTAAACTGAATCGAGGCATTGCCAGGTTGAAGGGATTCATAAGACGTCAAGATTTGTCTTCAAGAAGTCTCGAGGCAACATTGGAGGTCGTGCACGTAAGTAAAAAAATTTTCCAAACTCTAATTCACTGTCAAACAAATATAAAATTCAACCGCCAGTCCAAAATAGTAACCCAAAGGTAACAGTGACAAGAGGGAATTTTGACATCTGCTGAGAGGGGACAAGCAGTCACAGCGGATTATGTGCCACCACTTTTAATATTCCCAAGGGATTATAAAGATTGAACTTCTTGACGGAGCACCAGTAGGCACTGTGGCACCCCTCTGGTAGGATGCAAGCTGATATTTTAAGTAAAACACACAAAACTTAGCTGTGACTGCCTAGGCACGGGATAACGGAGAGTATGTAGTGTTTCCCGGCACATTGCACACACTGCCTTCAACCAATGGATTTCAGTTCCATGGGACCATTGAATACGCTTACACTCAACAGGTAAAGACATGGCTGCAAAATTATTCAGGTTGAAACCCAATTTCAGATTGCCCAACTATTTGGTGCACCAATAGAAATGGTTATAGCTAGAAGAAGTCAATAATATTGGACTCGGGAATTATTTGACAGTTAGATGACAAGCGATGTTTTGATCATTTCTATCAAAATCAAGTGAAAAACTTGAAAAAATATGAAACATTGTCGATATCTGAGAGCAACTTATTATATTTGTAAGAATTTAACGTAAATTAACGTGGAATTATTCATAAAAATAAATTTGACAGTCCCGATATTGTTTCACATTTCTGCCACAGTACACGCTGCGATCGATTTGACTGTCCCCACCAAGCATTTCGCACATAGCTAATAAGAGACTGAAATTATTATGAAGCTACACACACAAACATGAAATTGAAACTGCATACGATAAAATATCAGTCTGAAGACAAATCTATTGGAGAAGGAATGAAATGTAAACGAGAATGTGCAACCTCAAACATATTTCACAAAAGGACCTTCAGGTCTCTCCTCAGAAAGTTTTTGTGCCGACAGATATACTTTCTCTGTGTAATGCATGTGTCTAGGCCTACTGTGAAAATAACTAGGAAAACAGGAAAAATTGCTGTTTCCACAGAATCAACCTATAAGAATGAATTGATGCCGGCACACCATCTAGAAGAAAAATAGCCCAGGCAGAAAGAAAAGTTTTTGATAATAAATTAAACATTAGAAAAGCAAAAAAGAAGATGTAGTGGAAGAAACTAATTCAAGTTCAGATGAAGTTGGGTATAATTATGCTTTATATTTATATTGCCAAGGATCATACGCTACTACAAAAAAAATGGATGGGTACAATGCTTGAATTGTGAAAATGGGACCCATGAGGAATGTACCAGTTTGTTAGAGGAAAACCTTGATGAATTTGTTAGTGATAGTAAAATACATACAATTTATAGCGTATTTCGTTTTGCCTCAATGCCAATCCAATTGTGTCCCTTGGGTGGGGGTATGAGCATATGAAAATCTGTACAAAGATGTGTCAAATTAATTTCTACATGAAAACAAAATTTATGAAGAAAAAGTTGAAAGAGAATTAAATAACATTAAAACAACATCGAATAAATTTTCTGTTATAAAAAAAATATGTTTTTCAAGGGCAAATTTCTTAAAATTTTTGAATGATAATTATGGATTCGCTCAATAATAATAACAAATCTGACTTACACGAAATTTCACATCTGATGAGTAGCCTGCGGCTCTCCCTGACTTTGGATGTCAAGTTGCACCATCGTCATTCCCGGCATTGAATGGACTATTTTTTGGAGTAGTAAAAACCATGATATTTAATGTAATTCCAAAAATATCCTCTCTCCATCTAACTATAAATTAATTACATTTCGATCGAAATAATGTACTTATATACAGTTATTCATTTCATTGGAATTTTAAATAAAATCGAAATCCGTGTACCTTTCCATTAATTCGAGCGAAATCTCTTTTATTTAATTACTATCATCAGGAGTGCGAATGCGAATACATTTCAAGGATTACAGAAACTAGATATAAATATGAATGCCTCGCAGGAAAACGGGTTGCATTAAAGGCTTTAAATGCATACCGCCGAGGTTTTCAACTAATTACCCCATTAGTCTTACGCGATATTTGCACAAAACCAACCCATTTCATAGAAATAAAGTTTCAGTTAAACAAAAAAGAAGCGATATCAAATGCAGATCACAAAAAGTAGAGGAAAAAAGATTTGGAATTCATAGAAAAAGCAGAAATTTAGTATTTTTATTTATTTGCAAAATTAATACTTGGTTTGAGTAATTTTCACTCAAATATTATTACAAATTAAGTCATGAAAAATGCTCAAACCGAATCATTCATTTGAATATCTCCGAATTTCAACTTTTGAGGCCACCAAGAAATTTGAAGTTCGAAATATTTGGTTGATTTCATAATTAAAATGCTTTCGATATCAAGAATATATTCCATTCTGTTTCAGCAAAGATTTAACATATTCCACAAAGCAGAAGTGGCCCGTAAATGGGGTTGTGTCCTTGAATTTTACCATAATGTTTACACCTTCCATAAAATATCAGATGACTTCTAATTTCTCCAAATATGTTTTCAATCGGTTTTATGGTAGATAATCCTCTCTAAAGGAAAATCGGAGTTCAAAGTTCGGGTTTTTTTACATACAACTTGTATTGTTGATATTTTTTAAGACAATTTTGACTGAATCTCATTCAATTTCTAGGCATGGTGAAAATGAAAGTAGTAAATGTCATGTGTGTGCTAGGAAAGATTGCCCTGAAAACTTTCAATCAAGACCTGAAAATTTTGTGAAAAGGGATATTTCAATCTGTAAGACATGAGCTCTTCGATATAAAACGGCATGTAAAGACGAAGAAATCACGAAGAAAGAAACAACAGTTTATACCTCAAAAAAAAAGCTTAAGAAGGTTGATAATTTGCAACGGATTGCAATGTCTACATTGGAATCTGTTTCAGAAACTAAGACATTGAATCAAGAAGTGCGACAGACACACAGACGTGACCACCCACCACTATAATTTGAGAAATACAGCATGGAAAGATCAAGTCGAGACATCACGTGAAGATAGCAAATATGGTTTTGCCAAAACGTCGTGAAATTGGACCTTTTGAGGACCAACACATGCGGAGAGAAAGCAGTTTAACATTACATACGTGAAAATTAAAAAAAAAATTTTTTGGAAAAAAAAGGGGTCGAACGGACCTTTATTTCCACTATATATATATATATATATATATATATATATATATATATATTTTATATATATATATATATATATATATATATATTATTATTATATATATATATATTAAACAAGAAAGCCAAACATGTGAAGTGTAATATTAGAAAAACGGACTCAAAGTCTCCTCACAGGTAGGTTAGGTTTTGAGTGAGTGGGTCTCTTACGGCCCTCCACTGCGACCCGTGAGGATCTATTGTGGCTCACACCAATTCATATTTCACAGCTTCTTCACGAAGCCGATTAGTTTACCTGGTGAATTATTATTCAGGTCCGATGGCAAGAGTGAGGCTCTGCGGGGCAGGCGCAAAGTATGTGCTCTGCTGTTTCGTCATTTTCAAGTCAAAGACAGCATACCGGATTTTCCGTCAGTCCTAGTCTCGACATGTGGTGATTCAGTCGTCAATGGCCAGTAAGTAGGCCTATTAGACAACGTAAGTCATCCCTACTGGAGGCTAATAATTGTGTGGTGACGTTTTTCGAAGGATCTATAAATGCCTTTGAATGGACCAATCCTGGTAAGTTACGCCAGAAGTCTGATACTTTCCTTGCAGTCCAGGTATTCAGTGATTGTTTGGCAAAGCTTGGGAAAATACCAAGTGCGGGTTTTGGTCCGATAAAATCAATAGCTTGTTTCTTCGCCGAGCAGATACCTCGTACCTCATTTTATCTTTTTTCGTAATTCTATATATCTGTAATATGTGTAACTCTTTTTTTCGTGGTTCTATATATATTTCATGTAACCTGATCACTTTCCAGAAAAACCTTCCTCATCGGTCGTGAAATTCTGTCTGCTCATGTGATGTAATATCGAACTCCGGTCATATTTCACTATAAAAGATCCCCGGGGTCGAACAAACTTTCTCTGAAGCTTTCCGCTAGCTATTTACAACGGTCTCCTCCAATGTTTTCCAACCGTTTCGTAGAATCTCTGCCGGATAGAAGTTGTTGAAATCAGAATTGGAATTGATGCATGACTGTTACAAACACCAGAACACCGTTCTCATCGATTCGAATGATCAGACCACAACGAAGAAGTAGGGGTAACTGGGCACGGTCCATGTCGGTAATGCAAAAAAACAAATCATGTTAGACACATTTACATCTCAGGGATGTCCGATGTCCCTGATCGATCACAATATGACAAGCGATATTGCATTTTAAGTTTCAAATATCTCTGTGAATAATTTTCATCACATTTCCATAAACGAAAATATTTTCTTGGCAACATAATTCAGATACGTTTATAACTGTCGATTCAAAATGAAATGAATTAATCATACGCCGGGTGATTGAAGAGGATGAAGCATATTTGATTAGAATGAAAGGTATTAACTCAGATGAGATGTGTTCGTAGAGATTCACAAAAAAGAATATGGGAGTGCCAGACCTTATACAAGATACTGTACATTATTTGAATACTATTTGATGCACCTTGTATAAGTGGTCCATAGAAATATAGATTTATTGGCTGAATGGAATTTTACATTGAAAATATCCATAAGGACTAATTATTTTTGTGAATTCTCTTAAGTTTTTCTGGGAACTAGTCGAGTCTAAACAGTCAGAACAAAATAAAAAATCAAACCTAAGCATTTTCATTTGAATCAACGTAGATTGATTTTGTGCTGAGATTAGTAATAGCGAGAGTAGAGACTACATTTGAGGTATCATAGTTCTGGTAGCATGTTAACAGCCTTTTTTATTGATTTTCACACTTCGAAGAGAGTATGGGATTACCATTATCATAATGAGTCTGTTCGTTCCATGGTATTACTTTACTATCTGATTGTGCCCCGTGATATTTTAGATAATCTCAATAAACTAGTGTCTATATTGTGGCAATTTCTTTCACATTTTAAAATGGGTACGTATAAAAGTAAGTCCTGTAGATAAGAATGGGATGTGGAAAATAGGCGCAGAGCGATTACAGCGATACAGAAAAATGAAATGAAATTTAAAAAAGATGCTTTAACACAAAAACTCAACATTGGAAGACACGGTTGAGAAATTACGCAATGGTTGTCTACCAGATGAAGCAGGTGCTAAGGGTCCTTTGAGTATTTTCCTAAAATGATCTTTCAAATACTGCTGGAAATTGTAGGAGAATTTGAGGACTGAAATGATTAGCATTCTAGACAGGATTATCTCGACTTTAGGAATAAGTGAAAACAAAAATTTTTACTCGGGCAATCGCCTACATGTTTAACTGTACAGTTTTCTAAGTATGAGCAATTTTAGAACAACTTTTTCGAATTCTCAAGAAGCATAATTAGTGTAATACATAAAACTAATAAAAATTTTATTATTTGGGCTAACTACAAAAATTTTGGATCAATTGGCAGAAAGGAACCGAAACAAATCATGATTTTTTAAACTGAATCGAGGCATTGCCAGGTTGAAGGGATTCATAAGACGTCAAGATTTGTCTTCAAGAAGTCTCGAGGCAACATTGGAGGTCGTGCACGTAAGTAAAAAAATTTTCCAAACTCTAATTCACTGTCAAACAAATATAAAATTCAACCGCCAGTCCAAAATAGTAACCCAAAGGTAACAGTGACAAGAGGGAATTTTGACATCTGCTGAGAGGGGACAAGCAGTCACAGCGGATTATGTGCCACCACTTTTAATATTCCCAAGGGATTATAAAGATTGAACTTCTTGACGGAGCACCAGTAGGCACTGTGGCACCCCTCTGGTAGGATGCAAGCTGATATTTTAAGTAAAACACACAAAACTTAGCTGTGACTGCCTAGGCACGGGATAACGGAGAGTATGTAGTGTTTCCCGGCACATTGCACACACTGCCTTCAACCAATGGATTTCAGTTCCATGGGACCATTGAATACGCTTACACTCAACAGGTAAAGACATGGCTGCAAAATTATTCAGGTTGAAACCCAATTTCAGATTGCCCAACTATTTGGTGCACCAATAGAAATGGTTATAGCTAGAAGAAGTCAATAATATTGGACTCGGGAATTATTTGACAGTTAGATGACAAGCGATGTTTTGATCATTTCTATCAAAATCAAGTGAAAAACTTGAAAAAATATGAAACATTGTCGATATCTGAGAGCAACTTATTATATTTGTAAGAATTTAACGTAAATTAACGTGGAATTATTCATAAAAATAAATTTGACAGTCCCGATATTGTTTCACATTTCTGCCACAGTACACGCTGCGATCGATTTGACTGTCCCCACCAAGCATTTCGCACATAGCTAATAAGAGACTGAAATTATTATGAAGCTACACACACAAACATGAAATTGAAACTGCATACGATAAAATATCAGTCTGAAGACAAATCTATTGGAGAAAGGAATGAAATGTAAACGAGAATGTGCAACCTCAAACATATTTCACAAAAAGGACCTTCAGGTCTCTCCTCAGAGAAGTTTTTTGTGCCGACAGATATACTTTCTCTGTGTAATGCATGTGTCTAGGCCTACTGTGAAAATAACTAGGAAAACAGGAAAAATTGCTGTTTCCACAGAATCAACCTATAAGAATGAATTGATGCCGGCACACCATCTAGAAGAAAAATAGCCCAGGCAGAAAGAAAAGTTTTTGATAATAAATTAAACATTAGAAAAGCAAAAAAGAAGATGTAGTGGAAGAAACTAATTCAAGTTCAGATGAAGTTGGGTATAATTATGCTTTATATTTATATTGCCAAGGATCATACGCTACTACAAAAAAAATGGATGGGTACAATGCTTGAATTGTGAAAATGGGACCCATGAGGAATGTACCAGTTTGTTAGAGGAAAACCTTGATGAATTTGCTAGTGATAGTAAAATACATACAATTTATAGCGTATTTCGTTTTGCCTCAATGCCAATCCAATTGTGTCCCTTGGGTGGGGGTATGAGCATATGAAAATCTGTACAAAGATGTGTCAAATTAATTTCTACATGAAAACAAAATTTATGAAGAAAAAGTTGAAAGAGAATTAAATAACATTAAAACAACATCGAATAAATTTTCTGTTATAAAAAAAATATGTTTTTCAAGGGCAAATTTCTTAAAATTTTTGAATGATAATTATGGATTCGCTCAATAATAATAACAAATCTGACTTACACGAAATTTCACATCTGATGAGTAGCCTGCGGCTCTCCCTGACTTTGGATGTCAAGTTGCACCATCGTCATTCCCGGCATTGAATGGACTATTTTTTGGAGTAGTAAAAACCATGATATTTAATGTAATTCCAAAAATATCCTCTCTCCATCTAACTATAAATTAATTACATTTCGATCGAAATAATGTACTTATATACAGTTATTCATTTCATTGGAATTTTAAATAAAATCGAAATCCGTGTACCTTTCCATTAATTCGAGCGAAATCTCTTTTATTTAATTACTATCATCAGGAGTGCGAATGCGAATACATTTCAAGGATTACAGAAACTAGATATAAATATGAATGCCTCGCAGGAAAACGGGTTGCATTAAAGGCTTTAAATGCATACCGCCGAGGTTTTCAACTAATTACCCCATTAGTCTTACGCGATATTTGCACAAAACCAACCCATTTCATAGAAATAAAGTTTCAGTTAAACAAAAAAGAAGCGATATCAAATGCAGATCACAAAAAGTAGAGGAAAAAAGATTTGGAATTCATAGAAAAAGCAGAAATTTAGTATTTTTATTTATTTGCAAAATTAATACTTGGTTTGAGTAATTTTCACTCAAATATTATTACAAATTAAGTCATGAAAAATGCTCAAACCGAATCATTCATTTGAATATCTCCGAATTTCAACTTTTGAGGCCACCAAGAAATTTGAAGTTCGAAATATTTGGTTGATTTCATAATTAAAATGCTTTCGATATCAAGAATATATTCCATTCTGTTTCAGCAAAGATTTAACAATATTCCACAAAGCAGAAGTGGCCCGTAAATGGGGTTGTGTCCTTGAATTTTACCATAATGTTTACACCTTCCATAAAATATCAGATGACTTCTAATTTCTCCAAATATGTTTTCAATCGGTTTTATGGTAGATAATCCTCTCTAAAGGAAAATCGGAGTTCAAAGTTCGGGTTTTTTTACATACAACTTGTATTGTTGATATTTTTTAAGACAATTTTGACTGAATCTCATTCAATTTCTAGGCATGGGAAAATGAAAGTAGTAAATGTCATGGTGTGCTAGGAAAGATTGCCCTGAAAACTTTCAATCAAGACCTGAAAATTTTGTGAAAAGGGATATTTCAATCTGTAAGACATGAGCTCTTCGATATAAAACGGCATGTAAAGACGAAGAAATCACGAAGAAAGAAACAACAGTTTATACCTCAAAAAAAAAGCTTAAGAAGGTTGATAATTTGCAACGGATTGCAATGTCTACATTGGAATCTGTTTCAGAAACTAAGACATTGAATCAAGAAGTGCGACAGACACACAGACGTGACCACCCACCACTATAATTTGAGAAATACAGCATGGAAAGATCAAGTCGAGACATCACGTGAAGATAGCAAATATGGTTTTGCCAAAACGTCGTGAAATTGGACCTTTTGAGGACCAACACATGCGGAGAGAAAGCAGTTTAACATTACATACGTGAAAAAAAAATATATATATATATATATATATATAAACAATTTTTTCGGCAGTAAAAAAAATGTGGATCGGCCAGGAATGAACCTGGGACCTTTGATTTCCACTATATATATATATATATATATATATATATATATATATATATATTATATATATATATATATATATATATATTATTATTATTATATATATATATATTAAACAAGAAAGCCAAACATGTGAAGTGTAATATTAGAAAAACGGACTCAAAGTCTCCTCACAGGTAGGTTAGGTTTTGAGTGAGTGGGTCTCTTACGGCCCTCCACTGCGACCCGTGAGGATCTATTGTGGCTCACACCAATTCATATTTCACAGCTTCTTCACGAAGCCGATTAGTTTACCTGGTGAATTATTATTCAGGTCCGATGGCAAGAGTGAGGCTCTGCGGGGCAGGCGCAAAGTATGTGCTCTGCTGTTTCGTCATTTTCAAGTCAAAGACAGCATACCGGATTTTCCGTCAGTCCTAGTCTCGACATGTGGTGATTCAGTCGTCAATGGCCAGTAAGTAGGCCTATTAGACAACGTAAGTCATCCCTACTGGAGGCTAATAATTGTGTGGTGACGTTTTTCGAAGGATCTATAAATGCCTTTGAATGGACCAATCCTGGTAAGTTACGCCAGAAGTCTGATACTTTCCTTGCAGTCCAGGTATTCAGTGATTGTTTGGCAAAGCTTGGGAAAATACCAAGTGCGGGTTTTGGTCCGATAAAATCCTTCGCCGCCTCATTGCCTTCCAGGCCGGTGTGTCCAGGAATCCAGACCAGAGACAGATTGTTGAATTTTCCTAATGAGGAGAGTCTTTTTTGACAGTTCCAGACTAACTTGGACGTTGATCGGCACGAGCTAAGTGCTTTTAAAGCCGCTTGACTGTCCGAGATTTTTTTTATTGTTTTATGTGTGGGGTTGGTTTCCTCCAATCTCTCTGCACATAAAACAATGGCGATGATTTCCTCCTGAAATACGGTCGCGTAGGACCCTAGGCAGGTTGAGATCTCTGTCCTGGGTCCACGACTGTATACACCCGCATCAGTGCCGGAGGGTGTTTTTGAACCATCTGTAAACCAACAGTTGTCTGCTACTACTAGTTCATCCTTTCGAAGGACCCATTCGTCTCTATCTGGAAATAGGACGCTAAATTGCAGGTCATAGTTGACTGTCGGAGGCACTGTGACTTTCGATGTCGGCCAGCAGTTTGCTGCCCCTCGTATAAGCTTTTTGTGTACAACTAGCAATATGCACGATTATGTATGTTGTCCATCTAGCCTCTCTCCAGAAAAATATGGAGAGGAGGTAAATCTAGTAGGATTTCCATAGTTGCTGACGGTGTGGTGCTGATAGCTCCAGTGATCGTCAGACAGGCCTGTATATTAGAGAGCTTTGTTCGGGCCGTCCGCTGTGAAGCTGTCGGCCACCAGGCGATGGCTCCATATGTTATCATTGGTCTAACAATCATCACATATATCCAGTGGATTTGTTTGGGGCCTATGCTCCAAGATTCTCTACAAATCCTTCGACATGTCCATAAGGATAGTTTGGCTTTGTGTAGAACTTTTTCCAAGTGAGCAAACCATATGAGCTCTTTATCCAGGATGATTCCTAGATATTTGGCTTCCGCTGCAAATGGAATGACCTCACCGTTGTAAGAAAGTGGAGTTAGGTCTTCCAGTTTCCTTTTCCTGGTGAAGGGCACTGTTACAGTTTTGCTGGGGTTGAAAGACATTTGATCCCTCTGGCACCAATTGTGTACATCATTCATTGATTTTTTGAGCATATTAGAAGCTAACGCCCCGACGTTGTCCTTGCCAAGATTACATTTGCTTAAAGTTCTACACCCTTTTTTCAAGGACATTGAGTAGGTTGTCCATCAGGAGAGACCACAGAAGGGGGGATGGTACCTCGTTTGTGTTTCTTTCTGATAAACTTCGTTATGTTTACATTGTGTCAGGTCCGCCTAACAATCCTTATACCGGTTTCAGGCTTTCCGCCGTCAGTACGGAGTAATTACCAGTTAGAAATCCGAAGACCTCTGGCTGAAGCGGAACCTAACACAAATGAAAATAAAATCAAGTGTAATCACCTGAAGTTTGCATAGATTTTAGGCGGGTATCATTCCATATTCTGCGTGGTATTTGCCAGGAAAGTGGTTGTTTTCTGACAACCTATATTGTATTTTGTGAAAATTTCCGCTTTTTAATTATATATATATATATATATATATATATATATACTGAAGAAAATCCCTTTATTGAAATTGATATATTCAATAAAAAAAATATATATTTTTTACACCCTTTTTCTCTAAAATTTACATTTAAAAATAAAATAATTTGATTTAAAAATTTAAAAACCAGTTTTAGTCAAAAAAAATCGATTTTGGCTTTTTTAGGTATAAAATGGGACTTAAGGTCTTGTTATCTCCAAACAGGAGTGCGAACCGTAACATAAAAACCTTAACTCCCATGTTGGCTCATAATATATTTTTGCTGATAGGCTAATTAATGAACTTATAAGACTGACAAATAATTACTTATTAAATACAATATGTAAAATAACAAACATATATTATTCTATAATAATTCAATTTAATTTGCAATAGGCATAGCTAATTTTATTACTATTATTGATTGATATGAAGCTCCTTTTGTTAGGCCTACATTAAAATCTACTTTTAACATTTAAAAACCATCAAGGGTTAAAAAAGGTAAACACAGAGGGGTTTTTACAAAATGTATTCATACAACGTTACTCAAAATATAATAAAACATAGAAGAACAAACCAAAGATGTTTTACAGTTAGGAACATACACTTTTTTCGGCTAGGCCTAGATGTCGTCTGAAACACACAGGTCTGGAACATTACTTTCAGGCTAGTCCAACCACAAACGTTTCCTTTTTTCAGGCATCAAGGGAAGCAGTTTTGTAACAATAGCTTGTTTCTTCGCCGAGCAGATACCTCGAGGTGCAGTCCGGAAAGTAGGGGGGCTCTTTGCCTTTACAACTCCTTTTTTGGTCATGAAGTCATGAGTTCCTGAAGGGGGCAATATTCATCGTAGCAAAGTCTGTACAACAATGTATCTTTGCCACGTTCAGCCTTGATGTACACTAAGTCATTCAGGTAGGGTCTAGTCACAAATTTATTCAGCTTGTAGTTAGAGACACAAGAAGGCCATACAGCAAAATATTCATGCTGCATTGATTTTACCACTGTTTTCCCGGAACAGGTTGCTCCAACAGCATTCTCAAAGTCTGAGAAGTCGTACACTTTGCCATGGCGACTTAGAGACAGTTCTACTTGATGGTGAAATGAGTCAGCCGACATAAATGTGTGCCCTGGTTCAAAAAAGTACAGTTCAATGGTTTGAGTGGCTGACTCCGAAGAGTTAATGATGTGCACAAGGTAGGTCATCAAGCACCAATTCTTGTTTTGTGCGGAGCAGTTGTCAAGCCATAGTGTGATGTTGGGAATATCTCTGAAATGTTTGAAAAATGCATCGAAGGAACTAATAATTTCCTGCTTCTTTCGTCCACATATGGCCTCATGCCATATCACTGCAATTGGCCTACCATGCTTGCTGTTAGTGCCAAGGGGTACGAAACTTTCATTAAACGCAACTATGCGTTTAGTAAAAACTGTAGTTTTGAAACCTTCCATCCTAGGCAACATGATAACTTTTTGCAAGTCACATGAATAATATATGTGATCTTTATCTACATCAGTGTTTGCATGGGTTTTGTAGAGGTTTCTTGCATCATTACTTCTTGCAATATCAGACCACCCGTTGCAAGTACTACATTCAGGGTTTAAATTTTCTTTGCTGTGGTCAGTGCTATGGTTGATGAAAATTTTACAAATTTCACACTCTTCGTTTCCCAATTTGGTAAACGATATATTCATCTCTTTTAAAATAACTCTATACAAATCATAGGAGCATTTCAAGTTCGGATGTGTGGCCACAATAGCGCCTCAATGGGGCATGTTCTCGTCGGTAGTGCGCAATGGATGGGTTGTAAGACTCTATATGTGCCTTAACAACTTCTCTGTCAATTTTTGTTGGTGGAGTACATTTCCCCCGGCCATCAGGAGCAATATTTGTTGGGTCTTTCTCAACACACAAGACATTGTGAAGAACTGTGTCGTTGTTTTTAGAGTAGCCTAAAGTAGTCAAAAAAAATGTCTTGCATACCTGGACATTTTCCTCATTTTCATTTGTTAGAAAATACTTGAATGAAAACTTCCTGGACGAGTTTTCACTGCCTCTTTGCCTCTTAACTCCATGCCTGGTTGTCGAAATCAATATAAAGTTTTTTCGGTCCAGCCAATTTTTTCCGCAATACAGTGTGACCCATTCAAAATGCAACCACCCCTGTAGAATACGCATTTTTCAGTCAATCTCAAAAATAATTCTTTGTAATATTGAGCATCAAAAACTGTATCTTGACACAAGTTTTCATAACTTTAGTTTCATTTCCAAGGCACTCTATGGTTTTTTTTCTATGTCAAAAACGGCAAAAGTTTATTAGGTAATTTTTGTTTTCAAATTTGACTACACCACTGGATTCGTAGTCGTTATAAATGGAAACCATTAGAATTTCATAAAAAAATATTGGTTAACAACGAAGTTACAACAACTTTAATTTTGGAAACGAAGTATTTAATTATAATTTTTATTTATATTATAGACATATTTAAAATCTGGCAACACTGCCAATACAAAGTAGAAAACCAGTGAATTTGTACAGAGAAAATCCGAAGTCAATAGCTCATTCCGTTCTACAGTTATAACTACTGAAAGTATGGTAATGTGAGCGATTTGTGGTGTACTAAATCACAGCTTACTATTGATTTAGTACAATACCTATGCCTAATGTATTAGTTCAGCTTTCCTCAAATTATTGATACCTTCTCTGAAAGCTTGTTTTAATTGAGTTTTGCAGAATTTAAAAGGAACATTTTTTGTCCTGCTTTCTGTTTTATTATTCAATAAATAATTTTGATACTTTAAAACTTGATTCGGTTCATTTCGTTTTTATCGGCTATGGAAGACCGCATAACTTAAAAATGAATTTTTAATTTTGTGTTATTTTCGAATAAACTTATAACCTAAACTTAAATAAATTATTTTAAGCGAATATAATTCACAAATCCAGTGGCGTAGTCAAATTTTTATTACAAAATCGCTTCCACCACAAATCGCTCACATTACCATATTTTCATGAGTTATAACTGTAGAACGGAATGAGCTATTGACTTCGGATTTTCACTGTACAAATTAACTGGTGTTCTACTTTGTATCGGCAGTGTTGCCAGATTTCAAATATGTCTATAATCTAAATAAAAATGATAATCAAATACTTTGTTTCCAAAATTAAAGTTGTTATAACTTCGTTGTTAACCAATATTTTTTTATGAAATTCTCATGGTTTTCATTTATAACAACTACGAATCCAGTGGTGTAGTCAAATTTCAAAACAAAAATTGCCTGATAAACTTTTGCCGTTTTTGACAGAGAAAAAAAACCATAGAGTGCCTTGGAAATGAAACTAAAGTTATGAAAATGTATGTCAAGATACAGCTTTTGATGCTTGATATTAAAAAAAAATATTTTTGAGAATGATTGAAAAATGCGTATTCTACAGGGGTGGTTCCATTTCGAATGGGTCACTGTATATAGAATTGATTTGTTTTCTTCTTGCTTCTGAAATATTTTCAGGGCATTTCAGTCTACAAGCTTGACGAGGTTGATACAGGGAATGTTTTTTATATATTTCTCTTTTTTCTGTTCTTGTTTTTCTTGTTTACTTAAAACTGACTTTTTTTCTAATTCTTGGTGTCCCTTTTTTAGTTACCTCTATATTTCGGGTTTGTTCCGGTTGTATGTTTTCAGCAGGTTGGTCTTCGCTTGCTGACAATAAGGTATTGGGCTGACGTGCTCATGGGAAACTGAATTGTCGAAATTAGTAAGTTTTACTGGTGAAAGCTCAGTTAAAACATAACTGTTGTCGTGCTCCTCACTATTATTACGATCAAAGTCAACAACAGGAGCAGCCATTGGAGTTGACGCTATTATAGCGGCTAGCGGCAACGGATCGTCAGGATCATGATCGTTTCGATTATTTACGTCTAATAAACTCAAAATATAACTTGATCTTGAACTACCATACATGTCCAATGTCACGTTATAAACCAATATAAGTCACAAGTTACAACAAATCATAAAATAATAATAATAATACACAACACCATAACAAAACACGAGACTCTTCTTAGATCGAGGTTATGTTTATGTAACTAAGTAATATGTCAATGGGGAACAGCTGATTATGAGAAACACGTGTTAGTTTTAGTTAAAAACAGCATCAAAAGCTACTTGTAAAAAAACTACCAGAGAGAAGAAGGCCTTAACCCCCACCGGCAAGTGGGTATAAGGCTTTCTATTATCTTATGTGAGTTAAGGCGTGGATCCAATTTCTATTGTATTTGAAGTAAAAAAGCCTTAAGTACAAAAACAACTGTACTTGAGGCTTTCTTCCTTCAAAGGTTACACTTGAGGCTTTCTTCACTAGAATGTCAGACGATTAAGGACATAAGGCATATTTCATTAGCGTTTTTCTCATTGAAAGAGTGGAGTTATCGCTTTCTAACCTCGAAAATAGGTAGAAAACCACCTACAAAACCGTAATTTGATCTTAACTCAATTTTCTTCTTTTTTGGACTCAAGGCCTTTTTTCCTAGTAGGGCAGTATATATATATATATATATATATATATATATATATATATATATATATATATATATATATATATATATATATATATATATATATATATATATATATATATATATATATATAATATATATATATATATATATATATATATTTATAATAAACTCGCACCCCCCCTACTACCCCATTCCAGAACTATTTCACCCACATAGATCTCAGCTATTGCCTCTGCTAAAACATAGCTTGATCTGGTAGATGTGTTTATTTTTAAAATTTTTCAATATATGTGTTTATTTTTTAACTTTATCAATATATCTTTCAATTAATTTGGACTAGTGGGTGATAGAAAAAAAGAATCTATCGAAGATATATTTTTCAAGTAGGTGACTGGGTACTTTTGGGCTTCAATATTCGTAGATATAGTTTCGGCAATAGAACAGTAATAATAGTTTATTTGTCTGCAGATAGATTAGTGTTTAAGGGTGTGGTTTACTATTTTTCCCTCTGAGATTATTAATAATAGTATATATATATATATATATATATATATATATATATATAGTAAGTTGTGAAGGTTAGACGACTGTCTAAGTTAAAGAAGAATCCTTTTTAAATTCGGGTATGCAGTCAACAGGGGTATGGAAAAAAAGTGTACTCTTTTTTCTATTCAAGCTTTCGAGTCATTTATTGTCTCTTTGAAAAACCAAAAAGGCATATGTGTACTTACATAAGTGAGGTTAAAAATCCCTTTCACTTGCAGCAATTTATAAAATACCATGTCACAACAGACAACACTCTTGGTAAAGTCATATATAGTTAAAACTTTGATCAAAATTGATCAAGATTACTTAAACATAAGTGTATAAACATTTTAAAATTCCAAATGGGCTCTTATGGAGGACATGTTGGATTCAAGAGGCAGTGGTGACTGGTGACCAATGCAAAATGAATGATTATTGAAATATATGAAGTTGACACATGACAAGTATGAAAAATAGATCTAAGACCTGTTGCCAACATAGAATGCGGTGAAAAATAATATCACCAAACAAATACAGGGTACCAACTTATGTTAATTGAAACGATTTCGGTAAGTCTCATAAGGAGACTGCCAGAGAAAATATGAGTTTATTAGAAAAAATTTATGAAAAAATTTGACAAAGTGAAAACTTTTTCAATACCCACCCTTCCAGGGGACACAATTATGTTAATGTATTGAATTGTGGTCTCTCTCATACGGAGAACGACTGAGTAAATATGAATAGATTATGCTGAGATTATCAATGTCCGTTCTCGAATTCATTGAATTAGGTTCTTTGAAAATTTGTGTCATTTCGAGAAAAGTTCTCTTTTTTACATTAGATTCATGTTCCAAGATATTCACATTGTCATAATCTGGGTTATGGTTCAAAGCCATGGAGTGATGAGCTAATAAACAAGTTTTTTAAAATTTCTAATATCGCTTTTATGGGAGGTAATTCTGTCTTTCAATTTCCTTTTGGTTTGGCCAATGTACTTCTTTTCACATTGAGAACAAGGGATACAATACACCAAGTTCGAATTGTCTAATAGAGGATCTTTGTCTTTTAACTTTGAAAAAATCTTGTTCAATACTATTTGGTTTTTATAAGCTATTTTGATGTTAGGAATCTTGGAAAATAATTTGTTGAATTTATAGTTTAAAGATTCTATATGTGGTAAGGTAAGATAAAACGTTGGTTCCAAAATGTTATTATTAGAATTAATTATATTATTATTATTATTGTTGTTATTTGGATGATCAATATCAATGGAAGACCTACTGAAAATCAGTTTATAAACAAGGTTTCGTGGGTATCCACTATTAATGAAAAGTTGCAAAAGTTTTTTTAAATTGATTGTTCTTAATGAATGTGACTTGTTTTGATTACTCTATCTTTCATGCACAAGACCAGATTGATCTTTTGTCTGTGTCGATGATATGATTCGTAATGTAAGAATCTTCCTGAAGCACCTGGTTTGGTATACCAGCTGGTGATAAGAGTATTGTCTGCCCTTCTGATTACTTTTGTATTGACTCTATTTATTTTCTTCTTCGATGAATTGAGTTTTCATGATAAGAGTTGAAACAGTAACAATCTTTATTTGTCTGAGGGCATTAATATGATGTCATCTACATATTTCTTTAAAAATGGGATCTCAAATTGAATCTTGTTGATGATTGTTTAAACAAGATTCAATTTGAGATCCCGTTTTTAAAGAAATATGTAGATGACATCATATTAAGTGCCCCTCAGGACAAACTACAAGAATTGTTACTGTTTTCAACTCTTATCATGAAAACTGCAATTTACCATCGAGAAGAAACATAGAACAGAGTGTCCCCTTCTTAGATATTGTAACGAACCTAGGCCGGACCTGTCGCCTCGCGCGTTGCCGTCGACAGCGATGAGGTCATCCCCGGAGATGTTCGAGAACAGTCCAGTCGCTCTGCCGTGGAGAGCAACGGTCGATATTGGAAACAATTGGAACATGCCGGTCGCCAACTACCCGAATTCGAAACATCGAGAATGCTGTATCGGAGATAAATAGGCAACCCTCAAGTGGAGTCGGACAGTCTGAACGAGCCCATACGATCGAGCTATACAGTGGAGTAGTAATATAAATTAAGTTGTAGATTAAGTGTGAAATAAATTAGTAGAACCAAGTTAAGTTTATTTACGTTACAATTGGTGTCGGAAGTGAGATTTTGAAAATAAACAAGTGATCGTGGAGTGGATAGTCAGAAAAATAAATTGATAGACCTTTTTGTACGCCCAAAATAGACAGTGGCCCGGTTTTCGCGAAGTGGACAATTGTGCGTGGGAATATAAACTGATACACTGTTCGCGTGAAACAGAAAATAGACAGTGGCCCGGTTTTCGCGAAGTGGACAATTGTGCGTGGGAATATAAACTGATACACTCTTCGCGTGAAACAGACAATAGACTGGTGGCCCGTGGAAAAGAATTCGCGAAGTGAATTTTTAACAAACTGATAAACTTTTCGTGTGAAACAGACTGATACCTCGTCAAAGACAAAATGTGTTCAAGAAAAGTGCGCCTTGCGGACTTGAAGGTAGCGGAATTGAAACAGGAATTGGAGGAAAGGGAACTGGAAACAACGGGTAAAAAGCAAGTACTCCAGGAAAGACTTGCAGAAGGACTTATACAAGAAGGTGAGGACCCCGAAACATTTTTATTCGAAGTTCCCGGAGGTGATTTGAGTTTGGTAATGAATAAACTCGAAGAAACTACTAAATCCGTGAAAGAAGAACTGCAACAAAATTCGAGGACTTTGGAAGAAAATGCTAGAAATCTGGAAGAGAAGCTTCAAGAAAATTCTAGAAATCTGGAAGAGAAGCTTCAAGAAAATTCTAGAAATCTGGAAGAGAAGCTTCAAGAAAATTCTAGAAATCTGGAAGAGAAGCTTCTAGAAAGCCTGGAAGATAAACTCCTTAAAACACAGAAGGCCTAAAAAGAACTCTGTGGTGTGGCGAATCGTCTAGAAAAAGAATAGGAACCGTCGAGGCAGAGATGGACAAGATGAAGGAAATAATCAGCGATGAAATCAAAGACGGAATCGAGGCAGAAATGGACAAAATAAAGGAAACGATCAGTAAGCTGGAAAAACGAATTGATAGTGCGCCCTCCACAGAGATGGTTAACAAAAATGCAATGCTGGACTTGAGTTTGAACTTGGATAAAGTTCAAGAGGGTATACAAGATGTCAAGGTCATTTCTGAAATAGGGAAGCTTTCCATGAAGCCGCCTCAATTCGACGGAAAAACTCCATGGGAAAATTACCGCCGACAGTTTGAAGCAGCGGCCAAAGCAAATGGATGGAATGCAGGGAAAGAGCTGTAGCACTAACACTTGCATTACGTGGAGAAGCGACGAATATTCTACAAACTCTTACCGCCCAAGAACAGGAGGACTATGATCAGCTGATTAAACATCTAGAATTACGATATGGGCAGGCGCATTTGGAACACGTATACCACTCCCAACTGAAAAATCGCTGCCAGAAATCGGGCGAATCCTTACAAGAATTCGAAGCTGACATTGCACGCTTGGTTCGTCTCGCATATCCAGCCACACCGGAAAATGTAATGGAGCGATTAGCGGTTCAGGCATTCTTGGATGGACTCCGTGACCAAGAAACCAGACAAGCGTTGACACTAGCTCGTCCAACACATCTCGTAGACGCACTGGCACGCGCTTTGGAATTTGAGGCAGCAAAACAATCCTGCAGAAACCAAAGTAAAGTTCGAAGTATTGAAGAAGACTCACAGGAGCATGCTGACTTGGAAGCTGCCATAAGAAAAGTGATGAAGGAAGTTTTGCCTGAGAAAAGACAGATAAGATGCTGGAATTGTGGACATGTGCGTAGCAAATGTCCAACATTCGAAAACACGACTCCGATGCAGGAAAACTAAAGAAGGTCGACGAGAAGGGGCAATCGTCGGCCTGTGTCCAGCAAGCCCCGGTTAACAACGCATATGTCGCTATCCTGCAACGACAGAACAGAGGTGTTTTCGTAGACGGTCTCATCAATAACGAGCCTTGCACCATGCTGCTAGATACAGGTGCGACTAGGACAATTCTCGGGCCTTCCTTTGCCAGAACACCGGAACGAATTGAACCGACAACTTAGAAGCTACGCACAGCAACAGGGGAGCCAGCTACTGTATATGGCGAGCTACCGATTGAAATAATTTTGGGCAGCACTAAAGTGAAACATCAGGCACTTGTAGCGGACATCGAAGACGATGCAATCATCGGAATGGACATCATGAATTCCAGAGGGTTTGAATTGGATTTCAAAGACGGCGTCCTACGTGTCAACGGAGAAGAGCTGGTACTTCATGGGAGAAGTGAAGAGTTGATTCGTGTGCTGTTGGCTGAAGATGTAAGCGTACCTGAGAGGGCTGAAACCATCCTGGAGGCTCGCCTGGACGGGAGTGCGAGCAGTGGAGACGTGATGATGTTCGAGCCCAAACTTCATGATGAGAAAATTGGACGAGGGATTGCCCTAGGGAAAACCCTGTTACGTGCTGGAAAATTTGTACCGGTAAGGGTCATGAATGTCAATTTCTTTCCAGTGACCTTAAAGAAAGGAACAATTTTAGGGCACTGCTCGTCAGTTTCATCTGTGATCCGGGGCGTACGAGGTACGATTAGCCAACCCAACAACTTGCCCACAGAACTAGAGAAATTAGTTGCCATCTCTTCCAAAGACATAAAACCAGCTCAACAGCCCAAACTAACAGATTTAGTCAAAAAGTACCAAGACATCTTCGATACCGGACAAGGAAAAGGGGGTCGAACTGATGTGGTCCAGCACAAGATTGATACTGGGAGTGCCCGACCGATCCGGCAATCAGCAAGAAGACTTCCTCTTGCCAAGAAGGAAGAGGCTGACAAAATAGTCAGCGATATAGGAAAAGAAGGAGTTATCGAACCATCTGACAGTCCCTGGTCCTCTCCAGTCGTACTGGTGAAGAAAAAGGATGGATCGACACGCTTTTGTGTAGACTATCGCCAACTTAATAATGTCACGAAGAAGGACAGTTACCCTCTCCCGAGAATAGATGACACCCTTGACACGTTGGCTGGTTCCACGATTTTCTCGACCCTTGATCTGAAGAGTGGATACTGGCAAGTAGAACTGGCTCAGGAAGATCGAGAAAAGACTGCTTTTACCATCGGCTCAGGATTGTGGCAGTTCACCGTTATGCCATTCGGGCTCTGTAATGCTCCCGCCACATTCGAAAGATTGATGGAAACAGTACTGAAGGGACTCTCATGGAACACGTGTCTAGTGTATCTCGACGACATAATTGTGGTCGGCAGATCGTTTGAGGACCACGTGAAAAACTTGGAGGAAGTATTCCTGCGACTGAGGAACTCCGGATTGAAGCTGAGCCCTAAGAATGCCATCTGTTCCAAAAAGAAGTACGATACCTCGGCCACGTTGTCTCTGAAGAAGGAGTAGCAGTGGATGACCAGAAGATCAAAGCTGTTAAGGATTGGCCCATCCCAAAAGACATTCACCAACTCCGAAGTTTCCTTGGTTTATGCACATACTATCGCCGATATGTGCTGGGATTCGCCAACATCGCTAAACCACTGACCAAGCTCACGGAAGGCCAAACAAAGTTCCAGTGGTCCGAAGAATGTCAAGACTCATTCAGGAAGCTGAAAGGAGCTTTGATCAACGCACCTATACTGAGCTATCCCCTACCCAAAGGGAAATTCATTTTGGATACGGACGCCAGCAACGTGGGACTTGGAGCTGTCCTATCTCAGATCCAGGAGGGACAGGAGAAGGTCATTGGTTATTTCAGCAAGACGCTTAGCAAACCAGAGCGCAATTACTGTGTCACCAGGCGAGAGCTGTTAGCTGTTGTAAAGGGAGTGGAGCACTTCTACAAGTACGTGTATGGAAGAAGATTCCTGTTGAGAACTCACCATGCAGCTCTCAAATGGCTCTTACAGTTCAAAACCTGAGGGTCAAGTAGCACGTTGGATCGAGAGACTCCAAGAATTCGATTTCGAAATCGAACATCGAGCCGGAACTAGCCATAAGAATGCAGATGCCTTGTCGCGAAGACCATGTCCAGATGATTGCTCACATTGCCGACGAGCAGAAGAGAAAGAAGCAACACTTTGTAGAACCGCGGCAATGGATGACAACTGGAATGACAGCAAGATCCAGAAAAACCAAGAGAGAGACCCCGACCTTGGCTTAGTCGTCAGCTGGAAGAAGGGCAATCGAAGACCATCATGGCAGGAAGTCGCAGGTTACTCGCCGGCTGTTAAGTCCTATTGGGCACAATGGAACTCTCTTATTCTGGACAATGGGATCCTGAAACGTGTGTTGGAGGCCGATATTGGTGGGGAAGACAGACGCCAAATAATTGTTCCCAGGAACAGAAGAGAGGAAGTGCTGCGTGAAATCTATGATGGAGTCGCCGGAGGACATCTGGGAGTGACGAAGACCCTGCAGAAAGTGAGGCAACGGTTTTACTGGGCCAATTGTCAAGCTGACGTCCAGGACTGGTGCAGGAAGTGCGCTGTATGTGCTGCTCGAATACGACCCAAGGCCCCGATGCGTCAGTACAACGTAGGCAGCCCGTTCGAGAGAATCGCCATTGACATCGCCGGCCCGTTTCCCGTATCCGACCACGGGAATAAATACATCCTTGTGGCAATGGACTACTTCAGTAAGTGGGCGGAAGCCTATGCCCTGCCCAACCAGGAAGCCATCACCGTCGCCGACGTCTTGGTGAAAGAGTGGATATGTCGATTCGGTATTCCAATGGAGCTGCACTCGGATCAAGGCAGAAATTTCGAATCCAACCTTTTCCAAGAAATATGTCTACTGCTGAACATCCGCAAGACAAGAACCACGGCCCTACATCCGCAGTCCGATGGAATGGTGGAACGGATGAACAGGGGCCGAGAACTGCGACTGCCTTGTGACCTGAAGTTTGGGATACCGCCAGGACAAGACACTGCGGGAGAGGACTACGTCAGCAAACTTCGGCAGAGAATGGACGACATCCACGAACGAGTCCGGTTGAACATCCAGAGTGCCAGCGATAAAATGAAGAAGACCTATGACATCAAGGCCGACGCTGGAGGATTTAAGGTTGATGACCTGGTTTGGCTGTACAACCCCAAACGTCGTCGTGGACTATCACCAAAGTTGCGGAACTCGTGGGAAGGCCCGTATAAAATCGTGAAAAGGATAAACGACCTTGTGTAACGAATCCATAAGCCACCCCGAGGGAAACCAAGGGTCGTCCATTTCAACAGGTTGGCCCCTTACGCTGGAAACCATGACCAAGTTCGCACCCTCAAGCCACCGGAGGATGATATGACGTTCGAGAAGTTTATGTCCTTGTATTCAAACAGGCAGAAAGTTCTACATGGGGTTACTAGAGAGGAGTCACGAGACCTTTTCGAGGTGCCTGCTGACTACGCACTAGCGCACTGTGTGGCAGAAGATCTTCGAATGTCCAATGGCATCGCCGTAGTGTTCTCCAAGAAATTTGGTCAACTCCAAACACTGCGGGGGCAGAATCCAGAAGTTGGTGGGGTGCTACAGTTGAAGAAAGGCCAGAGAAACATCTACTACCTAGTTACCAAGAGGCATTCCCAAGATAAACCGTCCTATGAAGATGTCTGGAAGAGTCTCACCAAACTAAGAGATACTATGGTGGACCAGAATCTGGTGGATCTAGCAATTCCAAAATTGTCCTGTGGTATTGATGGGTTGGACTGGAGAGTCATAAGAAGTATGCTGGAGGCGATATTCAGATCCAGCGGCGTCAAGATTTTGGTTTGCTGTAACCCTCTTCCACGAACGATCATGAAGACCGTGGAGTGTTACTTCCATCGAACTTCACGGTGCAGATATGGGGAGTCATGCAGATATCGTCACACTCCAAGGATGAAATTTCGGGACGAAATGTCTTTAAGAAGGGGGCAATGTAACGAACCTAGGCCGGACCTGTCACCTCGCGCGTTGCCGTCGACAGCGATGAGGTCATCCCCGGAGATGTTCGAGAACAGTCCAGTCGCTCTGCCGTGGAGAGCAACGGTCGATATTGGAAACAATTGGAACATGCCGGTCGCCAACTACCCGAATTCGAAACATCGAGAATGCTGTATCGGAGATAAATAGGCAACCCTCAAGTGGAGTCGGACAGTCTGAACGAGCCCATACGATCGAGCTATACAGTGGAGTAGTAATATAAATTAAGTTGTAGATTAAGTGTGAAATAAATTAGTAGAACCAAGTTAAGTTTATTTACGTTACAATATAAAAGTAATCAGAAGGGCAGACAATACTCTTATCACCAGCTGGTATACCAAACCAGGTGCTTCAGGAAGATTCTTACATTACGAATCATATCATCGACACAGACAAAAGATCAATCTGGTCTTGTGCATGAAAGATAGAGTAATCAAAACAAGTCACACTTCATTAAGAACAATCAATTTAAAAAAACTTTTGCAACTTTTCATTAATAGTGGATACCCACGAAACCTTGTTTATAAACTGATTTTCAGTAGGTCTTCCATTGATATTGATCATCCAAATAACAACAACAATAATAATAATAATATAATCAATTCTAATAATAACATTTTGGAACCAACGTTTTATCTTACCTTACCACATATAGAATCTTTAAACTATAAATTCAACAAATTATTTTCCAAGATTCCTAACATCAAAATAGCTTATAAAAACCAAATAGTATTGAACAAGATTTTTTCAAAGTTAAAAGACAAAGATCCTCTATTAGACAATTCGAACTTGGTGTATTGTATCCCTTGTTCTCAATGTGAAAAGAAGTACATTGGCCAAACCAAAAGGAAATTGAAAGACAGAATTACCTCCCATAAAAGCGATATTAGAAATTTTAAAAAAACTTGTTCATTAGCTCATCACTCCATGGCTTTGAACCATAACCCAGATTATGACAATGTGAATATCTTGGAACATGAATCTAATGTAAAAAAGAGAACTTTTCTCGAAATGACACAAATTTTCAAAGAACCTAATTCAATGAATTCGAGAACGGACATTGATAATCTCAGCATAATCTATTCATATTTACTCAGTCGTTCTCCGTATGAGAGAGACCACAATTCAATACATTAACATAATTGTGTCCCCTGGAAGGGTGGGTATTGAAAAAGTTTTCACTTTGTCAAATTTTTTCATAAAATTTTTCTAATAAACTCATATTTTCTCTGGCAGTCTCCTTATGAGACTTACCGAAATCGTTTCAATTAACATAAGTTGGTACCCTGTATTCGTTTGGTGATATTATTTTTCACCGCATTGTATGTTGGCAACAGGTCTTAGATCTATTTTTCATACTTGTCATGTGTCAACTTCATATATTTCAATAATCATTCATTTTGCATTGGTCACCAGTCACCACTGCCTCTTGAATCCAACATGTCCTCCATAAGAGCCCATTTGGAATTTTAAAATGTTTATACACTTATGTTTAAGTAATCTTGATCAATTTTGATCAAAGTTTTAACTATATATGACTTTACCAAGAGTGTTGTCTGTTGTGACATGGTATTTTATAAATTGCTGCAAGTGAAAGGGATTTTTAACCTCACTTTTGTAAGTACACATATGCCTTTTTGGTTTTTCAAATCTTATAATGTTCAATTTAATTCATTGTAGAGTTCCTGATGAAGAGACAATAAATGACTCGAAAGCTTGAATAGAAAAAAGAGAACACTTTTTTTCCATACCCCTGTTGACTGCATACCCGAATTTAAAAAGGATTCTTCTATATATATATATATATATATATATATACTATTTTGAAAATAATTTAATTAACGATTCTAAAAATAATTTTGTGAAAGTTCTTGTACTGTACCACTTATGCTAAAATATTTTTAATATAAACAAAAGAATTGTGTTATTAACAGTTTTATACCTATGCTTTTTTATATATAATTTTTCAGAGACATCCTTCATATTGTGATTAAGTGTCAACTAATTTGACGCGCTCGCGGAGTATTTGAAGAGTCGCACAGGGAGTTTTTTCAACAAAAGCGATTCTCTACGAACACATCTGATTGTTTTTATGGGTCTATTATTGTTCTCGCAGCGTAAACGGTTAAAGCTAAAAAAATGCCATACCTAAACTTCAATAAATGTTGGGAAAAAAAAAGAAGATATTTTCTGATTTTTACGAGATTAAGTAAAAGAAAACGATCACTATAACTTAATTACGAATGATTACACAGTACATTTCACATTAGTCTAGACTAAAAGTGTAATGAATATTGACTAGTAACAAGTGTTCCCAGAGCCATCTGTCGTTGGATCTCGGAACTATTTTGCCGTTCGCCGCTATTGTCATTGCACCCGAAGATTCCAGATGGCCGTAATATACAAGATAGTTTCAGATTTTTTTTTAAGAGCCCACTTGTACCTGCATTACAGAAGGCATGAGGATTTACTTGATTCATCATGTAAAAGATGTTTCAATTTCAATTATAACCGTTTTTCATTTTTTTAAATCGGTTCATGAGTTTTGGAAATATTTAACAAAATGTTCACTAGTATTCCATTGTGTGTCGATAGTTGCCAAAAAACACCCCAAATAACTTGGATGAAAAGTTGAACATTTTTAGGAGAAATCCTAGGATAGGTGGATTTTTATTTTCAGGGTATTTTCATATAGAAAAGTAATGTTTCCTGCCTCTTGTATTTTTTAAAAGGAAACTATAGATCAAAAGATACCTCATATGAATACTGTTTTGATTCTGATTGAACATGTTTTGATCTGTTTATTAGTTTTTGAGATACCTAGATGACTTCAGAGACTTTTTTATTTCAAATCTGCAAATTTTTAAATCACAAACTAATGAACCGGTCCACGCCGAACATTCCACATTCAATAACAATTCCCCCAATTTCGTTCTCAACAAGCTTAAGGAGTCGTCCGATGATCGAATATGGAATAACCCACAGACCACATACCCCGGTCTGTGGAATAACCCTGTATTCTGTATTATCACAGCCTAAAATATACAATCGCGCCATCTACGATGATAACTAAAGACCATAACCCAAAAAATATCAAAGAATGATTATTTTCCCAAGATAATAGTAGAAATATACTCATAAATTCAATTGATACATTAAATTATGTCCCACGACGTGATTACACTTACCACCGGCATCTTTTCCATTTTTTATCACAAACACAACCTCAATGTTGGAAAAACTTGGAACTCACGATAGTTTCTTCGAATTATTTGACGAATAGGATAACACTTCATATAATTTCTTATTTCCACTACTTTTCATTCGATATTGCTGAAGTGAAACAAAAACGAATTCAAAATTCATATATTGACAGATGACATCAATAAACAAAATTACTGTTTATTGGATGCCTACCCTAAAATCAATTTCTCTCTCCAATACGAGCGTTTAATTTTTCATTGCTGTGTATAGAACCACGGACGCTGATTCCTACTCCCAAAGAAAATCAATTTAGATACCAAATTGTATTTCAGTGATTTGACTGTTGAATTATTTAGACTCTGGGTAGATTTGCTAGATCAGCATGAATACGTTCACAGTTCGAGCATCTCGATGATCGAGTTTTTGACATTCTAACTAGACATACGGTAGAAGGCTGCGAATGGAATGTCTCTCATTGAAAGTGTGCAAACTGCTGATCTTAGATTTTTTTCATTAAAAAAGCGCAATATTTTTTCTCTTCAAGCACTGTTGATCCATTCTTTATACTTATTTTTTCATTGTATTGCTATGATTGGTTACATACACCGGATAAATATAGTCTGAGAAGTATATGGAGTCCCAGAAATTGTATATTCTATTTCAGATTGTGTTTCCCGGTTATTTTCCACAGGTGAGGAAAATCTTTCATCTGAAGTTTGGTAAAAATCGCTTGCACAATATGGGTACGCGTATCGACATCTATGGGGGATGTCATGAAATCAGAAGATGGTGACGATCTATTGTGACATCTGTTGGTGACTTAGGTTTCGACTTATTTGGGGAGTATACTACCATTGTCTAAAGATACAGCTTATTTAATTGTGGTATAGAGGTCACATGAAGGTATTATCGAGAATATCTCATAAGTGCTAGCGGTTTTATCGAGGGTAATATCGTAAGTGCTGGGGATTTCATCGCTCTTTTTTTTTCGAGAAAGCAATTGGTCTGGAAATTTTACTGAACTGATGCAAAAAAATCATGCGTGTTCCCTATTAGATACTTTATAAATATACTACCAATGATACTACCACAGTTTATAGCTAAAGGTATCACTTGCCATATGCCATATGGCAAGACCATTTGAAAGGTATTTTCCTTTTCAATATCAGATAACAAAAATAAATCAATTTTATCGATTCGTTTTCGAGATATAGGAACTTGAAATTGGGAAATCACGTTTTATTCAGTCAATCAATAAAAAAATATATGATAAAGCAACTGTCGCAATAATTATTATTGTCAATGAACTAAATGTTCGAACTGTCTACCACCCATTCCCATACAATAGTACAAGTTCTGTTCGAAACGAGACCTCACATTTCGTAGCATTTCCGGCGTTATTCGACGGCATTCTTCAATAATTCTCCTACGTAAATCTTCCAGAGATTCTGGTTCGGTTGCAAAGATTTGGTTTTCCAAGTGACCCCACAGGAAAAAGTCGAGATCTGGCTGGCCACTCTATAGAGCCTCTTCTTCCAATCCAACTTCCAGGAAACTTTCTATCCATCAGGCTGTGTATAATGTGGAGGTGCCCCGTCTTGTTGAAATATCAAGTGTCTACTAATTGTGGATAAACAAATTCATTCAATAATTCCATATAACGTTTTCCTGTCAGGTTACCGTCGAGAAATACCGGTCCAGACATTGAGTTTTTGGGGAGTTTGAATATGGACTTCGTGGAAAACATGTGGATTGGCATCTGACCAATAACGACAATTATGACGATTCACAGTCGAATTCAAAAAGAATGTAGACTCATCAGAAATGCAAATGTTGAAAAGGAAATTCTCAAAACCATCTATTCTCGTAGTCATAATTTCACAAAATTCCTGTCGCCTATCAAAATCATCTTCATTCAATTGGTGTACCAAATGTATGTTGTAGGGGTGGAATTTAAGATGTTTCAGGATTCGGCGGATACTGGTTCTACTGATATTGGTAACACTAGCCAATTTCCTTGTGTTCAATGTTGGGTCTGCATGAACTTGTCCTAAAAGTGCAACTTCAACAGGTTCATTTTTCAACGGAAATTCACGTTCTGGGTCTCGTTTCTTGTTGGCTACTGATCCAGTTTGACGAAATTTTTGCACTAATTCTAGAACGTATTTTCTAGCATCAAGATCATCTGGATGCGTTTCATCGAACAAATTAGCTGTACGGTTACCGCACTCATCATTCTTAAAAAAAAAGGTTTTTATTTCAACTCTTTCCGCTATCGTATACACCATTATTGCGGAAAGATATTCAGCAGCTTTAGTCAAGTAATTCACTCTAATGTCGTTCAATCAAAGATCAGTTTGACCCTTATAGACGTCCACAATTGCGATTTGGTGAAAAAAATTATCTCATACATGTTTTTGTTGTACTCGCATTTGAGTCAAATTCGAAAAAACGTCTTTTTATCGATTCTTAAGAACCTTAAAAAAATTTCGATCAAGTAAATGAGGATGAAATAAAAATTTGAAACGGAATTGCATGTTATTTGTTGGTAAAAGTTTTTTAACAGTTGCATTGTTAGATGTTATTTTTATTGATTGGTGAATAAAAAGTGATTTCCCAACTTCAAGTTCCTATATCTCGAAAACGAATCGATAGAATTAATTTATTTTTGTTGTTTGATATTAAGAAGGAAAATACTTTTCAAGGTATCACTTGCCATATGTTGGCATTTAATAATTTAGGGGTGGCGGTCAAAGCTCCGAGAGATGGAATGTATTTCGTGTGAATTTCATCGCGAACGATGTCCCCCTCGAAAATGTAGTTGACGTGTCCGAGCGTTTTTATATAATTCGGTTCTGTCGACTTACAGAGCCGCTGTTTCGTTTTCAATGGCCCACTCTGTATGTATTTCATAAACACATTACTTGGGGGACTGTTTTCTCATCTACGACACATTTTGAATGACCGATTAAATTATTCAAGTCGTTTGTCAGTCAGTAAACGCAAGAAAAATTAACTTGGGAATGTCTTATATTTTAACTAAACGAAACTTTTCAAGATTTAATTTTGTGCTTGGCTGGAGTACTAAAAACTCAAGTAATTATAAATTAAACTGATTATGTCATAAAAGTTTTTTTCACTATTTTGTCGTCTGTTAAGTCACTTTCTTGAAGAGAAAATATGATGAATCTCCCTAACCATTTTGCAAGAGAAAACATGATGGCTTCTCGGAATACAGGATGTTGATGAATCAGACTGAAAGATATAATAACTTCGAAACTCATACAGTTTTCTATATATGTTTATTATGTGTTCTAAATTTATATTACGATTCATGTTCCTTATACCTAAATGGGGACAATACCCCTAAGGAGCAGAAATATCATTCTAATTCATATTCTACTTAAGAAATAATTTCTCTTTTTATTTCTTGATAACAATTTCCATTCATGTGTAAGATAACTACTCACACGTTATCACCCATTATCAGAATAATAAGACATTAAACTTCAAATTACTTCATCAAATTACACGACAGGTCTATAACTAATTTCCCTTCAAAAGTTGGAGTAGCGATTCTTAAAGATTTTGTTCTGCTGATTAGGGAAATATAATGAAAATATTCCATCACGTTGAGTTGTTATGGATCAATTAAAATTAATAATATAAATTAAATTTAATACATCATCAAGATCATTGAGATATTGATGGTGAAAAAACACATATTTTCATAAAATTAGAAAATCGACAAGATGGAAGTATCTTCGAAATCATAATTCAGTAATGAATTATAAATCTCGGAACTCGGCTGTGGAGAGTTCTCCACGATTCACTATTGCGTTCAACTCAACAGTGCTGCTCCTAAGGTGGCGTACAAAGCATACACAGAACATACACATAGCCGTCACAGGAACGTGCAATCACCAACAATGAATATATAGTTACATTGTCATATAAAACTCTGGATGCAGCACATTGCTTAGAGCAAGACTTCTGCACCCAACCTACAAAGCGTCTATTTGCACAATAAAGGGAGAGCTAATGTACGCCAAATAGAAAGCAAGGTCCAATAAATACACAGAGAGAGAGAGAGGTAGAATCACAGTTTATAGCATGTTCCAAGGTAACATCCACTCCAGGGAAAGAGTTCAGGATGCGCAGAAGACTGTATATATATATATATATATATATATATATATATATATATATATATATATATATATATATATATATATATACATATATATATATAGTAGGAAGTTATTGGGGTGGGATTCTTTTAATGAAATCAAACTCAAATTATAATATTATCAGTATTTTTTTTGTTTAATGTTTTTTCATTTTATATACAGGGTGTTAATGAATAAGTGCGACAAACTTCAGGGGGTGATGCTGCATGGAAAAATAATGACGGTTTGCTATATAACTTTTGTCCGCAAATTCTTCGTTTTCCGAGATACGAGGTGTTAAAGTTTTTCTTGGAAACTGACTATTTACTTATTGCTCTGAAACCGGTCGAGATATGCAAATGAAATTTGGTGAGTTCTAAGGTAGTTATTGCGCATTTTTTGACATGCAATTAAAAATTTTATGTTCATCATTGGCGCGCATACGGGTAATGATCTCAATTTTTTTAAAGAAAAAAATTGTACGCCACTGATTTATTTCAAATTAAAGATCATTTTTGAATTCCTCGTTCAATTTGTACGAAGGCGTAGAAGGGCCAACAACAAATTATATTTTTTAAACATTTGGAATTGCCATTTTGAAGTGACAATTTTGTCACTTTGAAGTGACAATTGTCAATTTGAAGTGACAATTGTCACTTTGAATTGACAAATGTCAGTTTGAAGTAACAATTGCTACTTCGAACTGACAATTGTCATCACCTCTGGGCTAAGGAAAATCCACGTGGAATCTTTGAAGCTCATTTTCAGCATCAGTTTTCTGTAAATGTATGACTTGAGTTACTGGATGATCATTAAATCGGTCCATATTTCCTCTCACAACGACTAACAGGCAACTCTTACCTCAATTCCCTACAGGAAGAGTTACCTGTTCTTCTTGAAGAAATTCCTCTACATCTGAGACAACACTTCTGGTTCATGCATGATGGTGCACCAGTCCATTTTGGCATTATTGTACGTAATCACTTAGACACAGTATATCCAAATCGTTGGATAGGTAGGGGAGGTACGGAACATTGGCCTGCTCGATCTCCGGATTTAAATCCTCTAGATTTTTGCATTTTGGGGTTTTCTTGAGTCATTAGTTTGTTCCACTCCCGTCGAAAATGTTAAAGACCTGAGGAATCGAATTATAGCCGGCTGTGAGACAATAAGAAATAAACCAGGAATATTTGCGCGAATACCGCAATCAATGGGGCGAAGAGTTGAATCTTGTATCACGTCTGAGGGAGGTCATTTTGAACATTCGTTGTAGCTTTGCGCCTATTTATTTATTAGTGTTATTTTCTGTTATTGTTCTGGTTTAACGTTATTGTATTAGATTTTTCTTGATAATGTATTAAAGAAATGAATAATACGCGTTAAGCTGTTTTATTTTTTTGCATTAAAACGGCGCCCCATACGAAAAAAAGGGAGGAGAGATTTTTTGTCACAAATTGAACGAGAAATTCGAAACTGATTCTTATTTGGGATATTTCAGTGGCGTACCATTTTTTTCTTCAAAAAAATTGAGATCATTACCCGTATGCGCGCCAATGATGAACATAAAATTCAAAATTGCATGTCAAAAAATGCGCAATAACTACCTCTCGAAACTCATCAAATTTCATTGGCAGATATTGACCGGTTTCAGAGCAATAAATAAATAGTCAGTTTTTAAGAAAAACTTCAACACCCCGTATCTCGGAAAATGAAGCATTTGCGGACAAAAGTTATATAGCAAACTGTCATTATTTTTCCATGCAGAATCCCCCCCTGGAGTTTGTCGCACTAATTCACTAACACCCTGTATATCCTGTTGGTTTATAGAATGGGAAAATACAATTCATTTCTTGTTGTGTACTAATAGCTGAGATCTATGTGGGTGAAATAGTTCTGGAATGGGGTAGTAGGGGGGATGCGAGTTCATTATAAATATATAATATATATATATATATATATATATATATATATATATATATATATATATATATATATATATATATATATATATATATATAGTTCACCCACATAGGGTAATGATCTCAATTTTTTTGAAGAAAAAATTGGTACGCCACTGAAATATTCCAAATAAAAATCAGTTTTGAATTCCTCGTTCAATTTGTGACAAAAAATCTCTCCTGCCCCTTTTTCGTATGGGGCGCCGTTTTTATGCAAAAAAATAAAACAGCTTAACGCGTATTTTTCATTTCTTTAATACATTATCAAGAAAAATCTAATACAATAACGTTAAACCAGAACAATAACAGAAAATAACACTAATGAATAACTAGGCGCAAAGCTACAACAAATGTTCAAAATGACCTCCCTCAGACGTGATACAAGATTCAACTCTTCGCCTCATTGATTGTCGTATTCGCGCAAATATTCCTGGTGTATTTCTTATTGTCTCACAGCCGGCTATAATTCGATTCCTCAGGTCTTCAACATTTTCGACGGGAGTGGAATAAACTAATGACTCAAGAAAACCCCAAATGCAAAAATCTAGAGGATTCAAATCCGGAGATCGAGCAGGCCAATGTTCCGTACCTCCCCTACCTATCCAACGATTTGGATATACTGTATCTAAGTGATTACGTACAATAATGCTAAAATGGACTGGTGCACCATCATGCATGAACCAGAAGTGTTGTCTCAGCTGTAGAGGAATTTCTTCAAGAAGAACAGGTAACTCTTCCTGTAGGAAATTAAGGTGAGAGTTGCCTGTTAGTCGTTGTGAAAGGAAATATGGACCGATTAAATGATCATCAAGTACCCCAAGCCATACATTTACAGAAAACTGATGCTGAAAATAAGCTTCAAAGATTCCATGTGGATTTTCCTCAGCCCAGAGGTGATTGTTATTTTCGTATACACTGTCCTCCAAAATTTAAAAAAATTAGGAATTTGAGCGATTTGATGAAGAATCCAATGGCAAAAAACTAGGCGCGGAAAAAAGTCTCTAGGTAGTAGAGCTTGTACACGTTGAATATGAAACGGATACAATTGCTGTTCTTTAACAATTTTAAATACAGCGAAGTTGCTTACATTCAGTATGTTGGCAATTTTTCGAGTACTTGTTTCAGGTGACTCCGCAATCAACTCGAGAACTGCTTCTTCTAGTTGCACAGTTCGTACTTCTCGAGGGCGCCCGCAGTAGCCGTTTGTTTCTTAAATGTACCATTTTCGCGCAAACGTTGGTGAAGACGAGCAAATATTGTGTGTGATGGGGTACCCTACGTCCGGGATACAACTCAGCATACAATCGTCGAGCTTGCCGACCATTTCCATTACTTCGACCATAGACAAAATGCATGTCTGACAATTCCGCATTTGATAATTTTCCATTCTTTTCAATAAAAAAAACATTAATTACTTATTATCATTAATGTTATACCAAGCTAAAAGCTTGAAAATGAAGAAACGCTAATTTGACATTTCGTTGAAATATTCGTATTCAACCGAACGGTAGCCTAGTAGCATCGCTACTAGATAATGTATTAAAGTAATGACAAATACGCGTTAAGATGTTTAATTTTTTTGCATAAAAACGGTGCCCCATACGAAAAAAAGGCAGGACAGATTTTTTGTCACAAATTTACGAAGGCGTAGAAGGGCCAATAACAAAATTATTTTTTTAAACATTTGGAATTGCCACTTTGAACTGACAATTGTCACTTTGAAGTGACAAAAGAATCCCAACCCCAATTACATCCTACTATATATATATATATATATATATAGTAGTGTAACTATGAGAGTTCTGGAGCAAAATCCCATGCTTTTTCTTATGAAGGTTCATTTGGGTACTTTTGGTCCCGCGGCTATGATGTCCAGGTATATTCGGAGATAAGTTCTTCCATAGATGGTGTATATATTTCTCGATTGTCTTTTATTGACTTCATCACTACATTTCCTATCAAGGTGTTCTCCAGAAGTGTATCTCCTCCACCTAAAATACCTGCTCACCAAGACAGCCACAACCGTGACCGTCCTTGTCCAGCCGGCCCGCGTGACCATCCATGACCACTCATGACCATTCATGAACATCCGTTACCCTTCGCGATCATCCTCGTGAGCATCTTTGTCCAGTCGGTCCGCGTCTGTGACTACCCGTGACCACTTATGACCATCCATGAATATCCGTGACCGTCCATGATCATCCTCGTGACCGTTCGCGATCATTCCCGTGACATCCTTGTCCAGTCGGCCTGCGTGATCATGCGTGTCCACCCGTGAGCATCTATGAATATATGTAACAGTCCGTGATCATCTTCGTGGCTACCTGTAGCCATCCAAAGAAAATAACCCAGTTTCAATAGTTTTGTGTGATTCGATGTCTCTAGTAGTATTCTTCAATATTAACATTACCTAATCTGAACTAACTAAGTCTCTTGGAGAGTTGGGTTATATGTTTTGATCGTTTGCTCTCATATAGATATCTCTGATTGTATTCTTCAATATTAACAATACCTAATCTGAACTAACTAAGTCTCTTGGAGAGTTGGGTTATATGTTTTGATCGTTTGCTCTCATATAGATATCTCTGATTGTATTATTCAATACTAAGCTCACCGAATCAAATTATAAGTATACAAATAATCTCAGAAAACTATTTCTACACTCGAATTCTGGTATTTTGATAGTTCGCTTTCTATTGATGTACGTATCGATATTTTTTCAATATAATTTAACCAGAACTATCCCAAATAAATCTTTCGAAGGATCGAGTTCTGCTTTTTCACCTCTTTTGTACCGGATGTTATGTTTCAGATTCCAACCATTCCAATGAATCATTCATTTCATGACCCTTTTTGTTTTCAGTTCTACAAACCGAGTAATACTATATTTATCCAAAAAATACCTTCGTAGTAGTTGCATTCATCAATCACTTTTCCACATACAATTGGAAATCATTCACTCGTTCACTATGATTTCAAGAACAACAAGTTCAAACAAGCTTACACAAGTTTTATATAATGATGTTCGAGAATCTACACGTTTCCTTTATCGAAAATCTTCGGATTCAAGATCATGCCCGATTGGGGGATATAAAAAGCAATTGTACTTCGAAGTATAATAATTATTCATCAGTCTCACGTACGAGCACACACATCCATATATAACTGTATACACCTTTATATGTATTATATATGTCCTTCTGGTACGAATCATACTTCTCCCTTACTCAAAACAATACAACATTCATAAAGCTCAATAGAGTACTACCACATCCATTTTCAATCCAGAGATCAGGTCCAGTAAGATTTCTTTCTATCTAAAACACCCACCAGTTGCCAATGGGTCATACCTGTACGAATATTGTCATCCTCTTTATTTTATGTTCAATAATAAAAACAGCCATTACCCAACTGATATAAAAAAAAACTACCAATGAACAACTTTTTCGTGTTCAAGGCTCTTGATAAATTTTCCTCGCAAAACAAACCAATCGGAATCAACCTCAAGAGTTTCAAGCATTCAATTCACAGTTGGACCCTCCCAAATCATACATATCCCTATTAGTAGCATATGCATAATTCGCACACCAAATGTCTTTTCCCAACATCAAATCAACTGAATACTACTCACATCGAATTCCCACTTTTTCCACCACCCAGCAAAAGTCAATATTTCAGTTTGCTGCTAATTACGTCAATTAAATATAATCAACTAAAAAAATGTCACTTGCTACCTCGAAGCAGATATTTCATCCATACAGAAACTATAAATGAATCCAAAATCTTTCGAAATGGTAATTCTGTAACAGGAATATTTAAAAATATAAATTCTGAATATGATCTAAATGCGAAATTTGTCATATATTTTCAAGGATATTCAAGTTAATCTTCAATTGCAGAAAGCTTTCTCCAAAATATCAACATCTTACATACACATCAATATTCATCATTCCAGTCCTTCTGTAACATGTCATAATTCTGCCTTACACAGAACAAAACGTTATTCATGAAGCTCAATAGCTACATCATTCATCCTCAACCCACATCATGAATTATATCTCTTAAGTTTCGTTTTTATCTGAATCCTTCACCAGTTTTCAGTTTATCATACTTGCTCAAAATTGGAGTCTTCTTTATTTTATGTACAATGATAAAAAATATACAATTCACCAAATGATATCAAAGAAAATCATTTAAAATTTACAATAAACAACATTTTCGATTCCATGGTCCGCAACAATTTCTCGTCATGGAATACAAACTGTTCTGAACAACAATCAATCAAAATCAACCTAAAAAAATCCGAACGATGCACATTTAACCACCAATTGAACCTATCCAAATCATACATATCCTTATTGCTAGCATATACAGAGTTTGCATACCAAATTTCTACTTCTCAACATCACAATCAACTGAATTGATCCTACTCCTATCAAATTTCTACCAACACCCTTTTCCACGACCACATAGCATAAAGTCAATAGTTTCAATTTATGACATCTAATAATACATAATTTACATATTCATCAATATATTCGCGAAGCAGCCATTTCATTATTGATAATAACCATACAAAATCCATAAAAACCAAAATCATTCAAAATACAAAATTCCGTAACAGGAATATCCAGAAGTATATATTACCAATATATGATCTAGTTGCACATAATTTGCATATCATTGAATTCTTTTTTTTTTCTATGTATCTCAGGAACACACTCAATTTATCCCAAAACCGTAATCTGTCCTGTCAAAAATACAATAAAATCGAATTACCCAAATTTGCATTTTATCAAAGTAATTTTTTTTTTACTAGGTTTATCATAAACAGTAATATTAGTCAAACAACAGTCAGATGCTTCGAAAATATCGAATACTTACAATAACAGAAATACCTATATATATTGCCAAGTTGATCTAATTACCCCAATTGGCACATTATCAAAGTACTTTTACGTTTTCCTTCCACCTATCTATATTACAGTCAAATTATAGAATTATACGCGAAAAAGATATTTTGACAAGAAGATCATTCATTTTCACAAGTATAAGCATGTTACAATATACATCGCAGAATATGCTTCTATCTAGCTCAAATTCGAACAAATTTTTCACTAAAATCATGCAGAAACCGCAACGAATAATTCAATAAAATTCAAAAAACCCATGAACTGTCGCAAAATCCTTTCAAAATACACAATTATTCCGTAGAAATGCCAAGAATTCACACTGTCCAATAAAATCCAATTACTTAAGATTTTCAAATTTTCAATGTTATTTTTGTACTAGATTCATTGAAAAACAGTATTTATTATAATTCAAACAACATTTATACATCAAACTCCAAATGATTGGAAAATACATATACAGTACAGAATACCTGACACATATATTGCAAATTGATCTATTACACCAATTGTACATTATCAAAGAATTTTCAGTTTTTCTCCAAAGATTAACATTTCAATAAGATAAACAGAAAACATGTCGAACAAGAAGATTTTACATTTCAGATAAAGCACATTATAATATACATTGCAAAATGCCTAATCACTAATTATGAATAAATTCAAAATTATTTTTCACTAAAGTCATGCAGAATACTACAATGATTGATAATTCAATCAAAAAACCATCAAAAACCGCTCATAAATATGAAAAAACATAAATTAATATCGGTAGTGGATGGGTCACTACATCTTACCTCCTTTTCCTACTGACCCATCCACTACTGATATTAATTGATGTTTTTCATATTTATGAGCGGTTTTTGATGGTTTTTTGATTGAATTATCAATCATTGTAGTATTCTGCATGACTTTAGTGAAAAATAATTTTGAATTTATTCATAATTAGGGTGATTAGGGCACATTTTGCAATGTATATTATAATGTGCTTTTACTCGTGGAAATGTAAAATCTTCTTGTTCGAACAGTGTTTTCGTGTTTAATCTTATTAGAAATGTTAATCTTTGGAGGAAAAAACGTGAAAAAGTTCTTTGATAATGTACAAATTGGTGTAATTAGATCAATTTAGCAATATTTTATGTGTTTTCAGGTATTTCTGGGGTTTGATGTTAAATTTGTTTGAATTTAATAAATACTGTTTTTCAATGAATCTAGTACAAAAATAACATTGAAAATTTTTTAAAATTGGTTTTACTGTATTGTGTATTTTCCAATCATTTTGGGGGAATAATTGTGTATTTTGAAAGGATTTTGCGACAGTTCATGGGTTTTTTGAATTTTATTGAATTATTCGTTGCGGTTTCTGCATGATTTTAGTGAAAAATTTGTTCGAATTTGAGCTAGATAGGAGCATATTCTGCGATGTATATTGTAACATGCTTATACTTGTGAAAATGAATGATCTTCTTGTCAAAACATCTTTTTTCGCGTATAATTCTATAATTTGACTGTAATATAGATAGGTGGAAGGAAAACGTGTAAAAGTACTTTGATAATGTGCCAATTGGGGTAATTAGATCCACTTGGCAATATATATAGGTATTTCTGTTATTGTAAGTATTCGATATTTTCGAAGCATCTGACTGTTGTTTGACTAATATTACTGTTTATGATAAACCTAGTAAAAAAAAAATTACTTTGATAAAATGCAAATTTGGGTAATTCGATTTTATTGTATTTTTGACAGGACAGATTACGGTTTTGGGATGAATTGAGTGTGTTCCTGAGATACATAGAAAAAAAAAAGAATTCAATGATATGCAAATTATGTGCAACTAGATCATATATTGGTAATATATACTTCTGGATATTCCTGTTACGGAATTTTGTATTTTTGAATGATTTTTGGGCTTTTATGGATTTTGTATGGTTATTATCAATAATGAAATGGCTGCTTCGGCGAATATATTGATGAATATGTAAATTATGTATTATTAGATGTCATAAATTGAAACTATTGACTTTATGCTATGTGGTCGTGGAAAAGGGTGTTGGTAGAAATTTGATAGGAGTAGGATCAATTCAGTTGATTGTGATGTTGAGAAGTAGAAATTTGGTATGCAAACTCTGTATATGCTAGCAATAAGGATATGTATGATTTGGATAGGTTCAATTGGTGGTTAAATGTGCATCGTTCGGATTTTTTTAGGTTGATTTTGATTGATTGTTGTTCAGAACAGTTTGTATTCCATGACGAGAAATTGTTGCGGACCATGGAATCGAAAATGTTGTTTATTGTAAATTTTAAATGATTTTCTTTGATATCATTTGGTGAATTGTATATTTTTTATCATTGTACATAAAATAAAGAAGACTTCAATTTTGAGCAAGTATGATAAACTGAAAACTGGTGAAGGATTCAGATAAAAACGAAACTTAAGAGATATAATTCATGATGTGGGTTGAGGATGAATGATGTAGTACTATATTGAGCTTCATGAATAACGTTTTGTTCTGTGTGAGGCAGAATTATGACATGTTACAGAAGGACTGGAATGATGAATATTGATGTGTATGTAAGATGTTGATATTTTGGAGAAAGCTTTCTGCAATTAAAGATTAACTTGAATATCCTTGAAAATATATGACAAATTTCGCATTTAGATCATATTCAGAATTTATATTTTTAAATATTCCTGTTACAGAATTACCATTTCGAAAGATTTTGGATTCATTTATAGTTTCTGTATGGATGAAATATCTGCTTCGAGGTAGCAAGTGACATTTTTTTAGTTGATTATATGTGAATTGTACGTAATTAGCAGTCAAAACTGAAATTATTGACTTTATGCTGGGTGGTTGTGGAAAACGAGTGGGAATTCGATGTGAGTAGTATTCAGTTGATTTGATGTTGGGAAAAGACATTTGGTGTGCGAATTATGCATATGCTACTAATAGGGATATGTACGATTTGTTAGTTCAGATTAGGTATTGTTAATATTGAAGAATACAATCAGAGATATCTATATGAGAGCAAACGATCAAAACATATAACCCAACTCTCCAAGAGACTTAGTTAGTTCAGATTAGGTAATGTTAATATTGAAGAATACTACTAGAGACATCGAATCACACAAAACTATTGAAACTGGGTTATTTTCTTTGGATGGCTACAGGTAGCCACGAAGATGATCACGGACTGTTACATATGTTCATAGATGCTCACGGGTGGACACGCATGATCACGCAGGCCGACTGGACAAGGATGTCACGGGAATGATCGCGAACGGTCACGAGGATGATCATGGACGGTCACGGATATTCATGGATGGTCACGGGTAGTCACAGACGCGGACCGACTGGACAAAGATGCTCACGAGGATGATCGCGAAGGGTAACGGATGTTCATGAATGGTCATGAGTGGTCATGGATGGTCACGCGGGCCGGCTGGACAAGGACGGTCACGGTTGTGGCTGTCTTGGTGAGCAGGTATTTTAGGTGGAAGAGATACACTTCTGGAGAACACCTTGATAGGAAATGTAGTGATGAAGTCAATAAAAGACAATCGAGAAATATATACACCATCTATGGAAGAACTTATCTCCGAATATACCTGGACATCATAGCCGCGGGACCAAAAGTACCCAAATGAACCTTCATAAGAAAAAGCATGGGATTTTGCTCCAGAACTCTCATAGTTATTTTCACTTTTTATTATATATATATATATATATATATATATATATACAGAGTGGGCCATTGAAAATGAAACAGCGGCTCTGTAGGTCGGCAGAACCGAATGATATAAAAACGCTCGGACACATCAAAGACATTTTCGAGGGGGACATCGTTCGCGATGAAATTCACCCGAAATACATTCCATCCCTCGCGGAACTGTGACCACCACCCCTAAATTTTCAAATGGCAACATAAGGCAAGTGATACCTCATTTGAAAGGTATTTTCCTTTTCAATATCAAACAACAAAAATATATCAATTTTATCGATTCGTTTTCGAGATATAGGAACTTGAAATTGGGAAATCACATTTTATTCAGTCAATCAATAAAAACAATATCTGATAAAGCAACTGTCGCAATAATTATTATTGTCAATGAACTGAATGTTCAAACTGTCTACCACCCATTCCCATACAATAGTACAAGTTCTGTTCAAAACGAGACCTCACATTTCGTAGCATTTCCGGCGTTATTCGACGGCATTCTTCAATTCTCCTACGTAAATCTTCCAGAGATTCTGGTTCGGTTGCAAAGATTTAGTTTTTCAAGTGACCCCACAGGAAAAAGTCGAGTTGGGTTAAATCTGGCTGGCCACTCTATAGAGCCTCTTCTTCCAATCCAACTTCCAGGAAACATTCTATCCAACAGGCTGTGCATAATGTGGAGGTGCCCCGTCTTGTTGAAATATCAAGTGTCTACTAATTGTGAATAAACAAATTCATTCAATAATTTCCAAATAAGTTTTTCCTGTGTAGGTGTACCAAATGTATTTTGTAGGGGTCGAATTTAAGATGTTTCAGGATTCGGCGGATACTGGTTCTACTGATATTGGTAACACTAGCCAATTTCCTTGTGCTCAATGTTGGGTCTGCATGAACTTGTCCTAAAAGTGCAACTTCAACAGGTTCACTTTTCAACGGAAATTCTCGTTCTGGGTCTCGTTTCTTGTTGGCTACCGATCCAGTTTGACGAAATTTTTGCACTAATTCTAGAACGTATTTTCTAGCAACAAGTTTATCTGGATGCGTTTCATCGAACAAATTAGCTGTATGGTTACTGCACTCATCATTCTTAAAAAAAAATTGTTATTATTTCAACTCTTTCCGCGATCGTATACACCAGTATTGCGGAAAGATATTCAGCAGGTTTAGGGCGGGTTTATCAATGCTCGGTTAAATATTATAGCCTTCGGCTAAATCTTAGCTGTTGGCCAAAGTGTTTATCAACTGCCAGTTTGCATTAGCTATCAGTCAAACTTTCGGCTATCCTAGCTGCCACTATCAAGTTGATGTTAACCATAGAACATACAGTTAAATACGAGAAAGTGGGGTTCCTTGATTCTAACTGTCAACTGTGTCATGATTGTTTGCTTATATTTTGCATATATTACCTTTATATTTTTCATCATTTCAATTTTAAATTTCAACGTATTATCATCGTTTGGGGTGAAATCGTAAAGCTTTCAGTTTGATTTATTTATAGTTGTTTAGTAGCGTCCAATTAATATAGGTTCTGTGTGTTTGTATTTCGTTTCATTATTATTGTCAATGGATCTTGAGAAACTTGACGACCTTTTCGATGAAGAGCTTGAAGAAATATTGGAATTTGTGGAGTACGAAAGACGACCTTATACTGTTAAAGAACGGATGAATTCCTTTGAAGAGCTCGATGATGTCGAGTTTACTACTCGGTTTCGACTTTCTAAGCCGAGTGTTCACAAAAATTGTCCTCAAAAATGCTGAAAATGTTAGGGAATTTGTAATTCGCACAAAAAAGGCAGGGACATTTGATGTAATCAGTAAAAGGTGAGGGAATTTCAAACAAAAGGATGAAAAATTAAATTCATATTGGGTATTTCCTCTAGTAGTATAATGCTTGTCACATGGTTCCTATTATCTCCATCCTAGGGGGCAACAATGCTGAAACATTCAGGAATAGGAAAGGTTATTTTTCCATAAATGTGCAGACCATATCGAATCCCAATTTAAAAATTTTGGACATAGTAGCACGCTGGCCTGGTTCCTCACCAAACCGTTTTTGACAATTCCAATGTAAGGCGACGGTTGTTATATAATGAATCTCCCAATTGTCTCATAGTAGCCAACAGTGGATATTCCAACACAATGCATATCGTAAATATTGATTTTGACGAAGAAATCCAGCCAGAAGGTGTTGTACAAAACAACATCAACAAAAAATAATCTAATTAATAATTATTTTAGAGGGTTCAGCAATAATTTTTTATATAAATTCTTTAAATAAACAAAATTTCAATTTACTAATAATGTATTTTTATTAAAATAAAAAAACAATATAGGTATACTTATATAATTAAAACTAAAACCACTCAATTAAAATGAGAAATTCACACTCTGACAACATTACACCCACGTTTATATCACGAGCAAGGTTGCCAAATACTCAATTACACTTAGCCTCTAGTTAGCTACCTGTCGGTCATGTGGTGCATTGATAAACGCTATCTAATGTAACTGAGACTTTGGCTGGCGGCTAGAGATAGCTGAGGGCTATGTAGCTGACAGATTTAACCGCTAGCACTTATGAGATATTCTCGATAATACCTTCATGTGACCTCTATACCACAATGAAATAAGCTGTATCTTTAGACAATGGTAGTATACTCCCCAAGTAATTCGAAACCTAAGTCACCAACAGATGTCACCATAGATCGTCACCATTTTCTTATTCCATGACATCCCCCATAGATGTCGATACGCGTACCCATATTGTGCAAGCGATTTTTACCAAACTTCTGATGAAAGATTTTCCTCACCTGTGGAAAATAACCGGGAAACACAATCTGAAATAGAATATACAATTTCTGGGACTCCTTATAATAATAATAACTTTATTCACTGCAATAATTAAATACAATCATGAGTACATGGTGAAAGTGAATAAAGAACTTAGGCGATAATAGCAAGCACATGTTTCGCGAAGAAAATATAACATGTGAAAAAAGTGAACTATAAGATATAAAGTGTTAGTTATAAAATGTAAAAATCTAATTAAGTTAATGTAAATATGAAAAATATAAAATGTAAAATATAAAATGTAAAATATAAAATGTAAAATGTAGAATGTAAGAATATAAAATATAAATAAAATGTAGATAATATAATACAAACAATGAACGATGTACATTAGAATATTGCAATACAATGAAAAAATGAACAATAAACATCATGAAATATGATACAAAAGGTACGAAAAAATAATAAAAGATAATAGCAATAAGAGTGTACAATAACATGTCTAATAGATATAAGATAGGGTACGCATGTGAAAGATACGCAATTGAAACAACACATTTCTAGTTGGATTTAAATTTTGAAATTATGAATTTATGAATCAAGACCTTTTTTTTATCACTTACTCGAATAGTCGTAGCAGCTCAGTTCTTTGGCTTTGAAGGATGTGTTTCTTCAATGCTCCTGTGAAGCTGTCGATATTTACTATAGATTTTATTATTTCAGGTATGTTGAAAAGGGAAACATTCTCAATTGAATATTGATATAAAGATTTTTCTGTGAATTGAAAAATCCACGATTAAAATGAAGTTATTTTTTGTGAATGTCTAACAGAAAACAACTACTTCCCCGGCTAAAGCCACGCTGGACATTGAACTACATCTGATAGATATTCTGAAAAGGCCCTAACTCGCAGATCATTCCACATCTGATTTTATGAACATTCTGTTTATATTTTCAACAAATCAATTCAGGTATGTTATTGTATAATTTAGGGGAGAAATAAGTATACGAGCGTTGAGCTACGACCCTAACCATTAGAGGTGTAATAAAGTGATTTCTCTGGCGAGTATTATACTGATGAGAAGGGAGCAATACTGTATGTTTGCTTGAGTGGTATTTAATACTGGTGCATAAAAATACAATTGTCTTATGCCTTACATTTGTGTTTCGGAGTATAGATCATCAGAGGGATATCTATTGTTCTTGGAAAATATCAGTTTCAAAAATCGCCTTTGCATAACTCCAATAACATGAATATGAGTATTCAGAGCTCCACCCCACACTGCTATTCCATAACGAATGTGGCTTTCCACAAGAGAATAGTACAAAGTTTTTAAGTACTTCAGCGGCAGGATTTTTTTAAGTTTCCTAAATTTGAATAAAATTGTCCTATGTGTCCTACAGTATACTTTATATGAAGATCCCATTTTAGATGACTATCAATAACTATACCTAAATATTTCACTTTATGCTCTTGTTGTATATGGAATGGTGTTTCAGTATCGATCGTTATGTGATCGAATAGAGGCATTCCGACAGAGTTACAACAGAATGGAAGGTAACATGTTTTATCGACATTAACAGTTAATAACTTTTTATCCAACCACTGTTGGTTTCAGCTTTAATTTTCAAAGAATTCCAGTTATCAGCTTTAAAAAAGATGGCTGTGTCATCTGCAAATCCAATTATGTTCCCATTATTGTTTAATGAAAAAATTTCGTTGATATATACATTGAATAAAATTGGTCCCAGCACAGATCCTTGAGGTACGCCACAGTCGATCTCCATTTCACTACTCAATACGTCATCAATTCTAACTCTCTGGCTTCTTCCCGTCAAATAACTTTCAAACAATTTCAAAATATTACCCCGCATACCAATATCCTCTAAAGACTGTAGGAGAAGATGATGACTGACAGTGTCAAAAGCCTTCGATAAGTCTATGAATATGCACAGAGACGGTTTACTTTCATTCAAAGCATCGATAACTTTCGATGTCAACGACAGAACAGCATCTTGAGTTGAAATGTTTTCCCTAAATCCAAATTGGCTGTTTGAAATTATTTTATATTTATTGAGAAATGAGACAAGCCTCTTTCTAATAATCATTTCAAATATTTTCGATAGATGGGTAACTAAGGATATTGGGCGATAATTTGTAATAATTGATGAATCCCCCTTTTTCAAAAGTGGTATAATGATCGATTTTTTGAAGTCAGTAGGGTATACCCCTTCTTTGACACATCGATTGAGAATATGAGTTAGCGGATCTTCAATGTAAACTAATATTAGTTTTATAGTTTCCGATTTTAAATCATCACACCCTGTTGCCTTGTTATTCTTGAGCTGTGATATTGTATTTTTTATTTCCCCCGAGTCAATTGGTTCGAAGACGAATGAATTCGAAATGGATGACCTTTTTATTTCGAAATTTGTGACGTTTTTGATCTTCTTAGCAAGAGTTCTGCCTGTTTCTACAAAGGATGAATTGAATGCGTTTGCAATTTGAGTTTTATCTGTTATAATAGCATTATTTGAAGGATTTTTTATTTTTTGAATATTAGTGTTTTGTTTTTTTGCATTTGATATTTGTTTGGTAATATCCCATAAGATCTTAGAATTATTCTGAATGTTATCGATTTGTTTTTTATAAAAATTGGATTTTGCCTTGTGGATCAATGCGGTTAGCTTGTTTCGATAGGTTTTATAATCTTTGTTCAGATCATTATTCTGTGTTTGCCTTTGCATTTGGCGAATCCATTTGTTACCCAAGGTGCTATTCTGGTGGTTTTTCTGTGCATTTGGCGCCTCTCTGTGCATATTTCCAGTGCATTTATGGTAATTTCGCTAAATTTTTCCGTTGCAGAGTCTGGACTTGGTGCAGAGTACACATCATCCCAGTTAATATTGATGAATATATTATGTACTTCATTGACATTCAAGCATTCCATAAATTTGTTGTTTACTTTGTCTTTTTCCTTTGCAGCAAACACGATCTGGAGTATAGTAGTATAGTGGTCTGTAATTGTTGTTTTTAGTATGATAGGAATAATTTTTTCATTTAAATCAGGACTTTTGGATTTGATGAAGATATGGTCCAAACAGGTTTTACTGTTCCCTTGAACCCTAGTCGGTGCGTTTATTGTAGAGCTGTAACCAAATTCATTCAATGTATTCAAATATTCAGTAGTATCATTGTCATCGGGATTCGACAAATCAATATTTATATCTCCCAAAAATAGAGAGACATTCGCGTGGTCAGGATGGTTTTCGAAGTAGTTCAATAGATTCATATCAAATTCTCTTATACTAGAGTTAGGTGATCTATATAGGGCTGTTATGAGACATGTATTTTTTATGCCAAGATTGACTTTGATTAGAAGTGCTTTAACCTCATTTGATATTTTTACTGTTTCGTGTGTGTAATTATAACAGGATTCAATATATGCAACTATCCCATCATTCTGGTTGTTACGGCCTTCATTATATATCATGTTGAACCCATTAATGTGAAAAATCCCCTGATCGACTATCTCTCTAGTGTCACTTAAAATCAAACAGTCAATATCAGAGTTCAAGTTTTGTAACATTACTAAGGATTCATCTAGATTTTTATTGATGCTACGAATATTCATTTGGAGAATCTTGATCCCACTAAGCAAGGTGAAGTTGCATAAAGTTTTCAAACACCTATCAAGAGCAACTGTAAAGTTGGTACATCCATTGCAGCCAACGTTTAGCAAGTGTCCTGCAAACAGTAGGTCTTCCCCCTCATGGCATTACATTTGTCAAGGTTTCATTTGCAAACTTGTCAGAAATTTGATCAGGTTTGACATTGACTTACAGTAAATGCAACATTCCAGCAAATAAATATTTGTTAACTTACTTTAAACTTTTTAATTTTGTCGTGACTTTGCAGTAAACTCACAAACGCAAACTTAGAGCACATACATTTTTTCTAACTTGCCTGAAGTTTACTTACTTTCATTGTAGATTTCCAGTATGGTTACAAACTCCCAGTAAATAAATCTTCAGACACTTGCCCAAAGTTCACTTACTTCTGTCGTAGATTTACAGTATAGTTACAAATGCTTTCTAAAATTGAAAGCGGTAACTTCAGTTTAATGTCAGTTCCAAGACTGATAAACATACTGCTGCAAATGAATCATAACTTTGCAAATGTGAAGTTTTACCAACTTTTCATACTGAAAACACTGGAGTTTTATCCCAACACCAAACCACTATTTTTAACACCTCGACATGTGTTTCAGTCACCCAGTGACCATCTTCTGGAGGAAGTTCGATCTTCCTCCAAAATATGGTCACTTTGATGATTAAATCACTCTTCTCGAGGTGTTGAAAACAGTGGTTTGGTGTTGGGATAAAACTCCAGTGTATTCAGTATGATAAGATGATAAAACCTAACATCTACAAAGTAAGGATTAATTTGCAGCAGAATGTTCACCAGTCTTGAAACTGACAGTAAACTGAAGATAAAACTTCCTCCAGAAGATGATCACTTGGTGACTGAAACACATATCGAGGTGTTAAAATAGAGTGGTTTGGTGTTGGGATAAATGTCCGTATAATCATTACTATAAATAAGGATCCAAACAGTGCAGTGCAAAGTTTTCACACTGAAGCAAAACCCAAAGTATCACAGGATTACATTATCAAACAAGCAAAATCGGTTATTTCATGAAAAATTGGTGAATATGCCAAGTATCTAAGAATGACACAAACTTCATATGATCTCACAATAACTAAATATGCGAAATATCTAAAGAATCCAATTAAATTCCAGATTATTCGTGTGCAAAGAGCATTGTTAATTCAATACTATTTAAACCAGAGGAGAGTTTTTTTACAGAATTCTTTATTTCCTCTATATCTTCCAATACAAACCTGAAGTTATATGAACGGTGAGAAAATTTCACACGAACTCACTAGTTTTTCATGACTCTGTGTTTGCTTATTCAGTGTCACTGTGTTACGTAATTCAAAATGTTTTCAGTTTCAAAACATTTTTGAGGCAGTATAAATAAAAGCTAAAAGGCATTTCTTATTTTAACTCAGTTTGAATCGTGTAAGTTTTTTAATGTTCATTAGTCACAAAGATGCTTTCAATTCAAAGAAACAACTATTTGCTCCTTCATCAACTATACCAGACTTGTTATGAAAAACAGATATATGGCAGGAACCAAATAATCAAGGATTCAAGTTGAACAATAGATTATTGATTGTGTTGAGTATTTCCACTCACTTTTCAAAATTTGGATGATTTTCAGGTTAGACAATTGAAAATTTCCTTCCTTTCCAGTCCAACTGCAGAACTGAGCCGAATAATTTGTGAATATTTTTTCACAAACTCTGAAGATGCAGACTCTGCTATCACTGCCCCCAATAAATTGCAAATAGTTAATCTGAAAACATTATATTTATAATATTTGAACACAACATTAACTAAATTAGAAAAATTCATGTATGAAATTAGGATTAAAGTGAAACTTAAGCCAAAACTATGTAATCAAATCTAGGCTAGGGTTATTAAAACAGCACTAGGGTTATTAAAACAGCACTAGGCTAGGGTTATTAAAACAGCAAATGTTTTTGTTAAATTCATTTGAAAGTATTGATTAAATGTTTGCTTTTATGGAGGAAATTAACTTCTTGAAGGTTAGGAACCCAAAAAGCCATGTCAATCATCATTTGAAAGTATTCAACATCAGTATACAGTGGCAACAATTGGATATATTTGTTTGATTGCTTTACGAAAAAAATTATTCTGGATGACAGTAACTTTCACATTTTGCAAATTTCAATTTCTTCTATAGAGATGAAAATATGAAAAGGAGCCAAGCGGGGTACCTGTATTTTTATAACAATTTATGACAATAATTCAACTGAATCAGATGAAATATAAAAGGCCCTGACATTCCAAAAAAAATCAGTCATTTGTGTTTTGTAATCAAATATATGCTAGTCACCATATACAATTAAAAAGCCTTTAATGGTAAACAATGTAAACATATTCACCTTTTCTTTTGTTATCAACGCCATGTTGGACTTAGACGATGCGCCCGATGAGGTTGACGCCATTTTCAACTTAAAACTGTAAGAGAAATAATTCAATTACTTGTTTTGGGTTATCCGAATTTCTCCGTAGGATGGTTTTTATTTGCCTATTTCTTCGGGTGGAAACGAAACAACACAGTAAAACTAACGGAACTCACTTCTTGGCAACTTATTGACACCGATACGCCGCCATTCGCCTGTTATACTCTATCTCTCGCTGCTATACCGCTGTACTGTAGAGCTCATCCAGTATTGAAACGACCTTTTGGTAGGTAGAGACGGGGAAAACACGAGTGGACACGATTTGCTGTGCTACGGCGATACTTCACCAGTGTCTTGGCATGCAGCGTTTGGAAGGTTAGGATTGTTTAATTAATAAATAGGTAGTGCAGTTATTTATTCAACTTTGCAATAGTTTAATCGTTACCTTGCCGAAATTCCCAGTGTTAAGTACTATTCAGTAGAGGAAAAAGAAATAGGAGTGTTAGGAAAGTTATAGGAGTGTAAGTTCTCTACGTCTCGTGAATCGCCTATACCAAATAATTTGGTACGCCTATGGAATTTCTATTAATAGCCATAGTTAGACAATGGTTCGGGTATCTTCGATAAAAATTGGTTGTTAGGTGGGGGAAGACCAAAGTGGTCGTTTCAATACTGGATGAGCGAGCTCATCCAGTATTGAAACGTATTAAAACGGGAAATTATAAGTTTTTATTTATGTCAAGAATTTGGCTGCATTCTTCAGTGGTGTTTATACTATATGTTTCGATATGGTCAAGTTCGAAATCCCGGATGTATTGATCCATTATAAAAAATAAGAAATAAAGGAGTAAGAAGGAATAAAAACAACATACACTAATTATTAAAGCTATCGTAAGAGAATAAATGTTTATGATTTTGTACTCAACTTTCTTCGGTTTGGAGTGTCGTTTAGTGCTTGTTGACGAGTTATTGGTTTATTTTTAGTTTTAGAATTGTTACCTCAAGATGTGCTGTTCAATATTGTCTTGTCTGTTTCAGATTTTTGGTTTGTTGGAATTGGCTGCACCTTATTCTCTCCTTGGGTAGATTTTGGTGTTGCAGGACAACTGTTGGGTTTTGTGGTACTTTTTATTTCCAGATCTCTGTCTATCTGGATCAAATCAGCGGCCTCGTATGCTTCTCCGTTCACGAATAGCTTGTAATTTTTTATGTAGCAATCGTTTGCTGTGTCCAATTTTGCAAGTGTTAAGTGTCTCCTCAAGATTTTTGAAGCTTGCCTCTGCTGGTGGGTTTGATCAGCTATTATAGTTATATTATTGCCTTTGAGATTTTTGCAGTTCTTCAAAATACTTGATTTCATCCAGTATGTCACGAATTCAATTTTTAGTGGACTTGTGGGATCTTTACCAATCGTGTAGGAATTGTTAATATTCCTAGGCGTAACTTGCACTTTTAGCAGAACTCCAAGCTGTTGACAGATATTCTCAAGCGTCAGAGTGTCTCTTTTGTTTTCTAAACCGAAAATTATAATACTGTTTTTTTTGCTTTCTTGCTTCAGATTTTCCACTTCTTCTTTCAAACTCTGATTTTCTTTTTCTAGTTCTTGAACTCTACTCTCAACAGATACTATGTTCATGAGGACCCTTGCTTCCGACGCCTCAATGGAGTTTTGGATGTCAGTTCTATTCCTCAATATTTCAGCGTATATGCTTTCTAGAGTGATTGATTCATTCATTTTTATTCGTTTGGTCAAATTCAGAAAATTACCAATTTATTGCAATTGGAAACAACCGGCAACGTTGCTTAGGTGGACAATAAGTGAATGGGTTCTTATCAGTAATCGATAAACGATGTTTATTGTTTTTTTATATGTCGATTCTGTATCGGATGGGCTAATTTCGTTTTAAAAGTTTATTCAAACACTCACTTTTTGTCAGATATCCATACTAACGACGGTTCACGTCAATTTTAGAATTTATTAAACTATGAAAACTTTATTTTTACCAACTTTAGCTTCCTCGGAACAGAGACGTGCTCATAAATCTCTGATATTTAATCTACAAATGCAAACTTTTGAGAGACATTTTAGACAAAGATAAACTCAAGATGGTCTATCATGCACTGGTTGGCTCTCGACTCTTATACTTCTCAGACTATATTTATCCGGTGTATGTAACTAATCATAGCAATACAATGAAAAAATAAGTATAAAGAATGGATCAACACTGCTTGAAGAAAAAAAAGATTGCGCTTTTTTAATGAAAAAATCCAAGATTAGCAGTTTGCACACTTTCAATGAGAGACATTCCATTCGCAGCCTTCTACCATATGTCTAATTAGAATGTCACAAACTCGATCATCGAGATGTTCGAACTGTGAACGTATTCATGCTGATCTAGCAAATCTACCCTGAGTCTAAATAATTCAACAGTCAAATCACTGAAATACAATTTGGTATCTAAATTGATTTTCTTTAGGAGTGGGAATCAGCGTCCGTGGTTCTTTGCGCCATCTGTCAGTTGGTAGTAGAAGCCCTATACACAGCAATGAAAAATTAAACGCTCCTATCGGTAGAAAACTATTGGAGAGAGAAATTGATTTTAGGGTAGACATCCAATAAACAGTAATTTTGTTTATTGATGTCATCTGTCAATATATGAATTTTGCATTAGTGTTTGTTTCACTTCAGCAATATCGAATGAAAAGTAGTGGAAATAAGAAATTATATGAAGTGTTATCCTATTCGTCAAATAATTCAAAGAAAATATCGTGAGTTCCAAGTTTTTCCAACATTGAGGTTGTGTTTGTGATTAAAAATGGAAGAGATGCCAGTGGTAAGTGTAATCACGTCGTGGGTCATAATTAAATATATCAATTGAATTTATAAGTATATTTCTACTATTATCTTGGGAAAATAATCATTCTTTGATATTTTTTGAGTTATGGTCTTTACTTATCATCATAGATGTCGCGATTGTATATTTTCGGAACAGGTAGGCTTAGGCTGTGATAATACAGAATACAGGGTTATTCCACAGACCGGGGTATGTGGTCTGTGGGTTATTCAATATTCGATCATCGTACGACTCCTTAAACTTGTTGAGAACGAAATTGGGGGAATTGTTATTGAATGTGGAATGTTTGGCTTGGACCGGTTCATTAGTTTGTGATTTAAAAATTTGCAAATTTGAAATAAAAAAATCTCTGAAGTCATCTAGGTATCTCAAAAACTGATAAACAGATCAAAACATGTTCAATCAGAATCAAAACAGTATTCATATGAGGTATCTTTTGATCTATAGTTTCCTTTTAAAAAATACTAGAGGCAGGGAACATTACTTTTTTATATGAAAATACCCTGAAAATAAAAATCTACCTATCCTAGGATTTCTCCTAAAAATGTTCAACTTTTTATCCAAGTTATTTGGGGTGTTTTTTGGCAACTATCGACACACAATGGAATACTAGTGAACATGTTAAATATTTCCAAAACTCATGAACCGATTTAAAAAAATGAAAAACGGTTATAATTGAAATTGAAACATCTTTTACATGACGAATCAAGTAAATCCCCATGCCTTCTGTAATGCAGGTACAAGTGGGCATTTAATGTCTATGCTTGTATATTACGGCCATCTGGCATCTTCGGGTGCAAGGACAATAGCGGCGAACGGCAAAATAGTTCCGAAATTCAACGACAGATGGCTCTGGGAACAATTGTTACTAGTCAATATTCATTACACTTTTAGTCTAGACTAATGTGAAATCTACCGTGTAATCATTCGTAATTAAGTTATAGTTATCGTTTTCTTTTACTTAATCTCGTAAAAATGAGCAAAAATCTTCTTTTTTTTTCGCAAAATTTATTGAAGTTTAGGTATGGCATTTTTCTTGCTGTAACCGCTTACGCTGCGAGAACAATAATATACCCATTAAAAACAATCAGATGTGTTCGTAGAGAATCGCTTTTGTTGAAAAAAACTCCCTGTGCGACTCTTCAAATATTGCGCCAAATTAGTTGTCACATAATCACAATATGAAGTATGTCTCTGAAAAATTATATATAAAAAAGCATAGGTATAACGCTGTTAATAACACAATTCTTTTGTTTATATTAAATATATTTTAGCATAAGAGGTACAGTACAAGAACTTTCACAAAATTATTTTTAGAATCGGTAATTAAATTATTTTCAAAATAGAATATATATATATATATATATATATTATATATATATATATATATATTATATATATATACATATTATATATATATATATATATATATATATATATACTCCCAGACAACACAGGTAAATCCATCGGACAATCAATGGACATCCAGTTGTGGATACCCTGGACATCCATTGGATGTACAGCATTCTCCAGTATATGTCCAATGGACATCCATTGGATGATACATGTCCGAAACATTGGACATGCTTGGAAGTCCATTGGATACCCATCAGACATCCGATGGATTTCCATTGGAGATCCAATTTATGTCCATTCCAGTTGGAAGTCTATTGGATACCCATGAGATATCCTATGTATTTCCATTGAAGATCCATTATATGTCCATTCTAGGTGGAAGTCCAATGTATATCCATCAGACATCCAATGGATTTGCATTTTCAGAGATTAATTATGTCCATCCAATTGATCTATAAGTACCATATAATCAATCATTTGATATAAATTCAGTATTTATTGAAATATTTTGTTTTAGGTTGGCTAGAGTAGTTTGATAGTATCAAATAGTATATAGGGACCTGGTGCCCAACTATCTTTCTCAGATTGAAAAAAAAATACTATTCATAAAATGTTTATTATTAAATGATTTATGATTATATCTCACAAACATATTGAATAATATTCATATACAGGAGTGTTTGTTACAGTTGTTTACTATTAAAAGAAAATTAGAATTATTTTCAAAGAGGAACATAACCGAAATATTTTTGCTATATCAAAGAAAATATACATGAACACAAAAAAAATTGTTAGCAGATTCAGCTTTTAATTCATATGCATTTCTTTCTTTGGCTCTTCTTACATATTTTTTGATAGCGTCCTCCACTGATTTCTTATCTGTACATGTTGACGTTTTTTCATCTGCTTCTAAAAAAAAACATTGTTTAAAATGAAGGATGCTTCCTCAATTAAATATTTTAAAAACTCATTAGCTTTTGCAGGCTTCTCTGTACCATGATATATACCTACTGCACAAACTCTATTTTTATATAAATCAGACAATATATTGGATAGAATTGACTTTCAGAGGTTTTGCTTATGGGCAAACCATCAATATTAATATTAACTTCTACAATATTCGATTCAAAAGATATTCCTTCGGAGACCTGATGCATCAATGTTTCCAAACAATTTTCAAAGCCAAAATGGTGATACTGTCCGGGTTCGAGTATGTGTGGATTTTAGAATAACTAATAAATCAGAGAGTGCAGAATAAGTAATGTTATGTTTAAAGGCCCAATTTGCAAGTAGAATTTTCAGATCATTTTCTGGCTGAGTTTGATCAAGGATTGGACCAGTTTGTATATTATGTGCCGAGGTATTTGCCAAGTATTCTACTTCAAATTCATCCACACTATCACTTCATCATGATCGTCAAACAAGAAATTGGGTTCATGTTCATCCTCATCATTGTTGAGAATACCCTCGTTGATAATTAATTCAGATTGAGAAGAAATATTCTCATTATCACTACAGTCACTACCGGAAACATTTCTGACTTCTAAGCAAGATTAATTTGATGAAGGAGCCAGAGAAGCTTCCACCTGACTATTTCTCTTACCATTTCTAATAAACCGCTTTAATGTTTATCAAAATCTTTGAATTTTCGTTTACAATGATGATCCACATATATTATACAAATCAAAACACGTATTGCATAGGTAATAAAGCAAAATGGTAGAAAGGTACTCACCCAAATTTGGCGAAATAGAGTTCTTCAGACCGTGTTCAGATCTCACAGCAACAAATAGTGTGTGCTCCTTACACACTATTTGTTTACGAACACCAACGATGAATGCCTGTGATGCTGATATTCACTTTGATCCCTGGATGAAAATACAGATTTTTATGCTGTGCCTGGAAACTGAAACAGTAAATAATATGTTTCGTGAAAGGTTTTACTCTTATGATGAATACCATTAATTGATATTAATAAATGTAAAATGGCGGTTGGCGTTCCCTTCCAAACAATATTCACTGACGTCACTTTATGTCATGTCACGCATAGTCGTACGCGAGCGCCCTCGTCTTCGTCTTAGCACAGCTGATTATTATTATAAACCAGAGCCACCAGAGGGCGTGATCAAGAAATTGCTTGATTGATGATGTAAATACAATTTCTACTTTCAAAACTCGACAATGATAGATCTGATGCATAGGTTGAGTTAGGTCTTTCAACTTTTATTTATTATGTCTTTAAATGAAATGGGTTAATTTGAAAATATTGCCATACTGAACCGAGGGCAAGGTCAAATGACAGGGTGTGTTTTGTTATGTGACTGAGCTCTGTTCATTTAGTTTGTTCAACGATGTGGCGGCACTTGATGTCCATTGTACAACTACATAATGGATGTCCAATGTATGTACAAATTTTGATGTCCATTGGATTTATAAAATATGGATATCTAATGGACGTCCATGGACATCCGGATACAAAATGGACATCCGATGGATGTATGTGTGTTGTCTGGGCTATTATTAATAATCTCAGAGGGAAAAATAGTAAACCACACCCTTAAACACTAATCTATCTGCAGACGAAATAAACTATTATTACTGTTCTATTGCCGAAACTATATCTACGAATATTAAAGCCCAAAAGTACCCAGTCCCTACTTGAAAAATATATCTTCGATAGATTCTTTTTTTCTATCGCCCACTTGTCCAAATGAATTGAAAGATATATTGAAAAAATTTAAAAATAAACACACGACTGGATGGAACGAGATCTCTGCTAAGGTTTTACTGCATCTACCAGATGAAGCTATGTTTTAGCAGAGGCAATCAATCAATCATTTTCAAGTGGGATGTTACTTTTTCAAACAACAAAAAACACAAATGATGCAATGTTTGCTTTACTGGAGAATATATATCACAATATCAACGATGGTGATGCAGTTGCAGCAGTCTTCTGCGACCTTACAAAAGCTTTTGATTGCGTTGATCATAAGAAAAGTCTCAATTAGTAAAGTGTGGGGTCCCACAAGGATCAGTGCTTGGACCACTATTATTTCTATTAGATATCAATGATCTAGCAAGCATCGATATGAGAGGAAAGTTTTCTATGTTCGCAGATGACACCACAATAGTGTGGTATAGCAACAACAATGATGAATTGAGTAACTATGTTGTTGAGGATATCTCGGTAGTTAAAAAGTGGTGTGATGCGAATAAATTATCATTCAATATCTCAAAAACATGTATTATGACCTTCAGATGCACTCTGAATCATATATTTCTAGGGGACTCCAAAATAAGTACTGAATCATCAGCTTAGTTTCTGGGACTCTAAGTAAATGACAGTCTTTCATTCAACAATCATATCGCAAATTTGTGCAAAAAATGATCATCTGGTTGTTTTGCAGTACGGATGATTTCATCAGAATTAAATACATATGCAGCAAGAGCAGTCTATTTTGCTCTGATTGGCTCAGTATTGAGATATGGAATTTGCTTTTGGGGGAATAGTTCTCAATTTATTTTGAACTCTGTGTTCATTTTACAAAAAAGTGCTGTTTGTAAAGCAGAACCCAGACAACACTGTCAACCCGTATTTATTGGGCAGAAAATACAGACTTTGACCTGTATATCGTCATTCTGGAGACTGTCTGTATGATCCACAAAAAATATGGTACTAACATTCACTCCTATTATATGTATATGTATATGTATATGTATAATATGTATATGTATATTATATGTATATATATGTATATGTATATGTATATGTATATGTATATGTATATGTATATGTATATGTATATGTATATGTATATGTATATGTATATATATATATATATATATATATATATATATATATATATATATATATATATATATATATATATATATATATATATATATATATATATATGTATATAGATATTGGAGTTCCGCAAGATTCAGTTTAAGCTCCAATTTCCAATTATATATCTGATATACCTACATAGATAGTATAACCAGTATTATATTAAATGATAAACATGTTCTATCTTTATCATTCGGCAATAGATATCAAAAATCTTAAAACGTAGATAAAGAAATGAAATCATTTTAACAATGGGTAGATGAAAAAACATAAAATTATATTGACAAGGGAAACATTCTCAATTGAATATTGATAGAAAGATTTTTCTGTGAATTGAAAAATCCACGATTAAAATGAAGTTATTTTTTGTGAATGTCTAACAGAAAACAACTACTTCCCCGGCTAAAGCCACGCTGGACATTGAACTACATCTGATAGATATTCTGAAAGGCCCTAACTCAAAGAAAAATCTGAAGATTGAAAATTTGCATTTTCATTCAGATAGTTATTTGATTTTCTATTCAGTCTTAATTAAGAACTCATAGGATGAATGGGCAAAGAAGAATGTTTTCCAAAGAGTACTCCAGAAATCATTCGTAACATTTACGCAGGGAGACATCGCATTCACTGGAGTCTTCAATACATTTTGTCGACGAAAATCTATTTACGCTTTCACGATCATCAGGAAGAACGGAAGAAATGGGAAACACATTTTCAAAAGCAATCTCACTTTGCAAAGATGGAAAAAGTTAGAATCATTTCTTTTGGAGAGACACTTTGAAATTAGTGTTTTTTGACATTAAAACCTGTCATGGGGTATGATAGATTGATTTGTTGAAAATATAAACAGAATGTTCATAAAATCAGATGTGGAATCATCTGCGACTGAAAGATAAACTTTAGTCACTATCTTCCATCGTCAAGATAACCCCTTGTGGGGTATTCATGTTGAAAAGGGAAACATTCTCAATTGAATATTGATAGAAAGATTTTTCTGTAAATTGAAAAATCCAATTGAGAATGTTTCCCGAACATTCTGTTTATATTTCCAACAAATCAATCTATCATACCCCATGACAGGTTTTAATGTCAGAAAACACTAATTTCAAAGTGTTTTCAAAGAAATGATTCTAACTTTCCATTTTGCAAAGTGATGCTCTGAAAATGTTATTCTTCCGTTTCCGATGATCGTGAAAGCGTTTTTTCGTCGACAAAAATTATTGAACGATCTCGAAATGTCGAATGATTCTGGCTTTGAAAAATTCTTCTTTGCCTATTCATTTATGGTTCAATTGCTGGAATGAAAATCAAATAACACGAATGAAAATGCAATTTCAATTTCAGATTTTCTTTGATTAGGCCTTTTCAGAATATCTATCAGATGTAGTTCAATGCAGGCTTTGCCGGGAAGTGGTTTTGTTAGCATTCACAAAAATACTCATTTAATCGCAATTCCGAAAATCTTTCTATCAATATTCAATTGAGAATGTTTCCCTTTTCAACATGAATACCCCACAAGAGGTTATCTTGACGATGGAAGATAGTGACTAAAGTTTATCTTTCAGTCGCAGATGATTCCACATCTGATTTTATGAACATTCTGTTTATATTTTCAAGAAATCAATAAAATTATATACAATTAAATTCAAAAATAAAAGTTATGTACAGTATGTGTAAAATATTTAATGGAGTATGCATTGACAATAAAATATTAGTGAATATGGGGATTAAAATACAATATATGGTTTTATATGAATACAGTTGTTAGGTACCTTTGTTGATGTTGAATATGATATACAGTAGTTTACATTATTTGTATTTCTTTTATTTATTTATATTTCTCTTTGAAAGGCTCCGGAGATTTTCTTGGGGGGTCGGTCTGAAAGCCATAGTTTTAGTTTCTTTTTAAATAGGAAACAACTATTTATTGTTTTTATCTCATTAGGATTTTTTTTATAAATTATTGGACTTAGGTATGAGAGGAATCTTTGGTTTTTTGTAGTTCCAACCTTCGGTATTCTGGTTGTTTGATTTTTGAGTCGAGTGTTGTATGGATGATCTATTTGGGGAAGTTCATATTTGTGTTGGTGATGGTAAGATGCAAGATTCAAAAAGTATAATTGTTGGATTGTGAATAGTTTAGATTATTTGAAAGGTTTATCTGATGGAAATCTGTAGGTTTTTTTACATATTATTTTTATCAATTAAATTCACAGAAGAAATGGAAACAGATAATTCTATAAACTTTTTAGACCCGACTATAACAAAAATCAATAATAAACATGGCTTTTAAATTTTCCAATACACAGTACCACAACACATCCTTACCAATATTAATTAGCCGGCTCCAATTCTATATAGTGGCTCCATTCTCTATCTGATACCTATATAGATAGTATAACCAGTATTATATTAAATAATAAACATGTTCTATCTTTATTATTCGGCAAAAGATATATATTGAGAATGTTTCCCTTTTCAACATGATCAATAATTCCTCATTCATCAAAATATTTTAATTGAATATACCTAATTGAACAAATTGCTATAAATACCGGTTATAGTTTAAACCTGGTAGTTTATATTCTTTCAAGAAAACTTTATAAAAAAAGTTTTCCTACTCGAAACAAAGTTATTACATAATCAGGGCATCCTACCGAAAAAAAAAACTACTTTCTTACGTAAAAACAACATCAATATTGCATACAAAACAGATAATAATTTAAGTAAATTCGTTAAGAACAATAAAGATAAAACTTAGATATCTGACAGGCAGAACATTCAAAAAACGATTATCAGAACATATAAACTGTTTTGTCAATGGAAAACAAATTCGACTTTTGCTACTCACCTCTTGAATATTGTGTTGTTAACGATTTCGAAATATTACATACAGAAGAAAGTTTTGAACTCGACCTTCTAGAAAGTTTAGAAATTAATAAATGCAAAAAGTCGCAATATTTGCTTATTGGCCAGATCAATTTCTCAGATTTTCCTTGTTGAATTTGTTTAACTAAAGATTAAACAGGTAATGAATATAATCCCCGTCCTATTAATTACTTATTGAATTATCCTTAATATCCTTTATATTCTCAATTAGATTCATATACCCACTACTACCTGTCTTGATTATTTAACATGATACATCGTGATTGTTGAGTTTTGTAAACCCATTTTAGTGAAAATCATTTAGTGAAGTATTTTTGTTTGCTTGAATAACATTTACTTTACTAAACATAAAAAATATTAACGTGTCATACTATCTTATATTATCTTTCAGGAACTCGTACTTCTGAATTATTGCTACGCTACGCATATTCTGTAGGCAAAGTAGCGGTTATGGCAAATAATAATATTCATAAACCAAAGATAACGCGTTCACTGACTGCATTAAGCGAAAAACGGCAATAAAATCAATATGAAAATGTCATTTCTCAATAGACTACTTGATTTAACATTGACAACAATTGACTTGGTACTTTACGAGGCATGAAGAGGCCAGATGTTACGTTATTTCTGTTTAGTTTAGCTTGTTAGGGGCAGTTGCGTGAAATTGACCACTGTCCACTATGATCACTTGCAACAACACGCTCGATTAGAGACTGTTTGTTGGCCAGTGCCTACTTTGTTTTCCTAACAAATCGAAGGAGATACGTGGGACATACTGCTTTCGGGAGGATCATGCTCTTTTCCTTCTCCAGGCAATGCATTGGCGCGGAATTAAATTTTTGGTTGGGGAACGGATTCATTTGGGTCAGTCAGCAGGGATATACAGAGTGGCCACTTTTTTAATGGGATTGTATTGGTAACTTTTAAACCATAAGAGTTAGAAGGTCGGTCAAATGGAGAAAAAGTTGCATTCATAGAAGCATTGTCAAGCAGTTCAAACAAATCGAGATTATCAGGGCCGGTTATTGAGATATCATAAGAAAAGTAAATTCTGTCATTTTGATTTTTCTTTTTTTCCCACTTTATTTCGAATATTATCAAAAAATGTCACAGGAGTTTTTTATTCGACAGTAAATTATCCTCATTTTGACATAATCAGATTTTGTATCCAACGTTTCGTACGCTCTGGGCCACCCGGCCCTCTACCTCATTTTTTTCAATACGGACCTGCATATTTTATGACACTTTTCGAAATAACCTTCAACGCTAAATTCAACGATATATCATACAATGTCATTCAAAGTTGATTTTCAGGTGATTTTGACCCTTATCCAAATTTCTTTGGGTCGGATCTGTATTACATTTAGGTATCTTTAGTTTAATTAAGAACATGCAATACATTTCGATAAGAAAATCAACTTACTCATCTTCAACTGAATGATACGTAACAGGATCAAAGCAAGAAACAAGTAATAATTATTTACAAATTTCAAGAGGTGAAAAACCTAATTCATAATAATTAAACGAAACTATCATTTAATGAAAGAAAAATCAAATGATTATTCGAAAGTAAATGATGAACATTAATGAAGTAAGTGTTCGAAATGTCCACCATTTTGTAAAATGCACTTTGCGGTTCTGGAACCCATACTTCTTATACATTTGCTCATTTCGTCTCCTTGAATACCTTCCAATACATTCTCAATCTTCTCGCGAGGAATCATTATTGTTGGATTTGTCATTTGTTCCGTTGAAACAAATTACAGAATCGAATTTTTTTTTGAGATCATTACGATATAATTTTGGAAGGCTTGGTATTCAAATTTAAAATCATTGTATTCGCGTCTCTTGACCATTTTATTAACAGCAGTTTTTGATAAATTGCATTCACTGGCCACAGTTCTCGATTTATTTTCTGGGTTCAATTGAATTTGGGTCAGAACATTGATATCGTTGATGGACTTGTTTTTTCTCACATACACACAACTCTAGGTTTATTGAATGTATTATTTTCAAGTAGTAGGCCGTGGATAAAAAAGAACATAACAAGAAATGCCATATTATTTGTCACTTCGTTTATTATTGTGTCACAAGAACTTGTCATTAAATACTTTTCTGAGTAATTTCAATTTAACTTATTCGATATGGTAAGATACACAAATGAAGAGAAGAGAGATATGTACGAAGTGTACATGAAACTAGATAGAAATTCGTTAAGCACAACAAAGGTATGGTGAACTATATCCTGAAAGAACAACACCAAATATTAAAATGTTTCGACGTTTATCTACAACGTTACTTGCACATAATTCATTCATCAAACCTAGAGGTCCTTATGTACGACGAAACGAGCCTATCAATGACAGCAATGTTCTGGCCCAAATAGGATCGAGAACTATGGCCAGTGAATGCAATTTATCAAAGAGTGCTGTAAATAAAATAGTCAAGAGACACGGATACCATGACTATAAATACCAAGCCGTGCAAAAACTATATCGCAATGATCCTGAGAGAAGGTTGCAATTCTGTAATTGGTTTCAACGGAAGGTGCGGAATAACAACAATTTTGCGCACAATATCATTTGGGGAGACGAAACGACATTCACAAATTCTGGCATGTTCAATCGAAGGAACAAACATTTTTATGCCACAGAAAATCCTCACTTAATTCATGAAGTTAGACATCAATATCGTTTTTCTTTGAACATATGGTGCGGTTTGTTGAATAATAAATTACTGGGACCCCATTTTATTGACGGCAACCTAACCGGAGCAAAATATGTAGAAATTATAGAAGAAATGTTGGATGATCTTCCTATACGGTATCGGCGTAATAGTCCATGGTTCCAACAAGACGGATGTGGTCCACACAACTCAAGAATAGTCACAGACTATCTAAATCGAACTTTTCCCGATTCATGGATTGGAACAAGAGGTCCAGTAGCATGGCCTGCCAGATCTCCGGATTTGAATCCGCTGGATTTTTATTTGTGGAGATATCTCAAAAATAAAATTTATGATACTACGAACCCGATAATAGAGATTCTTCGCGAGAAGATTGAGAATGTATTGGAAGGTATTCAAGGAGACGAAATAAGCAAATGTATAAGAAGTATGGGTTCCAGAACCGCAAAGTGCATTTTACAAAATGGTGGACATTCCGAACACTTACTTCATTAATGTTCATCATTTACTTTCGAATAATCATTTGATTTTTCTTTCATTAAATGATAGTTTCGTTTAATTATTATGAATTAGGTTTTTCACCTCATGAAATTTGTAAATAATTATTACTTGTTTCTTGCTTTGATTCTGTTACGTTCCATTCAGTTGAAGATGAGTAAGTTGATTTTCTCATCGAAATGTATTGCATGTTGATAATTAAACTGAAGGTACCTAAATGTAATACAGATCCGACCCAAATAAATTTGGATATGGGTCAAAATCACCTGAAAATCAACTTTGAATGACATTGTATGATATATCGTTGAATTCAGCGTTAAAAGTTATTTCAAAAAGTGTCATAAAATATGCAGGTCCGTATTGAAAAAAATGAGGTTGAAGGTGGCCCAGAGCGTACGAAACGTTGGATACGAAATCTGATTATGTCAAATTGAGGATAATTCACTGTCGAATAAAAAACTCCTGTGACATTTTTTGATAATATTCGAAATAAAGTGGGAAAAAAAGAAAAATCAAAATGACAGAATTTACTTTTCTTATGATATCTCAATAACCGGCCCTGATAATCTCGATTTGTTTGAACTGCTTGACAATGCTTCTATGAATGCAACTTTTTCTCCATTTGACTGACCTTCTAACTCTTATGATTTAAAAGTTATCAATACAATCCCATTAAAAAAGTGGCCACTCTGTAGATGTTTTGTGAAAATATCATATGCATTTGATACAGAAGCCCTTTCAATATAATAAAAAAATTGAGATTTGATTTTTGGGATAACGTGATGGTGCTTGAATACGCTACAAAATAAAAAATGCACCACTTTTGGTTGGGCATTAAAGAAAGCAAAGATTCAGTCGATTAACATTTAGGAAATTAAAATTTAGAACTCCATGAGAGAAACGAAAAGATTAGAAAGGTGTATAAAAAACATATTTGGGCTTCAAGAACACGGATGGCTCTCGTTGCCTATCATAAAAAAGGGAGAAAATGAAGGTTAATTTCGAAATATCAGCCATCAACATCCGAAGAAATTATATAATTAGAGATATGGAAAATATTATTTACACCCCGAAACTGAGCTAGCAAATAAAATCGAAAGTTGCCGCGCAAGAATACCTAGTCGCGGATAGTTTTTGAATCTGCTACTCACCTTGGTCAAACAATTAAAGAAATTATTTTTTCCTTTTTAGTGCATTTGTATAAAAGCTTGTCTTAATTTTTATTCAATTATTTTTAATCATTCATGAAATCCGTTATCTTATTGAATTCTGACAAAAATTGATAATCTCCGACCCAATAAAAACCCACACACCAATTTTGAATGGAATCGGGCCATAATAACAAAACACGTCGCCATCTTGAATTCATGAATTTTGAAAAAAACATCATGATGACCGACCACAAAAATCCCCATGCACCAATTTTGAATGGAATCGGGTATAATCACAAAACTCGTCGCCATCTTGGCGCCGCCATCTTGAATTCGTGGATTTTGACAAAACATCATGATCTACAACCTCAAAAACCCCCACATACCAATTTTTATTTGAATCGATAACCACAAATCTTGTAGCCATCTTGAATTCAGGAATTTTGACAAAAAAAATCGTGATCTTTGTACCCGAAGACCCCAACAACCAATTCTGAATAGAATCGAACCATAATCACAAAACTCGTCTGCCATATTAGAGCCGCCATTTTGTTTTTCCATTATGCATTGTCACCGGAATTATGAACACCTGCCAAATTTCACGTTAATCGGACAACAAGTGGGTCAAAATTCACTTGCAAGATTTTAACCAAACATACATATAGACCAAGTTCCGACTGCGTGATTACTACCCCTATAAGTTGATGAAACCGAAAGTAATTTTTTGAGATAATTATTAATATAAGTATACGTTTATGCCGGGTTGCCTATCAAATAACGGCCGCAAGTACTTTCAATTAAAATTTAATTGATAAATTTTTTCAAACAACTACACCCATTTGGTAATAAGAAAAGTTATAGTTCATTTCAAAGAGAGATATATAGAGAACTTGAAAAGTTTGGGTTGCCGTTTTTCACTTGGCCGTAACCTCTTGGCAACCAGGTGTGAACAGGTATCAATTTGCTGAACTTCTACACTTATCGCGTATTTTGATATACTATATATCAAATTAGAGCTAATGTTTTTCTCTACACGATGGTACAGGGTTGCCCTATGTTAAACCGGCCGCAAATAGGGGTTGCTAACTCATAAAGGTACATAAGAGCAAGATAGATTTTGCGCACCACACAGACTACACTCTTAACCCTTTCACCATATTCGTACATTACTATGTACATTCAATTGTACTGTTATTTGGAGGGCAGTACTATTTTTATCAACGAGCTGAGTTTCTACATAAGACGGTACATCCTATTTCAACCTATTGATGAGTCTACCGTATACGTAAAAATTTTAACATGCAAGTTTAACCATATTTTAGTCGCCAAAATTGTATTGAATGAACAGGTGGGGTTGAGATTAGGTGATATTTCCCGTGTTTCTTCATAAAACTTTTGAAATAAGTGGTTTTGTGACTCATCTTTGGTGAGTACAGATATCAATTCTCTAGCTTTATAATTATTTGAATAGTTTTATATCATATAAAATCCTATGATGTACTTTGAATCGTTATGTTCATAAGGGTGTACAAACTCAGTTTGTAGACACAAATTTGAAAAATAATGTTTTGACTCAAAATATGAAGAATAGAGGCTTGATACAACTTTCAGATAATGTCAAAATAAAAAAAAGATACAAGGAGGAAACTCCCAGAAGATAAACTATTTGGAAAATGACACTAACATAGATATTGAGTTTCTGTCAGATTCAGACTGTGAGGATTTCCAGTCCCATATGCCTGGAATAAATGATAGTTTTCTAGATGAAATTATCAATGGGGATCAAAATGAACATACAGTCAGTGACGTGGAGGATACATTAATAAATGAAGTAGAAAATTCGGAAGAAACTGTCAATGGTACAAATTATACAAATGATAACGTGCAGCTGAAAAAAGACATTGAGAATTTCGAGGTAAGTTATGGTCTTACTGATAAATAAAAAATAGAGTGGATACTGGGTGAAAATGTACAATACCAAACTAGAAATATTCAATGGAATTCAACCATTCCTACAACAAACCTAATAGATTTACCGGCACCAATTGTCTTTTTTTCGAAATATATTCCAGATGAAATACTACAACAAATTTATACGTCACAAAAGTTTTGCTAGGTTTCTACCATTAAATTTGAATGAAATCAAAATCTTTATTTCGGTCCATATTGCCATGGGAAATTTACAGTTCCCTAGAGTTTCAATGTTTTGGCATCGTAGCATGGGAATACCATTAGTAAAAGATGCCATGAGTCAGGCTAGATTCTAAGTTGCGCCAGGCAATGCACTTGGTCGAAATAACCAGCCGCGAAGAAAACAATGAAGATAGGTGGGTATCTAGATATTCAAGTTTACCAAATTTTCATTCCTTTTTTTCTTTTTGATGACTTATTTTATTACAGATTGTGGAAAGTCAGATGCTTGTACGATTCTGTAAGAAGAACATGTCTATAATTACCACTGGAAACTTACCTTTCTGTCGACGAACAGATAATACCATTCAAGGGGCAGATAAAAAACAACCCCAAAAAGTGAGGCGTCAAAATCTACGTTTTGGCTGGCAAGAGCGGCTTGATATACAACTTTATAATGGATCAAGGTTCAACAACACGTCTGAATACTGTTTACACAAAATATGGATCAGCAGCTGCTGTAGTGATGCAACTTAGTGAGAGAATATCAGACAAGAAGTATGGCCTATTTTTTGACAATTTTTTCAGTACGTGTAATTTGTTCCAATATCTCTACTCCAAGTATATATACGCTGTAGGAACCATAAGAGCTAATCGTTCTGCTAATCCAAGGGTGCCCAGTGATAAGGAAATGAAAAAGAACGGACGTGGTTCTTCTGCCACCTCGATTAGCAAAGATGGTAGCTTCCAACTTCGTCGGGATGTCGAAGATGGAACAAAACAACAAAGGAATATAAGCAGGTGGATAGGCCTGAGGCAATAAGAATATATGACAGTAACATGGGCGGAGTCGATAAGTTAGATTTTTCACTAAGCCTATATCGATCCTGTCAGAACGAAAAAAATGGACCGTGAGGATGATAACTCATGCTATTGATATAGCTCTAGCAAATTCATGGCTTGAATATAAAAATACAGCAATTCTTCTAGGAATAAATAAAAAGCAAATTCTTGATTTGTTAGCTTTTCGTCAAGAAGTGGCCAAAAATTTAATCTGAAGTAGAGGTGCCTCTAAAAGGGGTAGACCATCGAACCGTTCTGAAGATCCAGGGCCTAGCAAGAAAAAAACACTGAAGTTCGAACATAAAAGACCTCAGATATGATGGATATCATCATCTTCCAGATTATGATGATAAAAAAGAAGCTTCGAGATGCAGAAATGAAACATGCAAAAGTAGAACGCACATGTTTTGTTCAAAATGCAAAGTTCATCTTTGCATTTTGAAGGACAGAAATAGTTTTTCAACTTTTCACTCCAAGGGAATATCAATATTTACTATATTTTTTCACCAGAAATATAAATTTTGAGTTTTTTCTCTTCCATAAAATTTGTTTCTCCATGGTGATGGACAAACGGCGGGGAATGGGGGGGGGGTAACATTTTTTATATAATTGTTTTTTCTGCATATGGTCTTTACACACTGTACACCAAAAATCAGAATTTTTGAATAACTTTAAAGGGGTGCGACAGTGAAAGGGTTAATGTATTATTTTACGGCAATTTTTTGAGAAATACTATACGTTCTGAAGTGTACTAACAATACCATTTCGAACATTTTTCGGGTAAATATTAGATAGAAAACATAAATTTACTGAAAATTTCACTTGAAACAATTAAACACAATTTTCAAGTTATAGTCTAACAGAAACCTGGCAAATATCAGATATCTCATTGCATATTATCGATTATGTCATTTATAACGGGGGGAAATTAATCAAAATAACGGAGTTATTGTGTATATTATTTGTATTGCAATATAAAAATAATTGACATTGATCTAATCTTTGAAAATATCCATTTCAAAATATCTGCTCTTATCGGCCACCATCAACAAACTAAAACGAATTTATTGATGCAATAGATCATTATCTGGACAATAAAAAACATTATAATGCTGTTATAAATATTCTAATTGGTGACATCAACAGAGGAATATATATATATATATATATATATATATATATATATATATATATAAGGAATAAATCTGAAAATTTGGATATTTGGGACACAACCCGATAGTCTGATGTAACTATATAATAGTGCAAATTATATCCGAAAAAAAGAAATATAGTAAAAATGAGAGATTCAAATATTTTGTCAACAATAAGAAATCATTGAAATGTGCACAAGATGCTCCAAGTATACTCCGCTAACAATATAGAAAATACAACATACGTTTATACAAAACATGTAAAACATTAAAAAGGAAATTGATAAATAACAATAAAATATATTCCGAAAACTTGCAATATAAATTAAAGCAAAATAACATAAGAAATTGTTAAATAATAATATAACGAAATTAAAGAAATCAATAAATTGAATTCGACAATGGGCAAATAATAGATGATAAAACATATCACGAATTTTTCAGGGGGACAAAAATTAGCAAGCAAAATCTCGAAAAAAACAGGTAATTTTTATCGAACGTGAATCGAGTTTATTAATTTTTTACTGAAGGATAAAAAATCAGCAGATCTAGATAATTTGAGAGCGGATCATCTGAAAATTATTGTGAATGAAATAACTGCCCAGTCATATCCACCCCAGTCATATCTGAAGATCTTGTTCTGAAGGCGTTGAAAAGATTCAAACCTAAAATGACAATGGGCCCTGACAGTATTCCGTCTTTTTTACTTAGAGATTGTGCAATGATATTCGCAAAACCGTTGGCAGTAATTTTTAATTTATCTCTTCGAACAAATATTTCTCCCGATTCATGGAAAACTGCAAAAGTATGTCCTGTATTTAAAAAAAGGGATATGTGTAATATCGAAAATTATAGGCCAATTGTTATTTTATGTAATTTTAGTAAGTTATTTGAAATGGTCCTTCATGAATTTTTATCTGCACTTGTCAACTCACAAATCATTGAAAATCAGCATGGTTTTATGAGCGGACGATCTACTATCACTAATTTAGTATGCCTAACTCAATCTCTAGCAAGTACTTTGGACAGCGGTGGGCAGGTAGATGTTATATATACAGATTTTTCGAAAGCGTTCGATCGACTCGACCATAGGTTACTGCTGAGTAAACTCTCCTGCTTTGGACTCACTACAAAACCGATCGATTTTTTCATGTCATATTTGACGAACAGAAAACTGCATGTTCAGTACCATGGGTTCAAGTCTACTGAAATATCAGCTTCATCTGGTGTTCCACAGGGATCAATTCTGGGACCTCTTTTGTTTACCATCTTCATAAATCACCTGACCCTGCAGTCCAATGTTTTATTATATGCTGACGATTGTAAACTATACACGACAATCAATTACCTCCAGGATTGTACATCACTTCAAGAGGATCTTGAAAGACTTAATATATGGTGTAATTCTAACTTATTGCCCATTAACATAAAAAAGTGTAAACATATGTCCTTCACGAGAAAAAAACATATAATTGAGTACACCTACCATATAGATAATAATTCACTAGATAGATGTTATTAGTTCAAGGACTTGGGTGTTATCTTCGATGCTAAGCTAACCTTTGTTGATCATATAACTAAAACTGTCGCTAAAGCTTATAAAACACTGGGTTTCATCATAAGAAATTCAAAATGAGTCCCTGAAATTAATTTTCAATGCTTTCGTTAGGTCCAAACTGGAGTCTGGAGTTCTGGATATGATATTCATGCAAATAACATTGAAAATATTCAGCGAAAATTCATCAAACACCTTTGGTATAAGACCGATGGTATTTATCCAGATAGAGGATTACCTCAATTAACACTATCAAGCAGATTTGAAATCTCCTTATTAGTTTCTCGCCGTACTTTTAGTGGTGTAGTTTTTCTATACAAATTACTCAATAACAAACTTGATTGTCCTCATTTACTATCTCTCATTGATATACATGTTCCTCGATTGCCAGTGAGACACAAATCTTTCTTTTATCTTCACACACCTCATTCTAATTACTTCGATTCTCACCCATGTATAGAATTTGTTCAGATTATATGTCTTCTCAAGATTCCTTTGATATTCTCTATTGTAAAGTTGATGATATAAAAAGAGCATTGCTGTAGAATTTCTTACTGTTATACTGACTGGTAGTAGGCAAATCAGTATATAAACTTTTTTCTTCAATCACAAGAAGTTTTTTTCAGTGAATGTACTGATTTGCATATCCCTCTCCAATTTATAGTGTGCATTGTTTTGATTTTTATTCTATAGATTGATTTATACTATATCTAATGTATATTTTGTACTGTTGATTTTTTCCATCTTGTAATTGGCTTCGGCTGTTGGTTGGTGTATGAATAAAATAAAAAAAATAAAAAACTGCCCCAATAACATACATTATTAGTAAGCTCTTTACAGAAGGGTGTTGTCCACTACACAAAAAAGGAGCTAAGATGAATGTGACCACTTATCGAATCTCGATATTCATTTATTTATTTTCAAATTTATTTAACAAAGAATAAACATTCCCAAAGTCTTCTCCATTATAGTTTAATATAAATTAAACTAAAGGTTGGTAGATGGAGAGCAGAAAACTACTACTTTCCTGGCTAATACCACGCAGAATGTTGAATGATATCTGCTCGACATCTATGCAATAATTCATATAAATGAATATTAAATTGCAAATGTTTCTTTCTAAAAGACATTGTGTTTAGTTTAAATCAGTCTCGCCTGACACCTGTGTCGATGTTTAATTTAGTCTCGCTTCGGCCGGAGATCTTCGGATCTTTGGCTGAGACTGCCTTATACTGATGAGAGCCAACAGCCCGAAACTGGTATATAGATGTCAGGCGAGACTGATTCAAACTAAACACAATCATTTCTTTTAGAATGAAACATTTGCAATGTAATATCCATTCATATGAATTATTGCATGGATGTCGAGCAGATAACATTCAACATTCTGCGTGGTATTAGCCAGGAAAGTAGTTGTTTTCTGCTCTTCATCTACCAACCTTTAGTTAAATTTATATTAAACTATCATGGAGAAGATTTTGGGAATTTTTATTCTTTGTTGAATATTCCTCTCCATTCGGCGAAAACAGTGGCTTTCCACTGTACTAATTTATTTATAGAGAGATAAACATTCTAGGAATAACTGATGGTAAACTCTGTAATTCTTTTCGTTGGTCCTATCACCTGATTTGTAGATGAGTCTGATGAACCTGCATTTTCAGAACTTCTGAGAGATAAATTGTATAATAAAAGTAGTGGAAAACTTTTTAAATAAAAATGGTGGAACACCATCGGGACTAGAACTACAGTTACATTTCAGTGTACTTATTTCATGAAAAAACATCAATTAAGGTGACCTGGCATGCATTCTGGATTCATAATATAATAGACTGAGGAGAAATGATTCGCAAATAGATTCACAGTGTCAAAACTATCAACGCTCATTTCATCATTGCGAAACGTAGTAGAGTGCTAAAAATAGTTATTATTTTTTTAGTTAGAAAATTTCCAGAATGAGTATAAATCACTTGAAATATTTTACTCAATATATGTTGTATACATGATAGATAGCATTGTGTTAAAGATTTGCATCGAGAACGTAAAACAGAAAATATGTTTACTAATTTCAAACAATGTATGAGCTTTTTTCTTTAAAAAGATGTAACGTTTTAGTTCTGAGCTGTACCAGCTTGTATAATTAGAATCGTTTTGAGCTTGAGAGGAATAAAAAGAGTCAGGGTCGAGTATGTAGTATAGTATAGCTTTTGGAATAGAGAACACTTCTGAAGATACAGTTTGAGGTTGGCACTCCTTAAACGTTCGGAAACTTCATGCAGATTGGCCAGATGTTCCTTAAAATTTCTTCTTATAACCATGATACAGTACGCTACCAATAGTAAACGCGGGCTTCTTCTTGTTGCCTTCGTATATGCCAACTTGCCAGTATCCACCCTTCAAGTCCAGCGTTGAAAACCATTGTGGGTCTGCGAATGTGGTTAGTGTGTCATCGATTCGTGGTACTGGGTAGCTGCCTTTCGTGACGTATTCAAGTTTCCTATAATCCACACAGAATCTTGTAAACCTTCCTTATTGAAAACCAGTACCATCAGTGCGGACCATGGACTCGATGCTTCTTCTATTACGCCATCTCTGGTTATTTTCCCGACAAGCTTTTCTTATTCTTGTTGTTTGGCTACAGGTAATCTTCTTGGTGGCCTTGACTAGTATCTATTATGTACTGAACCAGGTCGGTTCGTTCTTTTGTTTGCTCTCAGGACTCAAATACATTACGTTCCTCAGCAATAAATTTGATGATGGCGGCTTCGTATTCATTTGGTGACAAATCATTCAAGGATTTTCCGATGCTGTGCTATCCACTGAACTGGCTCGCATACACCTATGATTTTTTTCTTTCCGTGCTGTTATTCCATCAAGAAATATATTAGTATTGTTTTGTCCTAACGGTCGCCCCTGTTTCATTCTCGGATTTTATCGATTAATCCGGTGCCTTCTGGAAGAACTATACAGAGTTTTATGTAATGAGTGTCCGATATTTCACAGGACGATTCCTCAGTTATTTATAAGGTGAAAAGTTTATATGAGCATGGGTCCGCAAGGCCTTAATTTTTGATATACAGGGTGTTGAAAATTTTATTTATTTTGGTTTTCCGTAAATAATTTCTAAAATAATGTCGATATTTGGTATTAAGGATTTTTCAATATGATAAATTCAAATTTGATCTTAGTTTGGCACTTAATTGTAGAAGGCGCCGCCTACAGGTATTTGTCTCATTCGGGGAGTCACAACTTTGTCGTGAATGTATGTATTACATTTTCTAGAAGAAAAATCGATTCCTCTATAATTTTTACGTGAAAAAGATATGCGTTTCAAAAGTCGCTACAAGCAGCCGTTTTCCAGATATTTTGATTTAGATTAATCGATGCATGTGTTTGTCAAAAAGTGAAACAATTTTGATTTTTTTTTTATTCAACATAGAAACATTTCAAACGCTAATTTTTAAACAACAATAAACAACGGAACACTAGATATACATCAAAATCACAATAAATGTCCACCTCCTGCCTGTATGCACGCATCCAATCTTCTCATTGATTCGCGCACTCTTTGGAAAATGCCTGGAGAATTTTGAATCGTTCTACAATAGTTAATTATTCGATTACTTCTCTTCATTTTGGATAGGTGTCTGGTAAATTAAGGATTTTAGATGTCCCCACAGGAAAAAATCCAAACTGTTAAGGGGGCCATGGTTGAGGCCCTCCCCGACCTATCCAACGGTTGCCGAAAGTTTGATCTAAAAATTCTCGCGCTTGGATGCTAAAATATGCCGGGTCACCGTCATGCATAAACCATATTTTATTTCGTAGTCTAAGCGGCACATCTTCCAGTAAAATAGGCAAATCTTCTTCAAGAAAAAGATGATATCTCTCTCCGTTTAATCTTCCCGGAATAAAGAATGGCCCTATAAAATAATCTCCAAGGATTCCAGCCCACACGTTAAGAGATATTTGTTCTTGGAAATGTGATTCCTGTATTTGCTCCTTCGGTAAACAGGATTTGATTTTCAAATAAAGGATTTTTAATAAGGCATTGGAGAAACCAACGATAGAAGTTAATACGTAACGGAAAGTCACGAGGTAGTAGTGTCTGAACTCTTTGAATATGGTAGGGATATAACAAACTATCTATTAAAATTTTCCATACCAGAACATGAGAAATGTTTAACGACAGCGCTACTTTTCTGGAGCTTGTTTCCGGGTGTTCTCCTACCAGATTAAGAACGGCTTCCACGGTTTCTGGGGTTCTTACCGTCCGATGTGCATCCGACAGATGACCAACTTTCTCAAAACTTTTTGTTTCCCTTATCCGAGCGTGAATTCTTGAAAACGTTTTTGAAGTAGGAGTTGTGCGTTTCGGATAACGCTCCTGATGCAAACATCTAGCCCCATATGAATTTCCCTTAGCAAGTCCGTATGTAAAATGTTTTTCAGCATACTCTGCATTGGTAAAGTTTACCATTTTTTAACAAATAAATCACAATAATAATAAATAAAACTATGTAACTATGCGTCAAGATATTATTTTTGACATGACAGCACAAAAAAACATTGGAATAAACTTACTAGCCTACTTGACACTTTTATTTTCAAAGAGTTCGCGAATCAATGAGAAGAAGATTGGATGCATCGATTAATTTGAATCAAAATATCTCGATAACGGCTGCTTGTAGCGACTTTTGAAAAGCATAGCTTTTTCACGTAAAAATGATAGAGGAATCGATTTTTCTTCTAGAAAATGTGATACATACATGCACGACAAAGTTGTGACTCCCCAAAAGAGACAAAGAGCTGTAGGCGGCGCCCCCTACAATTAAGGGCCAAACTAAGATCAAATTTGAATTTATCATATTAAAAAATCCCCAAATACCAATTATCGTCCAAATATCGAAATTATTTTAAAAATTATTTACGAAAAACCAAAATAAAAATAATTTTTTAACGCCTTGTATATCAAAAATGAAGGCCTTGCGGACCCATGCTTATATGAACTTTTCACCTTATAAATAACTGAGGAATCGTCCTGTAAAATATCGGACACTTATTACATAACATCCTGTATATTAGAGAACTAAGTAAGAGAATAATATTTGATTATTACTTCTTACCTGGAGGATTCTTGATCCAGATTTTGGATTCGGTATCACTGGTGTCATCCAGGTACTATTCCTTTCAGTTTTTAATTCTGTATCCATGTTTTTTCCTCAAATCAATCATCCGACATACCACTATCTTATTCTTATTTTACAAACAAGCCATTCTTTCCTCGAGATTGAAATATGAGAAATCCGTTTTTAAACGAAGTATAGAATGTTGTCCTCTTGAAATTTGGTGGCTTCACATTATCCAGCACCATATCTATGGTAGGGATTTCATTTCTAAAAGAAATCATGCAGCTTTCTTCTTAATTCATTTTTTATCGAAGATGTCCACTATATATATATATATATATATATATATATATATATATATATATCTGGTGTACGATGCAGTTTCCTTCAGCCTCTCTTCCTTTAATTTTATATTTTTCAAATAAATTCAAGTTTAGGTTACAAAAAAATGATTTCACTTATTAATTTTTGTAGGTACCGATAATATCAATGTTCACGATTTAAGTAACTTTTTTCATTAATTAATAAACCCTTGTACGTTCATATCCATAATGTAATTTTTACACCGTTCGACTTCGAGCGTAACAATCTAATAACAATGCAAGAATGGTCCGACACCCCTTTCTTGCGTTTGTAACTATTAATGCATTCATAAGTAAGGGGTGTATTTTTTACAATTTCACTTTTTTCGTTGACATGTTCATGACAGTTGTAGATTTTATTGTATTCATTACAAGCCATTACAAGCACAATATGTTTTAATTACAATTTTAATGCGTGTAAAATCGTATCAAATTCTAAAGCTACACAAATGCTACCTACTCGAAAGGATTCGTTCAAGTTGAAGGGCCAAGGCACAAAACAGTCAAAAGTTTTGGTTTGGTTTCCTAAGGCAAAATGATTTGGTAAGGTGTGCGTCATGAGGGAAACATACATTGATATTACATAGTTTTCCTGCGCGAAAAAATATGGGCAGAATGTATTTTAGTTATAACAATAATTTCAATGAAATACATGTCTACTTGCTCAGAAAAATGTTAGGAGGATTTTAGATCAAAGTTTACATGATGTATATAAAAAGTATGATATTTGTTTGAAAATACTAACTTTAATCACTATCTTCCATCCTTCAAGATAACCTCTCGGGGGGGTATTCATCTTAAAAAGAAAAATTTTTTTGTGAATATTAACAGAAAACACTATTTATCTTCCTAAAGCTACGCTTGGCATTGAACTACTCGGGGGGGTATTCATCTTAAAAAGGGAAACATTCTCAATTGAATATTGAATAAAACGATTTTCCGGTGAATTGAAAAATCCGCGATAAAAAGTATTTTTTGTGAATATCTAACAGAAAACGACTATTTTCCTGGCTAAAGCTACGCTTGGCATTGAACTACATCCTTAGCTGGGACAGTAGTTGTTTTCTGTTAGATATTAACAAAATATAACTTCATTTTTATCGTGGATTTTTCAATTCACAGAAAAATATTTCTATTCAATTGAGAATGTTTCTTTTTTCAAAGATATATATTGGACAAAAAAACAAAAAAACTGAAAAAATACTAATATAATGTATTAGGCATAAAAAGATTCTTGATAAATTATTTTTGGTTTTCGAGATGCTAGTTCATGAAGTAGTAAATACATTTGAAAATGTTTCTTGGAATAATACATGTTAGAGCCTGGATCGGAAACCTTCTGTTGCCAGTTCTTGGCGAAAAATCTCAAATATTAAGTTCATTGAAAGCAGATTACTCACTTTCCTACTTCCCGGACCTCTTTCCCACAACAATATGGCTAATTCATTGACAGCAGAATCGGATTAGAATTTTGAAACATTGAAAATCGATCAATCATCTGTAAGTAGAGGGGTTGCCATTTCAATAATCTAATAGAAATTTACTAGTTCGATAGTGCGTATGTCTACATATTGATAAATTGGTTCGGAATGATTGGTTAAGTTTTAACGAGTTATTTTTACAATCGTTACGGTTCGGTTGATCTCATTGAGTATTGGGAATTGAAAAGAATATTAATGCAGGATAGATGACAATTTTCTATCTTGCCATAGATGAACTTATTTCAATTTTATCCACATGTTTCACATCTGATTTTGGTATAGAGTTTCACAATATCATGAAGATTTTGTTCTTCATGAACCTATTGAGAATAAAGTGATCATGCGCGAGTCAGCCTTCGCATTATGAGTGTTCCATACAAAGTATAAGTACAACTATAGAATTAGATATCTAAGCCATTTAGGTATATATCCTTTTAGATTTATGTCTGTTTATTTGTTTTTTCTCAAACAATTATTTTTGTGCTATAAATAGAAGTACAAAGATGAGAGCAAATTTACAAAATCAATGGGTGATACTTGAAAAAAACAGTTAGAAGGTATAATTCGTATGTATATGAATGGATAGAATATGTTCAATGTTTATAAGAGTATAGCTCTTGTTGACTATCATGATAGCATGATTACAAGTCACGGTAAAAAATATTGAAAAATATTAAATATATATTTATAAATTCGATATTAAAACTACTCCCAAAGTATGTGAATGATTTTTATCCATTATAATATCTCAAGTGCTCAGATTATTTCTGTTTTTTTGTTATCGTGAGTCTAAGATGAGGGATAATTTTTGTCTAAACAATCATCTGATTTGAGATTAATCGTTTAGTCCAGGTGAGCCTATTGAATCCAATAGTGTTGGAATTAAAATATCCAGATCTGTCAACAAAACGAAATCTTTCCAAAATAAGAATAGACCCAATAAAATACAGCTCATGCATATAATTAAGAGATTTTTGAGCTTATTACAATAATAAATGTTAATTGAAAAAGGAGACAAAACAAGTCATTTTAACAGGCAGGCAGTAAAAACCACCCCTATTATGAAACAGGTTATATCTTAAAGAATATCGGTAATAGAAGAATGAAATTTTGCATGAGGTTTACATTCCAGTAATAGGTACGTAATGAAAAAAAAAATACAAAATACTAAAATTCGAATCCCATATTAAAACTACCCCTCTCAAAAAATATTTGAAAAATATTTATCTACGAAAGTGTTATTATATTGTCTGGAAAAAAAAATAATGTCAAAGTTTTGCTCCCAGTCGGTAAATACTACAATAGGCTATATCTCAAATAGTATCGGTAGGTCGATAGGTTGATTAAATTTTGCATGAGTATTACATCGCCAAGAAACCCAATATGGCGGAGAGTTTTGTGATTATTCAAAATTGGTATGTGGGAGTTATCGGGGACAAAGATCACGAATTTTTTGTCAAAATTCATAAATTCAAGATGGAGGCTCCAATATGGCAACGAGTTTTGTGGTTAGAGCCCGATTCCAATAAAAATTGGTATATGGGGTTTTTTGGGGTCAGAGATCATGATTTTTCCTCAAAATCCACGAATTCAAGATGGCGGCTCCAATATGGCGATGAGTTTTGTGATTATAGCCCGATTCAATTCAAAATTGGTGTGTGGGGGTTTTTGGAGTCGTACACCATGATGTTTTTGTCAAAATTCATGAATTTAAGTTGGAGGCTCCAAGATGGCGACGTGTTTTGTTATTATGGCCCGAATCCATTCAAAATTGGTATGTGGGGTTTTTTGGGGTCGGAGATTATCAATTTTTGTCAGAATTCAATAAGATGACGGATATCATGAATGACTAAAAATAATTCAATAAAAATGATTAAAAAAAATTAAAGACAAGCTTTTATACAAATGCACTAAATAGGAAAAATAATTTTTTTAATTGTTTGACCTAGGAGATTCAAAAGCTTGCCGCGAATATAAAATAGTTCTTGCGCGGCAAGATTTTGAATCTCCTACCCACAGAATAACCTAGGTCAAACAATTAAAGAAAATATGTTGTCCATTCTAGTGCATTTGTGTAAAAGCTTGTCTTAAAATTTGTTTTTTATCATTTTATATGTCTGGATTTTGGTCCCTAGGCGGTACATATTACGCCTATTATACAACGGGTTATATATCAAAGAGTATAAATAATATGAAAATGAAAGTGGGTAACATTCCAGACTTAGTGAAGTTGATATTTATTATTATCAGTTCTGTCTGACAAAGGCATTTTATAACGTTTAAAAAAAATACGCTATAGGTTTATGAAATATTTATAAACAAATGGATAAGTTGAATATTTTTGAAAAATTGTTTTATTTTTATTAGGTTGTTAACAGTTTATTATGATTTGTTTGAGAATATGAACAGGATGTTCATAAAATCAGATGTGGGATCATCTGCGACTGAAAGATAAACTTTAGTCACTATCTTCCATCGTTCAAGATAACCTCTTGTGGGGTATTCATGTTGAAAAGGGAAACATTCTCAATTGAATATTGAATAGAAATATTTTTCAAAAATATAATGTTAATCGAAGTTTGTTTATAACTAATTGTTAAATAAATAAACAATTACATTATTAATAAAAAAAAACTTCTTAGGTAGAGAATAACCAATTATTAATTTTAAAGAAAAATATTCTTTATATGTTATTTAAATAATAAAAGAAAATATACAAAACAAAAAAATTAAGAATAAAAAAAAAATTAATCATAATAAATTATCAGCAACCTTATGCAAAAAACAATTTTTGAAAAATATTCAATTCATCCATTTGATAATAAATATTTCATAAACAAACGGCGTTTTTTTTAACGTTGTGAAATGCCTTTGTCACTGATAAAACTGATGATAATGTGAAATATCAATGAAAAAATAGTGACAATATTCACTCAATTTCTCGTATTTATTAACTTTAGAAATTTATAATCAACAAAATAATCAATTTTTAAACAATTTTATAGCGTGATATTATTGAGTACACATGTAAAATGTGCTCCAGGAAGCAAAAAAAATTAGGAGTCATTCTGTGAAGAACTAAAATAAAATAAATAAAAAATTTTTTGATTAACAATAGCCTCACATTATCAAAATTCAATGAAAACATTACTTTCCAACGAAATTACATTCTTTCAAGTGTTCAGCTGACACTATCATTTTTTGAATTTTTAAATTTTTTTTTTTTAAATCTTGTGACGCTAACATAAAAAAGTGTCTTCATATTTTGAATACATTGCTAGTGTGGCATCCGCTGAACGAAATTTCGTTGAAGCGATTGAAAACTTGCCTGCGATCAACGATGCAACAGAGGCCGTTGGTTGGATTAGGTCTACTTCATGTTCATAGAGATGTAAAAATAGATGTTTTAAATGTTATTGAAAGGGTTTGCAAATAAGAAACACAGGATACTGGATTTCATTATGTGATTTTTATTTTAACGAAAGAAATCTTTGTTTTGTTTTTGTACCTACTTACAAGTATATATTTTTTTTATTTTATTAAATTTTGTATTTTTGTTTGCATTTGAATGAAAAAAAAAATACTTATGTTTTTTGTACCTATAAGTAGAGGTATATAACTTTTTTATGTCATTTTTAGCAAAGAGAGGAATTAACATTGTTTCAACATTCAGTTATTTTATATTCGCATTATTGAGTTCATTCTTGGTATGGTATGTTAATTTATTTCAATCACTATCTTACTTTTTCCGAAAATAATTAGTCTTTCTTGTTCTTTTTGTTACATGGAAATTCATGAAAAGCAACTGTTTTCCGGAATCATGTAATTTTTTGATCAAACAGATGAAATTTAACGAAAATTTGACTTTGTTGTCGTAGGTGGTTTTAGTGGGACTTTAATCGAATGACGTTCATTTGGAAGTAAATATTTTCGGAGTGTGTATAGCTCTCTTGATTTATTTTTCACTACTCTGTATACCGAATGAAAAAAAAATGTGTATTTATGTTTGTATACAGATGAAAGAAGGTAATTAAATCGACTGGAATAATAAATCAACGTTTCACATTGCAATTGACTATTTTTACGCATTTAAGGTCATTCCGTTGAAGGTATGATTTTTTAAATCCTATTGTTCATTTATACTTTACATGCAAAATAACCTGCCATATTGAAACGCATTCGTTGATTATTTATAACATTTTCGTTCTCAAATTGAATTATTCATTTCGATTCAAACGCAATTCTCATCAAATCGACGTCGCTTACGTAAACAAATCGAACTGCTGTGACGTTTATAACTAATCTTTTTTTTTCGGTTAATTTATATTGGATATTTCCAAAATTCGAAATACGCACATTGAGGTACCGTCGCTGATAGGTACTGTCAGTTTATGGTAGAGACCGAAATTTGTTTAAAAATTTACGAAGATATACATTTTTTTATTTTCTCTCGATTTACTGCTCAAGTTTCAGAACTGGCATTTTCCCATTTATGTCAAAAATTTAATATCGGCTAGTATTCACTAAAAGTTATTTTTTGTGGAACAAGATGATTTCTCGTCATGGTATTTAACCTTCCTAATCTAAAAATTTATCATATACTCATCTATTCCAGAAGTTAACGTTTAAGGGACTATATCTGTTTCCATTATTAAAACTGTTTAAATTATGCTACTAAATGGTTAAAATTATCAATGTAGAGTTATTTTTTTATTCGTACTTGACGGATATCAATTGAAATCTGCCAAATTATTTTGGATGTCACACTTGTCATCACATAGGGTGTTTGGTATCAGTTGATCACCATTCCGTCATTACTTATTTATTCTCTCTGAGAAGAAGTAACCATGTTCGGTCCATTTCGAGAGAGTTTGTTTGTTGGAAAGCAGTTGTTCGATAAAATAATACTTCCTCTTTTCTTAATTTGGTTCAGTCTTTAAAATTTATTTCTATCATATGATGGCCACCAGATTTTGTTTGTTCTCAAAGAAAACATGAACGAATCTGCCATAGGTATAATGTTAGAAACAACATTAAAACAATCACATTGATATAAGTACAAGGAATTTATTTATTACATACCTTGTTTGTGTGGTGAATGTTATATAGGCGAAACATCGAGAGCATCGCCAGTACGGAAAGAAGAACATACAAATTATATAAGAAATCGAAAAACATCAGATCCCATCTGATGGCGATCATATGATAGAATTGAATAATAGAAACATTTCAACGAGTAAACTAAACCAAAAAAAGAGGAAACCACACACACACACACTTTATCTAAGGGAAGTGTGTCATCAGGAAGAATTTGGCAGATTTCAATTAACATCCGTCAGGTACGAATAAAAAAATTGCTTCACATTGAGAATGGACTACCTAAGTCGTGACGTCAGACACGATGGGCGGAGCTTACGAACTTTTCCATCGAAACTGCAAATGCGTATTAAATGCCCATGAGGAATTTTTATTTTCTAGTTTATTCGTGATTGTTTCTTAAATAAGGGAGGAAATAGTAATATTTTGTTATAGTGTTGCCAAATTTATTTCCCATCATATTTATAGAGAGATAAGAGTATTTATGGCTTATTTAAGTTGGGGTTATGTCATTGTTTTGTTCTAATTCAACCACTTTTACTGGCACTTTTGTTTTGGAGCATTCCAAGTGCACTCTTTATGTGTGATGGATATGTTGTAATGTCCAAACAGAGCCAGTGTGGCAATGTATTGACATTTTATCCCCCTGGGAGGACTCAGTGTGATCTACAGTATAAATATATTTTATAAAAAAGTACCTAAAGTCCACGTCTACATTATATGTTTTATTTTTCATGCATGCATTTTCTCCTTTTTAAATTATTTTATTGTCATTTTCCAGGAACTCGTTAATGCTAGAAAGCTTTAAAACGTATTTTGAATTCATTCTAAGCTAGAATTCTGAAAAAGAAATGAAATATTTAAGCAAAACATGCAGAATAACAATCAAAACAAAACAATTTACATAACCTCAACTCTTTTAAATAAGCCATAAATATGTTATAATCCTTACCTCTCTACAAAATATGATAAATTCATAAATTTGCCTTACTATAACGAAATATTAGTATATCCACCCTTATTTCTAACACAATCCCGAATGAACTGAAAAATAAAAATTCCTTATGTGCATTTATCATGCATTTGCATTTTCGATGGGAAGGTTCGTAAGCTCCTCCTTTTTGTGACGTCAGACCATTGAGACCACCATAGACAAATTGAAAATAAAGAGACTGAAACATTGGCGATCTTGACCACCAAGTTTTTGGTACGGCCAGTCGCGCATGGAGGCGCTGGCCGCAACCGACAGACGACTGATGACATGATAATTTTCCAATTTCGACATTTGTCAGAAAATATAAGTTTATTGTTTACACATATATTTTTTATTATGACAAACCACGCAATAATTTCAGAATCATTCTTCTACTGTGTCATCGGAAAATTAATGATATAAATCATCCTATGGACTTGAATTAGGAACCCAACGTCGAAAATAGAATGTTTTGTTATTAGAGTTGAAATGCTGAAATTCCTGGAAATATTCTTTTACAAGGTAAAATATAAGCTGCTTTTCACAAACCGACACTTATTTCCATCCATCAGTTTCCATTTCCTATCACCATTTGAGGAAGTACGAAGTATATCATCAAACAGTATTATTTGTTATACCTACTCGTTCTCCTTTGTGCTGATAAATTAACGAAATTATTGATGGTTTGTTGTAAATGTAATTTGTTTTTATTTTGATTGATTTCATGATAAGACTGAAGAATATTTTTAATATTATTGTTTTGTCTGTAGTTGTACCTTGTCCTGGATAAAATAAAGTGTGTTTTTTATAGTGTTTAACATTATTCTTGTTTTATAAGAACTTTAATTTTGTTCTTGATATTGTAACGTAAATAAACTTAACTTGGTTTAACTAATTTATTTAACACTTAATCTACAACTTAATTTATATTACTACGCCACTGAATAGCTCGATCGTATGGGCTCGTTCAGACTGTTTTCTCCCTCTTGAGGGCTGTCTATTTATCTCCGATACAGCATTCTCGATGTTTCCAATTCTGGTGGTTGGTGCCCAGCATGTTCCAGTTATTTCCAATATCGACCGTTGTTATCTGCCGCGTCGTGACTGGATGGTTCTCGAATATCTCCGGGGATGATCTCATCGCTGTCGACGGCAACGCGCGAGGCGACAGGTCCGGCCTAGGTTCGTTACATTGCCCCCTTCTTAAAGACATTTCGTCCCGAAATTTCATCCTTGGAGTGTGACGATATCTGCATGACTCCCCATATCTGCACCGTGAAGTTCGATGGAAGTAACACTCCACGGTCTTCATGATCGGTCGTGGAAGAGGGTTACAGCAAACCAAAATCTTGACGCCGCTGGATCTGAATATCGCCTCCAGCATACTTTATGACTCTCCAGTCCAACCCATCAATACCACAGGATAATTTTGGAATTGCTAGATCCACCAGGTTCTGGTCCACCATAGTATCTCTTAGTTTGGTGAGACTCTTCCAGACATCTTCATAGGACGGCTTATCTTGGGAATGCCTCTTGGTAACTAGGTAGTAGATGTTTCTCTGGCCTTTCTTCAGCTGCAGCACCCCACCAACTTCTGGATTCTGCTCCCGCAGTGTTTGAGTTGACCAAATTTCTGAGAACACTACGGCGATGCCCCTGACATTCGAAGATCTTCTGCCACACAGTGCGCTAGTGCGTAGTCAGCAGGCACTTCGAAAAGGTCTCGTGACTCCTCTCTAGTAACTCCCTGTAGAACTTTCTGCCCGTTTGAATACAAGGACATAAACTTCTCGAACGTCATATCATCCTCCGGTGGCTTGAGGGTGCGAACTTGGTCATGGTTTCCAGCGTAAGGCCAACCTGTTGAAATGGACGACCCTTGGTTTCCTCGGGTGGCTTATGGATTCGGTACACAAGGTCGTTTATCCTTTTCACGATTTTATACGGGCCTTCCCACGAGTTCCGCAACTTTGGTGATAGTCCACGACGACGTTTGGGGTTGTACAGTCAAACCAGGTCATCAACCTTAAATCCTCCAGCGTCGGCCTTGATGTCATAGGTCTTCTTCATTTTATCGCTGGCACTCTGATGTTCAACCGACTCGTTCGTGGATGTCGTCCATTCTCTGCCGAAGTTTGCTGACGTAGTCCTCTCCGCAGTGTCTTGTCCTGGCGGTATCCCAAACTTCAGGTCACAAGGCAGTCGCAGTTCTCGGCCCATTATAATACTAGCAGGAGTTTGACCGGTTGACTCGTGTACTGCGGATCGATAGGCCATCAGGAACAAATGAAGATACTGGTCCCAGTCTCTTTGATGGTCAGAGACAACCTTGGACAAGTGGCGGTTGATCGTCCTGTTCATCCGTTCCACCATTCCATCGGACTGCGGATGTAGGGCCGTGGTTCTTGTCTTGCGGATGTTCAGCAGTAGACATATTTCTGGAAAAGGTTGATTCGAAATTTCTGCCTTGATCCGAGTGCAGCTCCATTGGAATACCGAATCGACATATCCATTCTTTCACCAAGACGTCGGCGACGGTGATGGCTTCCTGGTTGGGCAGGGCATAGGCTTCCGCCCACTTACTGAAGTAGTCCATTGCCACAAGGATGTATTTATTCCCGTGGTCGGATACGGGAAACGGGCCGGCGATGTCAATGGCGATTCTCTCGAACGGGCTGCCTACGTTGTACTGACGCATCGGGGCCTTGGTCGTATTCGAGGTCCGTTGCTAGCAGCGCATACAGCGCACTTTCTGCACCAGTCCTGACGTCAGCTTGACAATTGGCCCAGTAAAACCGTTGCCTCACTTTCTGCAGGGTCTTCGTCACTCCCAGATGTCCTCCGGCGACTCCATCATGGATTTCCCGCAGCACTTCCTCTCTTCTGTTCCTGGGAACAATTATTTGGCGTCTGTCTTCCCCACCAATATAGGCCTCCAACACACGTTTCAGGATCCCATTGTCCAGAATAAGAGAGTTCCATTGTGCCCAATAGGACTTAACAGCCGGCGAGTAACCTGCGACTTCCTGCCATGATGGTCTTCGATTGCCCTTCTTCCAGCTGACAACTAAGCCAAGGTCGGGGTCTTTCTCTTGGTCTTTCTGGATCTTGCTGTCATTCCAGTTGTCATCCATTGCCGCAGTTCTACAAAGTGTTGCTTCTTTCTCTTCTGCTCGTCGGCAATGTGAGCAATCATCTGGACATGGTCTTCGCGACAAGGCATCTGCATTCTTATGGCTAGTTCCGGCTCGATGTTCGATCTCGAAATCGAATTCTTGGAGTCTCTCGATCCAACGTGCTACTTGACCCTCAGGATTTTGAACTGTAAGAGCCATTTGAGAGCTGCATGGTCAGTTCTCAACAGGAATCTTCTTCCATACACGTACTTGTAGAAGTGCTCCACCCTTTACAACAGCTAACAGCTCTCGCCTGGTGACACAGTAATTGCGCTCTGGTTTGCTAAGCGTCTTGCTGAAATAACCAATGACCTTCTCCTGTCCCTCCTGGATCTGAGATAGGACAGCTCCAAGTCCCACGTTGCTGGCGTCCGTATCCAAAATGAATTTCCCTTTGGGTAGGGGATAGCTCAGTACAGGTGCGTTGATCAAAGCTCCTTTCAGCTTCCTGAATAAGTCTTGACATTCTTCGGACCACTGGAACTTTGTTTGGCCCTCCGTGAGCCTGGTCAGTGGTTTAGCGATGTTGGCGAATCCCAGCACATATCGGCGATAGTATGTGCATAAACCAAGGAAACTTCGAAGTTGGTGAATGTCTTTGGGATGGGCCAATCCTTAACAGCTTTGATCTTCTGGTCATCCACTGCTACTCCTTCCCCAGAGACAACGTGGCCGAGGTATCGTACTTCTTTTTGGAACAGATGGCATTTCTTAGGGCTCAGCTTCAATCCGGAGTTCCTCAGTCGCAGGAATACTTCCTCCAAGTTTTTCACGTGGTCCTCGAACGATCTGCCGACCACAATTATGTCGTCGAGATACACTAGACACGTGTTCCAAGAGAGTCCCTTCAGCACTGTCTCCATCAATCTTTCGAATGTGGCGGGAGCATTACAGAGCCTTAATGGCATAACGGTGAACTGCCATAATCCTGAGCCGACGGTAAAAGCAGTCTTTTCTCGATCTTCCTGAGCCAGTTCTACTTGCCAATATCCACTCTTCAGATCAAGGGTCGAGAAACTCGTGGAACCAGCCAACGTGTCTAGGGTGTCATCTATTCTCGGGAGATGGTAACTGTCCTTCTTCGTGACATTATTAAGTTGGCGATAGTCTACACAAAAGCGTGTCGATCCATCCTTTTTCTTCACCAGTACGACTGGAGAGGACCAGGGACTGTCAGATGGTTCGATAACTCCTTCTTTTCCCATATCGCTGACTATTTTGTCAGCCTCTTCCTTCTTGGCAAGAGGAAGTCTTCTTGCTGATTGCCGGATCGGCCGAGCACCTCCAGTATCAATTTTGTGCTGGACCACATTAGTTCGACCCCCTTTTCCTTGTCCGGTATCGAAGATGTCTTGGTACTTTTTGACTAAATCTCTTAGTTTGGGCTGTTGAGCTGGTTTTATGTCTTTGGAAGAGATGGCAACTAATTTTTCTAGTTCTGTGGGCAAGTTGTTGGGTTGGCTAATCGTACCTCGTACGCTCCGGATCACAGATGAAACTGACGAGCAGTGCCCCAAAATTGTTCCTTTCTTCAAGGTCACTGGGAAATAATTGACATTCATGACCCTTACCGGCACAAATTTGTCAACACGCAACAAGGTCTTCCCTAGTGCAATCCCTCGTCCAATTTTCTCATCATGAAGTTTGGGCTCGAACATCACCACGTCTCCACTGCTCGCACTCCCGTCCAGGCGAGCCTCCAGAATGGTTTCAGCCCTCTCAGGTACGCTTACATCTTCAGCCAACAGCGCACGGATCAACTCCTCACTTCTCCCATGAAGCACCAGCTCTTCTCCGTTGACACGTAGGACGCCGTCTTTGAAATCCAATTCAAACCCTCTGGAATTCATGATGTCCATTCCGATGATTGCATCGTCTTCGATGTCCGCTACAAGTGCCTGATGTTTCACTTTAGTGCTGCCCAAAATTATTTCAATCGGTAGCTCGCCATATACAGTAGCTGGCTCCCCTGTTGCTGTGCGTAGCTTCCAAGTTGTCGGTTCAATCCGTTCCGGTGTTCTGGCAAAGGAAGGCCCGAGGATTGTCCTAGTCGCACCTGTATCTAGCAGCATGGTGCAAGGCTCGTTATTGATGAGACCGTCTACGAAGACACCTTTGTTCTGTCGCTGAAGGATAGCGACATATGCGTTGTTAACCGGGGCTTGCCGGACACATGCCGACGATTGCCCCTTCTCGTCGACCTTCTTTAGTTTTCTTGCATCGGAGTCGATGCATGTTGGACATTTGCTACGCACATGTCCAATCTGCCACAATTCCGGCATCTTATCTGTCTTTTCTCAGGCAACACTTCCTTCATCACTTTTTTTATGGTAGCTTCCAAGTCAGCATGCTCCTGTGAGTCTTCTTCAATACTTCGGACTTTACTTTGGTTTTTGCAGGATTGCTTTGCTGCCTCAAATTCCAAAGCGCGTGCCAGTGCGTCTACGAGATGTGTTGGACGAGCTAGTGTCAACGCTTGTCTGGTTTCTTGGTCACGGAGTCCATCCAAGAATGCTTGAACCGCTAGTCGCTCCATTACATTTCCTGGTGTGGCTGGATATGCGAGACGAACCAAGCGTGCAATGTCAGTTTCGAATTCTTGTAAGGATTCGCCCGATTTTTGGCAGCGATTTTTCAGCTGGGAGTGGTATACGTGTTCCAAATGGGCGTGGCCATATCGTAATTCTAGATGTTTAATCAGCTGATCATAGTCCTCCTGTTCTTGGGCGGTAAGAGTTTGTAGAATATTCGTCGCTTCTCCACGTAATGCAAGTGTTAGTGCTACAGCTCTTTCCCCTGCATTCCATCCATTTGCTTTGGCCGCTGCTTCAAACTGTCGGCGGTAATTTTCCCATGGAGTTTTTCCGTCGAATTGAGGCGGCTTCATGGAAAGCTTCCCTATTTCAGAAATGACCTTGACATTTTTATACCCTCTTGAACTTTATCCAAGTTCAAACTCAAGTCCAGCATTGCATTTTCGTTAACCATCTCTGTGGAGGACGCACTATTAATTTGTTTTTCCAGCTTACTGATCGTTTCCTTTATTTTGTCCATTTCTGCCTCGATTCCGTCTTTGATTCCATCGCTGATTATTTCCTTCATCTTGTCCATCTCTGCCTCGACCCCATCTTTGATTTTATCTACCTCCGTGTTCATTTGCTCCCTAATTTTATCTATCTCTGTCTCAACGGTTCCCATCCTTTCTTCTAGGAAATTAGCCACACCACACAATTCTTTTTTTAGGCCTTCTGTGTTTTCCAGGAACTTCTCTTCCAGGCTTCTTGAAATTTTCTAGAAGCTTCTCTTCCAGATTTCTAGAATTTTCTTGAAGCTTCTCTTCCAGATTTATAGAATTTTCCTGAAGTTTCTCTTCCAGATTTCTAGAATTTTGTTGCAGTTCTTCTTTCACGGATTTAGTAGTTTCTTCGAGTTTATTCATTACCAAACTTAAATCACCTCCGGGAACTTCGAATAAAAATGTTTTGGGGTCCTCACCTTCTTGTATAAGTCCTTCTGCAAGTCTTTCCTGGAGTACTTGCTTTTTACCTGTTGTTTCCAGTTCCCTTTCCTCCAATTCCTGTTTCAATTCCGCTACCTTCAAATCCGCAAGGCGCACTTTTCTTGAACACATTTTGTCTTTGACGAGGTATCAGTCTGTTTTACACGAAAAGTTATCAGTTTGTTAAAAATTCACTTAGCGAATTCTTTTCCACGGGCCACCAGTCTATTGTCTGTTTCACGCGAAGAGTGTATCAGTTTATATTCCCACGCACAATTGTCCACTTCGCGAAAACCGGGCCACTGTCTATTTTCTGTTTCACGCGAACAGCGTATCAGTTTATATTCCCACGCACAATTGTCCACTTCGCGAAAACCGGGCCACTGTCTATTTTGGGCGTACAGAAAGGTCTATCAATTTATTTTTCTGACTATCCACTCCACGATCACTTGTTTATTTTCAAAATCTCACTTCCGACACCAATTGTAACGTAAATAAACTTAACTTGGTTTAACTAATTTATTTAACACTTAATCTACAACTTAATTTATATTACTACGCCACTGAATAGCTCGATCGTATGGGCTCGTTCAGACTGTTTTCTCCCTCTTGAGGGCTGTCTATTTATCTCCGATACAGCATTCTCGATGTTTCCAATTCTGGTGGTTGGTGCCCAGCATGTTCCAGTTATTTCCAATATCGACCGTTGTTATCTGCCGCGTCGTGACTGGATGGTTCTCGAATATCTCCGGGGATGATCTCATCGCTGTCGACGGCAATGCGCGAGGCGACAGGTCCGGCCTAGGTTCGTTACAATATCATGAAACAAAGATTAATTTTGAAACTTCATTTTGACCTTTTAGTAGTGATCGATTTGCCATTCCTTTATTTGATATGATACAACCAACCATTCATATGAAATACAGGAATGGAAAATCGATCACTTATAAAATATATACCATATCAACCATATAAAAGTAACACATTTAAAAAACCCGCCTTATCTCAATCGGTAACTGAAGAGAAATCTGTTTTACCAACTGTACTTAGTTCGGCCAGTTGCGAGATATGTCGCCACTGTCTAAACATGGTGCCAACTTTTTCTGCAGGTTTGACAACTCTCTTTATTTTTAGTTTCTCTATGGAGACCACTTGGGAACGAGAATACAACCAGTTTTGAGTACGGAGTCTGATATAGTCCGCGAAACGCTCCCGAATAATCGACTGGACGTTGTCGTTCTCACACTTATTGCAAAAAATATCCAAGATATCGAGTACAAATTTGCCATTCAAGTAAACTCAAAATAAAAATAATCTATTCCAATTTTGCAACCGTATAAAGTAAAAGATATTGTAACGAACCTAGGCCGGACCTGTCGCCTCACGCGTTGCCATCGACAACGATGATGTCTTGAGCTGTTGCCAAATTAATATTACGTATAAGTTTTGTATACCGTCATTCGCGATCAAAATATACATATATTGCCAAACATTTTTCAGCTAATTATCGTGTAATATTATTGTAAATTAAAAAAAAAAATCATGCCGTTATCAGAAGGAGTTGCAGTCATCTAGGGCAATGTCAGCGAGTGCGCAATAATTTTGCAAGTTTGTTAATTGGGGCAGAGGTAAAGTCAGCCGCTGTAGATATTTTAATCCTCGCGGTAAAAATTAGTTTTCAGAGTCAAACTTCACGCGACGATATTTCTGCTGAGTTGGATGCATCAAAACATAAAGCGTTTTTTCCATCGAGTACATTATAAAAAAACAATATACGTGTTTTTTTCTAGTAGTTTGACCTCTAACTCATTCCATACATTCATACATAGCCATTGCCACTTCTTCCCACATTTTCACTTTAACATCTCTATTGTTATACTCTTTCATTTTTATATTATACAATGCAGGACGCTTTTCTCGGTGTCGATTATTTTTCACCAGACTGTATTCCCGTCGCCTCCTGTAGTTTGCTCGGTACTAAACAATGCATATCGTTTCCAAAGTAGTGTGGCGGTAGCGATTTCCACGCAACTTGTAACGTTCTACATGCGCACACCGGCGAAATGAGCCTTTTTCCTCAAGTACGAAATATTTCCCACTAGCAGCGCTAGTAGTCCGGTAGGGACAAACATTACCTAACTCACATTGAGATACATGTAAAAATAAACATAAAAAATATGCTTTTGACAGAAGACGACGTCAATTTGCAAATGTGAAGGATAATAATGTAGCAACACTAAAACGGTGGCTTGCTTGTCAAAATCTTGAAATTTCTGTTTTTTTTTAATTACAGTGAATATGATTCAAGAGGTAATTTTTAGGCACCGTTTTCGCGCACAAAAATCACTCACAATGCATCCTTCTTTTCACCAGCTTAAACTACAAACACCAAATCACTCATTTTCAGTACAACTTTGCAGAAAATGTAGCTGGTTTTATCGAAAAAATAATCCTTTTCCAACATTTACACCTAACCTAACTTCTCACATTTACTAAATTTCATCTGTCAAAGGTGAAAAGTTGGTATTTTTTCGATAAAACCAGCTATATTTTGTGCAAAGTTGTACCGAAAATGAGTGATTTGGTGTTTGTAGTTTAAGCTGGTAAAAAGAAAGAGGCATTGTGAGTGATATTTGTGCGCGAAAACGGTGCCTAAAAACGACCTCTTGAAGAAGGAGAAAGTTAATATATTTCGGAAACAGTATGAGACCGCTGCGTTCAGGAGGCAAAAACATATAAGAAAAGTCAAACAGCTATTTTCAGGAAGCATAACCTTTACATTTACCTAACCTACCTTACTAATCGTTGCAGAAACTGAATCAGGATTTTCTTCAGTTAGACCTTTACCACCAATAAAATGTTTATTAGAGCAAACATGAATATTTATTTATTTTTTCTTTTGTTAAATCCACTCTCCTCGAGGCATGGATCCATTCATTTATTACATCTAACCTCATCAATGTGAGATTTTACGAATGGTATAAAAAACACGTTTTCCTCTGGATATCCATTATTCGAACTACAGTTCGCAATGTTTTGATGGCATTGTGGTTATTAAATAATTTCTTTATAAACTTAATTATTTTAAACAATTTAACTGTATCACTTGAATAACACTATCTTGAATGGAGGTTTGATGTTTGTCCCTACCACAAGTGCTGCCTCTCGTGACAAATTTGCCACACTATTCTCAGGAAAAAAGCTCATTAGAATCTACTCAACGTATGTTCCGTTCGTCAACTTGTTCCTATTTGAGCGGGCAAACCGTCGCGTGAAACACGCCGTGGAAATTCCGTCCGTGTAGTTTGACTCTTAAGCTGTATAGGTAATCTCAGCCTGAAGGTATTCTTGCCTTTTCCGAGTGTTCGAATTAGGTATAGTTTAACCATTTTCAATTGCAGAAGCTGTTTCTATAGGGAGCAAATCAAAAACTCACTTCGCTAACACGAGCGTATATGCGAAGAAACGGAACGAAAAATAAACAATTTCCGTCAGCGAACCGAAGATCAAAAGAGCCGATAGTCAACGTGGGTTTGAGTGACAGCTGTTTGAGTGACCGCAAGCCAATGATAATGCTTGTAGGTGTGTCTATCTAATAAATCACCAGTTTCATGAGGTCTGAGTAAATGAAAGCCAGTAGCGTCTCTGGTCTGGGATCGAAATAGGTTTTAAAATATTCTATAGCTGTGTTGTGTTTTGATGGAAAATATGGCTTTTTTTCCACCATGGGAAAATGAAGTTACGATGATCCGATTGCCTATTAATACATACTTCCTCGTTCATGGAATATTTTTTCATTTTAACGTATTTTTAAAATATTTAAATATCTAAATAAAATTAGTTATCTCCGCCTCCGCTGCAAGACTGGGAAACTTGTTTTTTATGCTTCTGCAACTGATAATGGATGAACTATACAAATGGCTTGTGAATATTTTGCACCCTTACATATATTTCATTTAGAAAATTAATAATGAAATCAATGAACACAAATACAGAAGGATGTGGAGAATTTAAAGTTTTGCCGATATGCGAATGGAACGATTTGCATGCGCGGCGCTTGCTGTTTTTGATGCCCATAAATGGGGTAGAAAAACGGCATCCTGTGTTGATCAAGCAATCAGCAAACAAAGTAACTTTTTCATTTTCTGGTTGAATAACAGATGATGTAAAAACATACACATCACCAACATCTTGTGGTTCTAGAAACAAGAGTCCAAAACAATAACCAATCCATTTTCCAATCTCGCTCTTTCTTTATAATCTGCTGAAAGTCCAAGTTTTTTAATTGTACGCCACCAAGCTTGCGTTACATGAAATCTGCATCAAATTATTTTTGTGGCCAAACAATTTTAACTGCATTATGGATAGCGAACTCAAAACCTGCCACAATTTTGGTGAGGCAAAAAGACAGAATATTCACTACACTTTTCGGTCGCAAATTCGAAACACTTTTTGTATGTTTCTGTTGCTTAGTCTGGTAGCACACAGAACACTAATGGTACATAATGACCATTTGTGCAGTAGTCAATACCATTCACATAATTTTTTTGGGTTAAGCAAACATGCTTTAAATTTGTAAAACAGCTCAACACTACAATACAATATACTGGAATGTTTACTAAAAGAAATAGGGAACACGGGTGTGTTTTTAAACTATTTCGATGTGTACATAAAGATTACTACTCAGAAAGCTCAGCAACAAACTTAGAAATTAAAAAAATTGTTTAATGTTTTTCATAATTCGAAATTGAAAACGCCAATTTTTCCATCACATTAAAAAACGTACTCCTAGCGTCGATGAATGAATTTCATCTGTCTTCTTTTATATGTTGTAGTTATATTTTTATTCATTATAGTATTTTCAATTGTTACTGAAACATAAATTCAACCTCAGTTCAGGTTGAATTCATGTTTGGGTTGTAAGAAATATTATTATCTCTCAATATTCTTGAAACAACCACAATTGGCGCTAGTGTTTGGGGGAAGTGAAGGTCAAATCAAGTTTGAATTGAGAAATATCTTTAAATTCGAAAATTTCGACAAAATCTTGGGATCTAAGAAAGTATTTTTACCAAATGTTATTTTTGAGGACCGAACGAATGCAAAAAAAAACACGCGTGTTCGCTATTCTTCCTTAAGGCTGGTCAAAAATTGTGTCTCTGGCTTAAGCGAACTGTAAATTTTTGTTTTGGCAAGTACTGTTTGTAATTTTCTTCTTGCGTTATACATATTCTCTTCCTTATATTTTATTTGGTTGACTGCCAATATCCTCCACAGCTTTACGTTTTGCTGCACTTGTATCACTTGTCTTTGAATGTTGAGAATGTCACATACCGAATGGGTTTGAATTAAATTCTATTTAGATATTGTGTTCTCCGGGCCCACTGTATAAATATTTGCTAGACACTTGGCAGTGTTGCACCTCCACTTTTTCTCGCCACTTTTGAATTCTTCTTTGGAAGAAAACTTATAGCTATCCACCAAGAGCATAACTTTTCCCCGTTGACTAACTATTTCTTAAACACTCTGCATTGTACGTAATGAAACTACAGTTTTATAAATGATAATTTGTTGGGGAAATGAAGAAAGAAAGGAAGAAAGTGATACGCCACCCCTTCATGATGCAAAACAACCAATGACAGTGTTTAGTACTAATCGTTTTAGAAAGCGTATTTCTGATATTTTTAATGGGCCACATAGGGTCAAAATAGGATATCTGGGGGTAGAGTTTACCTATGAAGATTAAAGCAGAACATTCTAGCAGGTAGAGTTTACCTATGGGATTAGTACATTGGTATCCTCCCACTTGCGATCATGCCATTTGCGGTCGGAACAATTTTCGTTCCACTTGCGGTCAATCAATATGATAAAATGCAAATAATGTCAGGGGTGATCTCACTTGCGGACGAGAGAATAAACTTTATAAATCGGCAATTCCAAATTGCGGATCAAATCGAGTTCGAGTTGATAGAGTCAACGAAAGGAAAACCTTCCGCTCTTCTAAGGTCGAAAATAGATCCTAGACGGGAATTCTGGACTTTTTGTATTTTATTCATATCTAGACTTCGAGAAAAAACTTGCGAGCAAAACGAAAAATGTGACAAGACTAGAGTTTCGCAGAGTTTGGCCTTTATATCCTTTGTGAGGTTATCCATGGGGATATAACATTCTGAGGCTTGCATAATATGCTTTTTACACACAATTATAAAACATGCTCTCTGTATCTGAAAGAGTTGTACAGCAAGATTAATTTCCTTGCTTCCTTCACTATTTCCAATTCCGCGTTCTTTATTTTGATTTTTAATTTGTGTTGATAGATTTGTTTTTTCTAGTGAGAAACTCAAACTTGTAGGACTGAACGAATGATAACATTTGGGTATCATCAGCATATGTACAGTGTTTCACATTCATTGACAAATGAGATAAGTATATACAAAAAAGAAAAGGCCCAAGTACCAATCCTTGACGCACACCTCTATATAACTTCATTGGATCAGAAAATGTGTCGTTTTTCTGTAAAGTAGCTAGTAATCAGATTGCATGCGTCTCTTAGGAACCCAATGTAGTGTAACATCGAAAAGAAAATGTTGGAATTCAAACTGTCGAAGGCCTCGTTGTAGTCCAATAAAACTAAAATTGATATATTACCCTTTTCAGTGGCTTCAAGAATGTCATTTGTTATTTTCGATAATGCTGTACAACTGTGGTGTTCTAAATCCAGATTGGTGATTTGGCACAAGTTTATTTTGGTATATAAACATTTTCCTTTGCGTTCTAGTATTTTTGATAGGGTGGGAAATATACTAACTGGTCTCAAGTCCTTATATTCTTCAACCTTTGCAGTTTTTGGCAGTGGAATGACGTGAGCTACTTTCCAGAAGTAACATTTCAAAATACATCTGTTGAGTATGCGTAGCAAAAAATTATTAATAATAGGGAAGCATATTTTCAGCATACTCAAGTTGAGCTCATCGCCTCCTATTGCATTACTCCTTGATTTGTTCATAATATGTGATACTTCATTATCGTTGCCAATCCAAAATACGTAAGAACAATTGCGGTTGCACATATCCTTTCGAAAGTCACACAGAGAAAAAAACAAATTGTTGAATCAAATAAAATTTATTTGAATCAACCAAATAAAAGTGTCGTATACGCACGACAAAATATAATCTCAAAATGAGTAAAATTATTTCTTGGTTTTGGATCAAATTTAAAGTTTTAATCAACTGAAACTATTTTTCATGAACCAAATATCTTATTCGACCAACTCTACTCATAATTCGTTTTGGCAGAAATGTTGTTTCAACCATGTAAATATTTTGGTGAATCGAATAATCAGATCTACAAAATTTGCTGATTGCTTTAACAAAAATATTCATTCAAACAAGCATTTATGTCGAATTGATGAATTCAATAAAATGTCAATTCAACAAAATAAGCTGATTTCTTCACTAAAAATATTTATTCATATGGCAACCGAGCATGAGAGCCTACACCAGGCATTTAAGTCCAGACGTCGCAACGATAAGTTGGCTTTGCTATTCGGTAACATTATCTAAGTCAACCAATATAATATTATTTAATCTATTTCTGTAGTTTGATTCAAATAAATATTATATTTGTGTTGAAACAATTGTTCATTCAATATGAGTTGGAGATTGTTTCAATAGATGAACATATATTCAAATCGAAGAAATGTATTGCATTGAGAAATCCATTTTGTCACCGCAATATAATGATTCCATCAATCGAATACACCTGTGTTTTGGGATGATTGTTATTTAGTCGGATCAAGTCAATAAGAGTGAGCAAATAAATTTGGTTGAATCAACAAATCCTTTTTTTTCCGTGTATCTGGGTTTCCGGACCTACAAATATTTTAGTTCAAACAATATGTTAAATTTCACACGCGAATCTGAAGTGAATTTGTATTGTATTAAAGTGCCATATTCTGCAACGTCATTAAGTTCGAACTGGCTGTCTAAAGTGTTGGAACACCAACGGAAGGTGAATTCTGCATTGTACCGATCACGTTCACGATAGTTAACTAATCCTCAACATAACTTGTGACCATATGTTGATGCACCTTAAAAATGTATATTTATTTATAATGAGTAATTTGTTGGGATCTTATCATCTGCCTTTTTCGCTGCAAATGACCGAAAATTGTTTTATTGGTTATATAGTCTACAAAAGTGTATTTGTATTTGTGATCAATGATTAACATAAGTGACCCAAAATCAGTACCTATATGCTCTCGCATTCAGCGGAGTTCACAGAAGTAATGAATATTTTGATTTGAAATCAGTATTGATATGTTGTCGACGTATCGACTAGTATGAAGTAATCTTCAGGACAATACAAAAGGATTTACGAATAATAGAAAAGGCGAATTGTCAGTGAGAAAGATAAAAATTTACTGACTAAACATAACTGAAAATTAGAAAGGCTCACCGGATCATGATTTCATGATGTTGAAATTGATGAAGTATGTGTAACGATGGACGTCCATAATTTGTAAAAACGAATGTAGAGATCGACTATTGTGGTACTTTGAATTTGCTTATCAGATAAAAGTTAGGATCTATTTTTTATTGCAATAGTGCTTGTATTTTTCATGTTGAACATCGCTGAAGACATTTTTCTCTACTTTTCTTATTGTTTTCCAACAACTCCATCCACAATCGAATTTGTGAAGAGTGTTCTTCAAGGACTGTTTTATTTTATTTTACGTTCTGTTAATCTCGTTTTGAAATTTCGTTCTGTCCATCCAGTGTATATTTGTTACATAACGCACATGATATTTTGTAAACAGTACCGCTTTCGAATTCATTTTCATTGGATATGTTTTGATTGCTCCTTTTTGTGGGAAAAGGAGGAGGAGGTGTTATGTTTTTGCGTCAATTTGTTCTCGTAAAACGTATCAAGAATCAAGAAAAATAAATTAAGATAAGAAATAGAAATCATGGTAAGAAATTTTGTCTGCATTTTAGAAAACTATGTTTCTGCTATACAATAGGGAAATCGGAATAAATTGCAAATATGAATATATTTTTTATAAATATTATTTGAGCTAAACAACTAGATAATTTTGAGTTCTATCACGGACGTTATAGAATGAATAATTTTGGAGCAAAATCTAAATCGTTTTTATTGCTGATAATATGACGATAAATTATTTGAAATTGAAGATACAAAAATCGAAAAGTCTGGAGTTGGAAACCTACGCCAGTTTCTTCAAAGAAAAAAGTTATAAAATACTGATCAGAAATCAATATCCAAACAAAAAATAAACAGCAATAACGATTTTTTTATTCAATGCTGGACAAAAAAGGTGAGAAACTAAACTCAAACAATTTAAGAAATTCAAAGGGGATGTTCAAACAATCTCCCATTTTGAGCTATGCACAAATTAATGGTAAGCCTTCGCGATTGTCAATGTTTTACCTTCTCTTTCATTAATCTAAGTAATTACCTGCCAATCGGTAACTTTACTAAACTTCATAGTAATGAAAGGAGAACAAAAATGTATGGGATTGACATCTATGATCATGGTTCTGAAATAAGACCATGGAATTGCCATCTAGTTATGCTTGTACGCATTCAGAGTCCCTGCATGCATAGAGGATTGGGTTAGGTTAGGTTAGGTTTTAAGTGAGTGGGTCTCTTACGGCCCTCCACTCCGACCCGTGAGGATCTATTGTGGCTCACACCAATTCATATTTCACCAAATAAGTCCAGCTTCTTCACGAAGCCGATTAGTTTACCTGGTGAATGATTCTTCGGGTACGATGGCAGGAGTGAGGACTTGCCAAACATCGAAAACCTAATTCTGTACGCGGCGGGGCAGGCGCAAAGTATGTGCTCTGCTGTTTCGTCATCTTCAAGACAAAGACCGCATGCCGGATTTTCCGTCAGTCCTAGTCTTGACATACGGTGATTCAGACGACAGAGGCCAGTAAGCAGGCCTATTAGACAACGTATGTCCTCCCTACTGGAGTCTTACAATTGTTTGGTGATGTTTTTCGAAGGATTTATAAATGCCTTTGAATGGACCAATCCTGGTAAGTTACGCCAGAAGTCTGATACTTTCATTGCAGTCTTCTAGTGTCGTTGATTTCTTCCGGTGGACCTCTCCTTCAACATATCCCCAGAGAAAGAAATCTAGGGGCGTTAGGACTGGGGACCTTGTTAGAAATTTATAATTTGCAATTTTCCATGTACTTACGTGAATATTCTCCACGGTTTACGACATCATCGCTAATTTATATTCTCTTCCTTCCACGTTTTGTTTACTTCTTGTGATTTACACTTACTATTTCCCTAAACCTCTCCATCGAAAACTCTCGGGACGTACATTCTATATCGAACTGCATACATTATACTGGCTAAAAGCAGCTTCTGTAACATCTTCCCGGAATGTAGATCATATTATAAATTATATCAAATCACCCTTTGAATGTTATAGGAGTTTTCATTAAACTTGACATTTAATTATAGAGGAGGTGAATTTATAGTTGAAATCAAATGAAAAAGTATTTCAAACTGAAATTATCCATCGAAGAAATGATAAACATGATCTACATTTTGGGTGACTGTGAAATAAATTGTTTATTAGCTAGTAGAATGTATGCAGTACGATATCCTGATTCAAGGTCTATACGAACAGAGAGTTTTCGGAGGGTTAAAGAAAGATTTGAGGAAACAGGCAGTGTCAAGAACAAGAAAAGGCGAGTAGTAAATAAAATTGCAACAAATGAAGAAAATGAATTAGTGGTGATGCTTTCAGCAGTTGAGAATCCTTATGTTAGTACAAGGGAAATTGCAAGAGAGCTGGATATAAGTCATACTTCCGTAAAAAGAATATTGAGAAAATAAACTTTACCAAATTGGAATTACAAGAATTCTATGAAAATGATTATGATACAGAGTTCGCTATTGCGAAAATATATTGAATTTCATTCGCCTGCAACCAAATTTTCTGAAATAATTGTTTAGTTTAGTTTAGTGACGAGTCCACATTTAAAAGTAATGTAAATAGACACAATTGACTCTTCTACTCGACAGATAATCCCTATTGGGTCAGAGAAGTTGGGGATAAGGTCATAGGACCATATTTCTTTGATGGGCCACTGAAGGGAGAAAGGACTAGGCACAGATATAAGGGGGTTTCTAGGCATCGATAGAATTTGATGAAATTTTAGTATGTTACACCTAAGGTATATTAGAATAATTCAACGTGACCATGATAGCAATTGCATTAGTTGATACAGGGTGTAATCGAAACTTTCTATTTCTTGTCATTTAATAAGCGATTTTAATATAATAACTTGTAATGCGATTATCAAAATCATAATGCAAAATTAACATCTATGAAGGAATGTCTTAGTGCCACCATATTGAGAAATTCAATCCACCCCCATTTAGGGGAAGTTTGCGCTTGTGATTTTTCTAATAACTCTGCTGTTCGGGGATATTCCATTGAAAAGCTGAAATGTAGATTGCACAAATTATATTTTTTATGTCACCATAAAAAATTCAAATCAGTCCCCTTATAAGGGTAGTTTAGACCTACGATTTTTCGGAAAACTGTTGACCGAGGGTTTCCGGTGAATATATTCTATTGGAACGGTAAAAATGATTGCATAAAACATACTATTTGTGTCACCATAATTTTTTTTAAATCAGTCTCCTCATAGGGGTAGTTTATACTCGAGATTTTTGGAAGAACTTTGCTGACCGGGGTATCTAGCTATTTTATTTTATTGAAACGCTCGAATATGATGGCACAAAACATATTATTTGTCCCACTATAGGGAAAATTCACATCAGCTACCCAGTAAGGGTAGTATACACTTGCGATTTTTCGAAAAACTGATGTCCAAGGAGATAAATATTAGAAAATAAACTTTATAATAAGCAATTCAGTCTCATGAATAATATACTTAAAAAATATAAGAAAAACAGAATTCCTTATATATATATATATATATATATATATATATATATATATATATACATCCAATTAAATAATTTTGTCAGAATTCGCATAGAAAATAAAATATATATCAGAATTAACTGGCACAATTTCAATTATCATTATTCGAAAAATATATAAATGAAATGCAACTTAAACAAACAATGGTCATTCTTGACGACGATAGTCACATTTATGAGGGACTAAGCGAATTTTTTCTATGGTGGCACAAATAATATGTTTCGTTCAATCATATTCCAGCGTTTAATTTGAATATCTTCACTGGATACCTCCGGTCAGCAAAGTTCTTCGAAAAATAGTAAGTATGAACCACCCTTACGATGAGGCTGATTTGTATTTTTCCTTGATCGCTCAAAAAATATGTTATGTGCAATAATTTTCTACCGTTTCAGTTGAATAGCTTTACCAAAAACTCCCGGCCTGTAAAGCTTTTCCAAAAATCACCTCATATTATTGTTAATAAGAGGAAGCTGATTTTGACCAATTTCTATTCCATTGGGGATTGCCAAATATTTTAATTTCATTATTGACAAATATCATTGTTAGTCAAGTATATGAGAGTAATAAAGTTCATATAGTTTACTGAAAAAGTACCGTTTAAATAAAATAATGGTGAAGTGATACATATGTAACACGAGGAGTCTGTTTTTCATTATTTTTTTCAAGTATATTAATCATAATTTGTTTCCCGGTCAGAGTTTTCGAAAAATCGCAAGTGAAACTACCCTTACAAGTAACTGATTTAATTTTTCCTATAGTGGCACGAATAATATGTTTTGTGCCATCATATACCAGCGTTCCAATAAAATATATTCATTGGATATCCCCGGTCAGCTAAGTTCTTCCAAAAATCACAAGTATAAACTACCCCCATGAGGACTATTGGATTTTTTATGGTGGCACAAATAATATGTTTTAATACAGCTTAATTTCAAAATTTCGATCATTTAATTTTATGATACCATCAATGTTTCAATCAACATTCAGCGTAGTGAATATCTTAGCTGGAAATCCCCGGACAGCAGTTATTAAATAATCACACATACAAACTACCCCTAAATGGGGGTAGATTGCATTTTTAATATGGTAGCACAAAGGCATTCCTTCATAGATATCAATTTTGCATTACGATCTTGACGATCGCTTTACAAGTTATTATATTGAAATCGCTTATTACATGACAAGAAATAGAAGGTTTCGATTACACCCTGTATCAAGTAATGCAATTGATATCGTGGTCGCGTAGAATTAATCTAATATACCTTAGGTGTAACATACTAAAATTTCATCAAATTCTATCGATGCCTAGAAACCCCCTTATATCTGTGCCTAGTCCTTTACAGACATTTTCTCCAAATTTGTTGAGAGGGTTATGTTACCAACGTGTTGGGGCGCCTCCCCACAATTGGAGTGTAAGACCTTTGGTGCTATCCAGGTAACTATGCATCGGGCTGCTTTGCCCTTGTCGTCAAATTCCATAATATTTCGCCATTGTAATTTGTTTTCTCGAGTATAATGCTATTTGCCTTAAGTAGTATTCCTTTCTTATTTGGGCAATAGAATATCCTAATATAATAGTCGTGTCCTCTTTTGGTATCACTTCATATTCTGCTTCAAGAATAATACCGAACTCTAAAATCCCGTAGTACTAATCATCTATAAGCTAATTGGGCTATAAATCACAAAATTCATCCGCCATATGTGGATGTGTGATGTGGATCAATTTTTTTGGACCAAACCAACAGAAATGTTAAGTTAAATAAAAGCTGGTAAAAATAGTATCTTCCATCAAAATCTCTACAATGTACTCGTAATCCTATTCGTTAGATTGATCTACAGGTTGAAAGAAATGAGAAACTCTTGATCAAAATTATTCCAAAGTGAATCTCGTTTGAAGGTAATAGTCGACAATACTGATTTACGTTCTAATTGTTTTAAAGTTATGACAGTTCTGGTCTGGACAGTTCAGATAATCGACTAGAGTTAATTCGACTAAGTTAATTTTTAAATTTTTTAATAGTTTTTTTTTTGATGGTGGTATTTTCCAGAAAATTATCACCAGTCTCATGAATCATGCTAATGCTAATACCTTTTCGGCATGTCAAAGTATTAAACTATGAAAGCAGTGGCTGAAGATTTTGAGTTTTATGACGTCACTGGCGCGTGCCTTACACGCGTTCATCTTCTGTCTATTGTTTCCGATTTGCAGACCAGCACGTGACCGAAATGGCCGACTTACATCCTTAACGCCTTTTTGCAGGAACGGCGTTTCATCATACCGATCAAATCTTCTTCGAACGAAGAGCGCCCTTTGAAACAAATTGACGTTTTATAATGTTATCGCGATCCAATATAATTGATGGACAAATTGCGTTTCGCTTCGAAAATGTCGGCTAAACAGGCAATACCGGCCACTTTCATCGGCCATTGGTACGATATGTACTAGTGATGTAACGAATATATTCGCAAAAATTCGCAAAAATTCATGCGAATATTTTGCGAATATGAACGTCAGAAAAATAGATGTAAATAATAATATTATTACCTTAAATAAAATAAAAATAAACTATTAATTTGAAATCATTTTTGTTAGAAAATATCTTACCTTGTAACGTTTACATTCCACAAAACTAAATGGTGAGTCTTCGAACGCAATCATTTCACTTATTGATTTATCAACTGCCAAGGACCCCACAGATTTATCATCCCACTGTTTCGTTTTTTCGACACATTCTTGAAGCGACATATGTTTAATGTCAGATTTTTTTGTGGGAAGATGATGAAAGTTCAAGTCTACTAGTTGCATCCTGTTTGCCTTTTTCAATTCAGAAAACTTGTTTTTTTTTGACTTCAGATGATTTCTCATTGCCATTGTAGATCTTCCTTTTCGAGAATATTTATTGTTACAGAGCTTACATCTAGCTCGTTCAGCATCGCAAAGCGTGAAATAAGTCCATCTTTCACTAGAAACTGATTTACTCATGTTGAAAAATCTCGCTAACCACACTCTAACCTCAGAATTAACTTATTTCCGTCTACGATCTGTCGATAGGTAAACAAATGAACATCGGCTTTTTTCGGATCAGCTCGGCAATTCTTGGAATAAAATGCAAACGGTGATTCAGCCATAGATAAACGGCGCCAGTTTTAAAACTGGATATTCTCATTCGTATTCGCGAATATCGGTGACAGATATTCGCATTCGTATTCGCTGAAAAAATGATATTCGTCACATCACTAATATCTACATAAAAAAATCTTTGGCGTTGAGTCGCTAAGTCTATGAAGCCAGACACTTTACCGAAATTTCATATTACCAAGAATCAAATAATGTAGTCAAAGAATCAAATAATGTATTACGCTTCCAGCAATAGAAAATATCTCATACACGGAAAAAAACAAATCGTTGAATCAAATAAAATGTATTTGAATCAAACAAATAAAAGTGTCGTATATGCAGGACAAAATATAATCTCAAAATGAGTAAAATTATTTCTTGGTTTTGGATCAAATTTAAAGTTTCAATCAACCGAAACTAGTTTGCATGAACCAAATATCTTATTCGACCAACCTATTCATTAACTCGTTTTGGCAGAAATGTTGTTTCAACCAAGTAATTATTTTGTTGGATTGAATAATCAGATCTACATTTGCTGATTGCTTTAACAAAAATATCCATTCAAACAAGTATTTATGTCGCATTGATGAATTCAATAAAATTTCAATTCAACAATATAAGCTGATCTCTTCACTAGAAATATTTATTCAAATGAGTAATCATTTTGTTAATCCACTGAATTACTGAATTGACAAATATGGCAACCCACCTTTGTAAAGTTTTTAAGTCAGTTATTTGAGGGGTTCTAACTTCAATTCCTTTTTAAGTATTTTGGGGAATTTAAGTAAGGAATTGACACGTCCGTGTTTTCATTTTCAGCCGTTTTAGAAGTCCTAGTAGAAAAATTCTATGAAAACGAAATCAAGTCGAAAAGTTAAAATTCAATTTGAAGATATAATTCCTAAAGGAAATGACTCCTTTCACGAATTCTTTACTATAGGCTCGTGTGTAGCCAAGTACGGTCCTGAACCACCGCTTCGACAAACATTACTCATACTTCGAAATGTTTCTTTGCCTTTGCAGTGTTACCCATTCGATGTATCAAAAATTTGTTATTTTAATTGTATTTCACTGACAGCCCATTCGGTTCGGAAATATCTTTGAAAAGATCAATCAAAACTGAATTACCGAGATTAAACATGATTATTTGAAATTATTTGTGGCTTATAGGTAATATGAGTTAGTTCATTTCGGTTGATCACAGGATATAATTACACCCGAGGGTATATTCGGGTCTGGATCTTGTTTCCAAGAAAAATCTTCCCTTGTAAGTTTTTCTACTGTTTGGTTTTCCGAAAGTTCCCGTTCCCGAGCTGTACGTGAAACATCTAATCTCCACCATTAATAAAAAGAGCTCTTATTTATTATTATCACTGTTTATTTTCTAGATGCTATTTTCAGTGAGCGTTGTTGATTTTTTTTTATGAAACAAAAATTTCTTAGAAAAGAAGTAATTGCGAGTAGTGTCTTGCACGAATGAATAAGGTAAACAGCCAGTTATTGACACTTTTGAAACTGAAAATTATTACGGGATTGTACATTTTTTTGTTTATTCCAGATGATGTCTCAACTTGTTCTTCTTCGAATGTAACCATGAAACTTGTCATGAAACATTTTGCAATGACGTAAATTTTACCTATTGTCATTGGAGGCAGCCATTTGTGTATTTTTTTGAGGGAGGGGACATGCCTGAAAAGTCAGTAGTAGTAGGGTCTGGGTGCAGGGGGGCTCTCGTTCAACACACGAAAGTATGAAGGACGGCGAGTCCGCACACCGACGGACTGCTCCACCGCTTCGACCTGTCTGCTGGTATGGGGCCTCATACACCCCAGCCTGGCGGATAGGGAGAGGATTGGCGTAATGTGCAGATATGAAGACTTAATATATATGTATTGTATAATTTCTTATATTTTGTACCCCAAGACAATTTAATCTGTTATATGTATATACCATTAAGATAAATACAACTCTTTTTGCTTGCTTGCTTGTTAGACTTGTACCCACTGTTTCCACCCGACGCGGGTTCGACTCCCACAGCCGCTGAACAATTTTTGAATGCCCCAAGAGTGGTTTCGGACCCCACTATAAAAGCCCCCGTGACCTTAACTCAACAAGTTTTCATTAACTTTTGAGGATTGGTGAAACAACTAAGAAAGCGGTTAAAACTCGAAATGGACCTGGAACCAACATCTGACAAAAGTTACCAGAAAAGCGGAGACCAATTAATCGTGGCAAGAAAGGGGGGCCAAAACCGCACATGGTACACTGGTTGTGCAACATGGTGGTAAAACCAGCCATAATGTATGCTCCCTGGTGTGGTGGACAAAGACACTGCAAAAGAGTGCCAAAGCTAAACTGGGCAAGGTGCGAAGACTTGCCTTTGTAGGCATTACTGGGCAATGAAATCAACACCCACTGCAGCCATGGAGACACTACTGGGATTGCCTCCCCTTCACCTGGTGATACAGGGAGAGCAACATAAATGTTGGGACTGGACACATCATCGTAAACAGAAACGTGCTAGACATGAGATCAGACCACATTGCGAGACGATTCTCACTTGACAAGTCATACAGGGTATCTATACCAGACAGAACTGTATAGAATCAGACAGAACTCAACACCAATCTACAGGGCAAGATCTGGTACACAGACGCATCGAAGATGGAGAATGGTGCGGGAGCAGGAGTGTACTGCAGAAACCCAAGGACCGAGCTTAGCTACTCCCTGGATACTCACACCTCTGTATTCCAAGCAGAGGTCTACGCAATCCTTCAATGTGTGGGGGAAAACATCAGACCAATGGTAGAGGAACGGATCCACATTCTCTCAGACAGCCAGGCGGCACTGAAGGCTCTAAGTAGCCAGGAAGTGACGTCCCAACTCGTATGGAACTGCAAAGAGGAACTGACAATTCTAGAAGAACAAAACCGCGTCAAGCTGATTTGGTTGCCAGAACATCAGGGTTTTGCAGGGAATAAAAAAGCCGACGAACTCGTCAGAAGAGGATCGGAAAACTAACCAGGGCCAGGACAGACCCCTCGGGGTACCGAAGCGTACGGTACGAGCGTCAGTAGAAGACTGGATCCAGGAAAAACACAAACACGGGAAAGATTACATCAAAGGCCCGTGTCGCAAAAAACAGCAGACCTGTTAATTCTTAACAGGTCTGTTAATTCCTAACAGAAAATTGTTACGGGGCTAATGACTGGACATATGCCAGTAAAAGAGCATCTTAATAGACTATTCAATGGCGACCCAACATGCAGATTATGCGGCAAGGAACCAGAAACAGTATCAGTGCAACTGCGGGGCTCTGGACCGCAGAAAACAGTCAGTTATCGGGCAACCAATTGGTGAACCGAGACTGTACAGCACACATTCAGCAAAGGACCTGTACAAACTTATGCAGGATACAAACTTACTGGAATGGGTACTGTAAAAGGGAACAACAGGCTAGATACAAAGAGCCAGAGGGCCCAACTGTCGTTCGGAGGTATTAACCAGACGAGCCTACTGGGTGGTTTTTTTAGAGGGTAACCCGGAGGAAAGGAGACATAGGAACCCGAAAACTCAGAGTGCGAGTCCTACACTTTGTCCATAAAGGATTTTTTACACCCCCCACCCAAAAAAAACGGTTGAACATACAAACATAATAGGTACTTGTGTCAATTGTTGGACATAATGTTTTATAAAATAGACATCCGGGTTTTACAGGCAGCTCATACCCCAACAAACAATGTTTTTCTAATGATCTACACATTTGTCAATAACTGGTTGAACCCGACTTTTTATTTGCCAATAATAAACAAAACAAATTCTCAGTTAAAACATTTCTTGGTTCTGTTAGAATAGATATTTCTCTACATTAGAAAACAATAATTGCATAGAAATATCGAATATATAGAACAATAAAATAAAACTGAATATTCTTGTACCAGAATGTCACAATAAACAATTTGCTGAAAACACATAACTACTGAATGAAACCACGCCAGTTTTTTCATCGGTTGAAAAATAATCTTCTGGTAATGACATTTTCAACTTAAATATACATAAAAACATTCCAGACTTCTAGACATTATTATTGCATATAGGATATTATTTTTATGTGCACTACTAAAAAAAATGTGGGTGGTGATGGTTACCAGTTATACGGAAAGGAATAAATTCTGGGCATCGAATTGCAACGTCTGACAAAAATAACAGTTAATTACTGCCTATAAAAGTTATTGATTTATTTTTCGCGGATATATATATGTATATATATATGGATATATATATATATATATATATATATATATATATATATATATAAATGAAAAAACTTGACATTTCTTTGCAAAGTGAGATTCCTTCTAGAAAATTCTCCCGGTCTTCCTGATGATCGTGGAAGCGTGAAACAGATTTTCGTCAACAAAAATGTATTGAAGTCCTAGTGAATGCGATGCCAGGCTTGCATCAGTGTTACAAATGATTTCTGGTGAGTGCTCCTCTTTCAGTTCTTTGAGTTAGGGTATTTTCAAAATATCTATCAGATGTAGTTCAATGTCCAGCTTAGCTTTAGCCGGGAAAGTAGTTGTTTTCTGTTAGATATTCACAAGAATAACTTCATTTTTATCGTGGATTTTTCAATATTCAATGAAGAGAATGTTTCCCTCTTCAACATGGATACCCCACAAGAGGTTATCTTGAACGATGGAAAATAGTGACTAAAGTTTATCGTTGAGTCGCAGAGATTCCACATCAATCAATAAATAACAAAACCCCAATTCAGGATTTTTAAATCTCGACAAAAATTCGGGATCTGTAAGTTGGAAAACCAAAGAATTCATGATTTACGACCCCAAAAGTATCGCAATATCAATTTTGAGTCTAATCGAACCTCAAATTACAAAAATTGTTCGCCATCTTAGCGTCTGATTGGCTGTTGAAATAGAAAGCGCTTTTCAAGGTCAGTAATCCGAAAGTCGAAACACTTTCAACTTTTATTGAAGAAAAGCGCTGATTTTGTCGAGTTTTAACTTTCGTGACAACCCTTTTCTGTTTTTTTGTGTTTTATACGGTTCTAATCAGTAATCATAAACCTAACCTATAATGATGAAAATAAAATATTTGTTAAGTTATTATCTTGTACCCACCTCAAATTGAGAGCTAGTCTCGTTGAAGGTGGTATTGGCTCTTGTACCACATCTTTCTAGTGAGGGGCTTATCAACTGCATTTCTAACATCAGGTTTGCTGCAATACCTTGACCTCTTCTGGCTCCTTTCTCATTAATTCTCCTTACCCATAAACTTCTATGTTTCCTATTACTCATTATTTTACGGTAATAATATAAAACTACTAATTGAATTATATGTCGCTTTCGAAAGTATAAGCCATAAGTGAACTTCATTTGAAGAAAATATTAATCAAATTAAAAAGTCGCTTATGGCAGATTTCATATGAACACGCTTAATATTTAAGCTTCCCGCGGAAAGCGAAAGATTGCATATTAATTCATTTCGAGCATATCCCTAAAAAATCCTTCGTTTAGCCCAACCTTGAAAATATTCTCACCAAAAACTACGTCCAATTTTGTAATCCGAAAATAGCCATTATCTGGGGTAATCTCTTCGTTGATAAGGAAATTGTCCCACTGATTTATAAATAAAGTAGAAAATGTTCCTGCTGAGCACGTTCATGATAAATTTGTTATGTGAATATGTTTACTATAATTTGATTATCGGGATTAATTATCCATAATCAACGAAAAATTGTTTTTTCCTGATAGAAGATTAATTATCGCTTCAACTTCCCGCTATCGGGTATTATTACGGGGTTTTCCAAGGAAAATATGAAAATCCAAACAAGGAATTCATACGGAGAAGTGGTTTTCATAAAAACAATTCATTTGTATTCTAAATGACGTTTTTTTTTGGCAGACATATTTGCCGTCCATTTAATCAAGTGGAAAGTTTTCGAAGGGAAAATATTTTTCTAAATGCCTGAAAATACTATCGACCTGTTATTCTATGGATTTATTTTTCACTTATACCTTTGCAAACGTCAAATTGTACAATGAAATATCTAGACGTGAGATTAAAAATATTGATTTCCTATACTACTGTCTTCCAAAGACAGTGTCAAATTGCTGGGCATTCGCTAAACTGGTGACTCGCTAAACTGGTCAGTTCACATAGAGCAGCATGTGCAAAAATTTCAAAATACATATTTATACTGCGGAAACTAAAAAACAGTATTGGCTCACATGCACTGTTATCGGCTCATTATGCTTTTTTCCATTCTAATATTTCATATGGAACTATTTTATGGGGTAATAGCACAAAGGCTGATGAAGTTTTTCTACTACAAAAAAAGCAATAAGAATAATCGCAGGTTCCGGTTATACCGACCCCTGTAGACCAACTATTCTCATCTCTTAAAATCATGACATTACCATCCATATATATATATATATATATATATATATATATATATATATATATATATATATATGGTAATGTCAAGAACTACTTCTCGGGCCGAAGCACACACACACATATATATATATATATATATATATATATATGTGTGTGCTTCGGCCCAAGAAGTAGTTCTTTTCTGTTAGATATTACAAAAAAACAACTTCATTTTTATCGTGGAATTTTCAATTCCCAAAAAAATTCAATTGAAAATCTCTCCCTTTTCAATATGAATAGTTCCCAAGAGTTCATCTTGAACGATGGAAGATAGAGACCAAAGTTTATCTTTCAGTAGTAGACCCTGTTCATATTTTCAAATCAATTAGTTAAGAAATTATTCAACAGCTGTCCAAAAATTATTAAGGATTATCGATCGGTTTATTTATACAAAAATAATTTGGAGAGCCATATGAAAAATGAGTCTTCGCAGTTCATTCACAATCTGATGAGATCTTGAAAAATTACTTGAAATAATACCAAAATGTTCCTCATACCCAGATAGGAAAAGAGAGTACAATCGAGAACACACAATATTTCACTCTTTCGTTCACAATGTTTCGTATTCAGTTCATGGAAATATATACAAAACCTCCCATTTTATTATTTCATTTTAGGTGAGAAAAATAGTTAAGATTCATCATGGAAACGTTTCGATCCTATAATTTTTATACTTCATATTTAGTTATATATATATATATATATATATATATATACCTATATATATATATATATAGCTATATATATATATTATATATATATATATATAGCTATATATATAGCTATATATTTTTTTTTATGTTCTGGTTCCCACGAAAAGGGATATCCTGTAATGTTCAGAGAACATCGTGGGAACCAAGGGAAAGAAGGTAGGAGTTGGTGTTCTTCTTAAATTTCTGGAGGTTGTATGCCTCGGGGAACACCTCCCTAGGCAATGAGTTCCAAAGCCTCGCTGTTCGTTGGATGAACGAGTCTTTGGAAAGTGATGTTCTGCAGGTCTCCAAAGTGACCACGAAGGAGTGTGATGACTGAACTTGACAGGTTAGTCTCGAAGAGACTGCCAAAGCAGGAACGATTGTTGATATTTCAGAAGAGCATCGCCCATGAAAATATCTATAAAATAGAGACAAATCGCCAACTTTTCTACGGTGTTCCAGACAAGTGAGCGAGTTTGTAAGCGAGGCATCACCGACGAGACGAATTGCCCTTTTTTGGACAGAATCCAATAGCCTCAGGATATGTTTAGGTGCCGCGCTCCAAATATGGGAACAGTATTCCAGGACAGGTCGGATCTGTGCCTTATAGATCATAAGCAGCTGAGTGGGGGTGAAATAGCTCTTGGCACGAAACAATATATATATATATATATATACCTATATATATATATATATAGCTATATATATATATATATATGTATATATACATATATATATATATATATATATATCCATTTTTTTATTATCGAGTTTACCTGTCAATTTTGAATTTTCAAATGAAATACAAAAAGTAGGGTTATTTCTGAAAATATCAAGAAATGTCGCATGCAAAAGTTGTTTCTTTTTTAGTTTTCTACCCACCTACCAAATTTGAACAAATTTGGACAACCTTTTTCTCACGTTTTCTCAACCTAACAACTTTTTGGCCCATTCGAATTTCGTACAATCTCAAGACACCCGTTATATTGTAATACACTCATCTGCAGCAGGTTTTGTTCTGTTCAACAATGTTTGTAATTATTTTTCACGATAATTCCATATATGCGAATAAAATTACGTCATACTTAATGCAAAGTTGCTCTAGCTCAAATATTTCCAAGCAAAATTCGCTTCGTTCATTTTTATCACAGTACAAAAAAAGCATTTCAGTTCGAACATTAATAGAGCTAAATGTAATTATTAGGCGATTCAAATTATAACAAAATAACTGCAAGTATGAAAATAATAATTACATTTCGGTCTGTCGTCATACTCAATGCAAATAATGGTTCTCCTGGATACTTTCTTGACAGCGTTTCTTGAAAACTGACGAATGACTACATCCAGATGGTCGACATCTCGGAATGGTCAGCGCTTGTAGACTTTTTGCTTGAAATATCGCCAATGTAAAAAATATAATGGAGTTAGGTCTGGCGACCTAGGTGGCCAGGGTTGTTCCATATTACGCCCAATTACCCTACCACGAAATAGTTCCAGGATAAATTGTTAAACACCTGCTGAATTATGAATTTGACGATTCATCATCAGGGTTGCCAATTTGCTAGTAATTTCTGGCATTTGCCAGGAATAAAAATCCTTGCCAGTGATAATGTCAGTAGTGGCACGATAGCAGGAATTTGCCAGGATGATAAATATATTGTTAATTGATATTCTCTCAAATAAATTTCAGACAAATTAAAAGGTTAGGAACAAAAATCAAAATTTTATTTTCTTTTTTTTATTTACCAGATGAAAAAATATATAGGTATACTTGCTCACGAATCTTTACAAGAGCTGAGAAAGGACGCAAATTTTGACCCCAAATTAGTTGACTTCTTTTTGTTCGAAATTTTACATTAGGCTGTCTTCAAAAATGAAAGAGATTTTCACTTTTTGAAGATGAACTTTTAATCTTCTAAGTCGGCGCCATTTATCCTGGCGAAAGTCGGCGCCATTTATCCTGGCGAAAGTCGGCGTAAGCTGTCAACCGCTCCGGTTCATTCTATTGGTGCTCCGTTATGGCCATGAGCCTGCATGTCATTTTAACACCGAAGTACGCAAACTAAGATACTACCCGCCACTGTCACTGCCACTGCGCATATAACCTCTTCGCCAGAATAAATTAATTTTACTGTACCTATGCACAAACATATGAGCAAAAATCAGTTCTGAATATTCTTCAACGATATTTAATTTTTAAATCAAATTGTAAATAAACAAGAATTGACAACGAGTTGAGAATTCATACGTTACTAGATCATTCTAGTTTAGAGCAAGAATGTAATTTTTCAAATAAAAATATTGAGTAAAAATTTCAATTTGAAAAATGCTGGCATTTCTGAAATCAAAAAAAAAGTTGTAATTGGTTTGTTGCTTATATTGCTATTCTCAAACGCAGGTGTCGAAAGACTGTTCAATGAATAGCGTTTAACACAGATTTGATAAATAGGTTAAAAACTGATACTTTGTTGCAATATTAGCAACTAGAGATTCCATTAAGCATCAAGAAGGTATATTGAAATTACACCATCAATTAAGATGCTTGATAGCTCAATATTTATAAAAACGTAGATGGTTTTAGTACAAAAGATACTGATTTTTTTACGTCAATATGTGGTACCTGGTACCTATTTTTAATATGTAATTTTGAGTTTTTCATTGTTTATTGATGATATTATTTATTTTTTTATTGAGTTTATACTCGATTAGGTAATTCTTGATTTCAAAAAATAACTTTTAACAAAAAACGATGCATTTTCCATTATACTATTACTCGAGATAAAATAAGTTATAATAAAATTTGTTAGTAGTGCTCCATTCGATTTTTAGGGATCTTAGATAGTTTTAAGAAAATGTTTCCAGGAATGGAATCATTTTTAGCAAGTAATGTTGGCAACACTTTCCATCATATCGAAACCCTAAGTTATGTTGATTTGTTGAAAATATAAAAAGGATCTTCATAAAATCAGATGTGGAATCATCTGCGAATGAAAGATAAACTTTAGTCACTATCTTCCATCGTCAAGATAACCTCTTGTGGGGTATTCATGTTGAAAAGGGAAATATTCAATTGAGAATGTTTCCCTTTTCAACCTAAGTTATGTCTTTCATTAACGGGTAATTCATCTTAAACTTATTTCATAATTTAAAAACTGTAAGTATCACTTTGAATTTAAATGTTTTGTGTATGGTCAAATCACTCTGTTTTTTGTATGGTCAAACCACTCTGTTTTATGAAACTACGCACCACACAGTTGTCTGATTGGTCTGGGCATTGTATCACATAATTTGGGTTTTGGGTTTGTGTCTACTACCTATAGGTTTGTGAGCTGACCCCAATTATTTTTGTGTAAAAGTTTTCTTACAGTTTTTCTTCTAGGGCTAGTCCACAAATATCTGTAATACTAGTTTTTTCATGCTCTACTAAATCCATGTTACATTTAATTGATAAGCCTCTGAAAGGTTCTTGGATTATGAGGTATTTCAAATGTATTTTATGAACCCGTTGAATTTCGAGATAACCCTGCTCACAGTAGACTGTTGGATATTTCTTTCAGGACTTTTTCTCCAAATAAGTATAATCTCTATTTTTCCCTGCAAAGTCTACAATTTTCCACTAAAAAATCAGTGTTCATAATAAATATTTTTTCATTTCCATGACATCATTTTGTTTCCATCAAATACTTCCAAACTCAAGAGCAACTGATTGATAATACATTTTTAATATTATGTAGGAGATTTCTTCAATTGAATAGCAAGAACCTTAGGTCTATTGATTGGCAAATTGGTTTGAAAATTTAGATTTATGGCATTGTTGAACTGTACCTTTTGGTACTATGATAATAATAGAGCAAATTTCTAGAAACTAGAGCAACTTTGCATCAAGTATGATATAATTTTAGTATAGCATATTTCTATTTTTTTGAAAAAATACAATCTTTTGCATTATTTCTAAAGCACATTACTGTTTATGAGCTCCAAATTTGCGTAAACTAATTGATAAAAAATGTCTATATAATTTTAGCAATGAAACTTTTCTCGATGCAATCACTTTCATCGACAAAATTCATTGACAAAGACCTTAGGAAGGTTATAATTTGTTTTCACTGTTTGGTACACTCATGTGATTTTATTAGAAATCGAATTGTTCGCAGAATGATGCCATAATTTTTTTGCTTCTAGGAGCACATTTTACATGGGTACTAAATAATTCCACGCTATAAAATTGTTTAAAAGTTGATTATTTTGTTAATTATTTCTAAAGTTAACAAAATATGAGAAATCGAGTAGATATTGTAAAAAAAATTTAATTGATATTCAACATTTTTATCAGTTTTATGTCTGACAAAGGTATTTCACAAATTTAAAGGAATTAATTTTTAAAAATTGTTTTTTTCGCTAAGAGTTTTTATGATTGAAAAAAAAATTAAAAAAATATTTTTTTTTATTGTTTATAATAGTTTCTTTAATTTTTTTTATTATTTAAATAATAATTGGTTCTTCTCTACCTAATAAGAATTTTTTTCATGAATAATGTAGTTGTGATTTACCTAACAATTAAACAAACTTTGATTGGCAATTTGTTTTTTAATGATACAAAAAATAACAAAAACAACCATATACGGCAAAATGTTCAAAAAAATTTGTTTTTTTATAGAATTTTCTAGAAAAATTATAAAATAAAAACTTTGAACAGTTTGTTGTATATGGTTGTTTTTGTTATTCTTTGTTCCATTCAAAAAAAATATAAAATGCCAATCAAAGTTTTATAACATATTGTTAAGTGAATGAACAATTACATTATTAATCAAAACTAGTTTTTCTTATTAGGTGGAAAATAACCAATTATTAATTTAAAAGAAAAAAATTCCTAACATATTATTTAAATAATAAAAAAACAAAAAAACTATTATAAACAATTTGAAAAAATAAATGGATTTTATTTTCAGCAACTCAATGCAAGAAAACAATTTTTGAAAAATATTCAACTTATTCATTTGTTTATGAATATTTTATAAACAAATTGCGTAATTTTTTTGTAAATTGTTAAAATGCTTTTGTCAGACATAAAACTTATAATAATGTGGAATATCAATAAAAAAAATGACAATATTTACTTGATTTCTCATATTTTGTTAACTTCAGAAATTTATAATTGACAAAATAATCAACTTTTATACAATTTTATAGCGTAATATTATTGAGTACACATGTAAAATGTGCTCCAGGAAGCAAAACACAATATGGAGTCATTCTGTGAACAATTATAAGGCTTTAATAAAATCGGTGGTTCGAAAAAAAATACTTAATGAACAATAGCCTCACATTATCAAAATTCAATGAAAAAATTATTTTCGAACGAAATAACATTCTTTCACGTGTTCAGCTGATACTATTATTTTTTTGAAGTTTTTTTTTCTTTTTAAATCTTTTGGCGCTAACAATTTCCCTTGATATAAAATACAATGTCAGTTAGTGTGGTTGGTTGGATTAGCTCTACTTCATGTTCATAGAGATGTGCAATAGATTTTTCAAATGTTATTGAAAGGTTTGCAAATAAGAAATGCAGGAGACTGGATTTCATTTTGTAATGTTTATTTTAACGAAAGAAATATTTGTTTTTGTACCTACTTATGAGTATATGTATATATATTTTTTATTTTATCACATTTTGTATTTTTGTTTGAATTTGAATGAAAAAAAAACTTGTTTTTTGTACCTTCAAGTAGAGGTATTTAACTTTTTTTATGTCATTAACCCCCCCCCAAGCATAATTCCTAGATACGCCACTGTCATCCAGAAACGATTTCCTGTCTATTTGGAAACTTATAAATATTACACTGTGACTTACCTTGAATACCATTTTCATTTGATAAGTTTCCTAATCAAAAGAAAATATTTTCGGATCCACCCTGTCTTCTCATTTTATTTTCACTAGAATTATTGTAATTTTTGTTATCTTACCTGAACTTCATGATTAGTGTCATAATATATAGACATTGTATTATTTTGTTTCTCAATCACAGTCCATGGAAATTTTATCAAGAGCTCAACAATATTTGACTGGGGTTCCTTATTTGACAAGCATTTTTGCAAAACTAAATGATTATTTGTTCAGGTTGGTGAGAATTTGCAGTTACAAAATCGAATATTCAAAGCAGTATGTCAAATTCATTGAATAAATATAGTCTATTTACGTCTGTTTGTATAATGATTTACATTGTACGTTCACCATTATGATTACTTCATTCCTTTTAATGCATGCAGAAAAAACACGTCAATCGAATTCATATAATTCTAAGCACTAATATCACAGTCAACATCATAAAATATAAAAAGTGTAAGAAAAATGGCGGTATATACAAAAAAATTTACGAATTCAAGTCAAAAGCTACACTTCCTTTTTTCTAAACACTCATTGAGTCTGTTTTCGTTCACTTCATTGTTATTGTTTTGACAACATAGGCATGGGTTGATGTCTTCCAGCACTGTGATCTCTGTCGAGATGCTCCCTCTGTAGCCGTAGTTCGATAGTGAAACAGCTGATCCATAGCTGGTGTATTTTTTTCTTTGTCTGCGATTGTGGATGGATGTCGACCAGTTTTTGAAAAACTGAAACCAAAACAACAAATAAGACGAGTGTTTTTACACGAGTGTGCTGGTAAGGTAAGGTAAAAGGTTTTGAAGATATTCATGAAAAACGATCCCACTTGGAACTGACATTTTCTCATCGACTCTGTTCTCAAAAAAGTTCGAAACCGAAAAATATCAATCGTGCTCGAAATAACAGTAAAGAGAAGTGATTTGAACGTATGTATTTGGGTGTCGTAATGATATGACTGAAAAGCACTGCAAACATGTGTATACGCGAGGAATTACTTTGGCTTAGGGGTTTTTCGTTGTTTTTTTTTTGGAAAAAACTCACCTTTAAGCAGTTATGGCTGGTCCACTGGAAGAACTTTCTCACGGACATTGTATTGACTTTTGTTCCTCACTGGCTACTGACACGCACGAGCGATGAACGCGAAATAAAACGCTATTAGCAAGGCGCGCGCGTTTCATATATATTATACGTCCCCACCATGTTGTGTTGTGTACTACTCGACTCCGCACCCTATTTTGATTCCACCCTCTAATTATACAACCAGCTACGAATAAGAAAATAATGTTGTTCCCACACTTGAATCTATTGCCCTACAGTATTATTTTTGAGTTTGGAATATATTTCACACGGTGCATATTTTCGAAAGGGGTCATTAATTTTTTATCTCGGATTGTATAGAGGATTATGGGGGATGGAGGGTTGAGGAAATCGGGAACTTCCTGACCGCAGATTGCAAGTCTCAAGTAGACAGGTGGATTCTAGAATTTGACAAATTTTGGACTGTTCCTACCCTCTCATACCTTTTATCGTGCGCAATCAATTAACATTAAGTTTATGTAAGTCCTTGTTGTGTTCAGTCCAGTGTTCTGGTATCTGACTCTGTGGAATGTTCATTTTCTTATTTTTTCGGAAAGATGAATTCAGAATTAGAAGCGCTCATCCTACTAAAATAGAATAGTAGTAGTAAAATTATTCACAGGGAACATGACTCATATCTTAGGTTGAATTATTTCGTTATACCTACCCTAAATTTGTATTTTAACAAATGTCTGACTATTCCTATACAAAATGTCACAAGGCAAACAAAGTGACTGATTAATTGATTTCTGACAAAATATTCTACCTTCACGTCACAAGCCGAAAATCCAGTTGTAAAAACTAAGATTAATATCAGAATATCCCCTTCAACACAGTTTTGTCTCATGCAGCGCTCTTAACTACTCATCCCATATAGTTTTGTCCCAATAAACACTTTCATTTAGCGTTTTTATTTGAAGAAAATACCAATGTGACCTGTAGGGTTGGTAATTGATGAGTTATTGGTACCTATCTATCCAACACAAATGTCATGAAATACTTCATCTATCTGGAAATATAGAAAATTATAGTGAAAAAGAAAACATTCTGAATTGAAAAATTTAAAAATTTATAAATGTCACTCTAAGAGAAATATTTCTAACATTTTTCCATCTTTGCAAAGTGAGATTGCTTCTAGAAAATGTTTGCCAATTCTTCTGGTCTTCCTGATGTTCGTGGAACGGTGAAATAGATTTTCGTCGACAAAAATGTATTGAAGACCTAGTGAATGCGATGCCTCTCTTGCGCAATGTTATAAATGATTTCTGGTGAGTACTCCTTTTTGGAAAACTTTTTTTTGCCTCATTCATCTATATGATTTCTTAATTAAAACTGGAATAGAAAATCCAAAATATATCTGAATAAAAATGCAAATTTTCACTTTCAGATTTTTTTTGTTGAGTTAGGGTCCTTTCTCAATATCTATCACATGTAGTTCAATGTCCAGCGTCGCTTTAACCGGGGAAGTAATTGTTTTCTGTTAGATTTTTCAATTTTCAGAAAAATTCTTCTAATCAAGTTTCAATTGAGAATGTTCCCCTTTTCAACATGAATACCTACCAAGAGGTTATCTTGAACGATGGAAGATGTTGACTAAAGTTTATCTTTCAGTCGCAGATGATTCCACGTCTGATTTTATGAACATCCTGTTGATAATTTCGAACAGATCATAGAAATCACTAATTATTGATGGGTCGATATGAATATATTCTTTTCCTGTAGGTCAAAAGTTGGGATTTGAATTTGAATGGTGAATAATTTTCGTATTATATTTATGGACTGAATAAACATTGATATTATCGTCATTTTCAGGAGCATTTTTTTGCCAAATTTACTCATTTCTGGCAAAATATTTTACCTTCAAATTATAATAACCCGAAAATCCGGTTGTAAAAACTATGATTAATATCAGAATATGTCACTTCAAAATCCATCAACATATATATTATCAACATACCAGTTTTTTTATTTAGCTTTCATATATAGAAAACCATATTCACTCATTATTGATGGGTCAACGTGAAAAGTTCCATTCCAGTAGGTCAAAGGTTGGGGTATGTATTTGAATGGTGAATAATTTTTTTATAATTTCTCTGGACTAACTGAATGAACGTTGTTATTGAAAAGGGAAACATTCTCAATTGAATATTGAATAGTGGAGTCTATTGATGTGTTTTCTTCCGGTGAAAATTGTGTTGACTTTTCCTTCAACTCCGAATGTAATTCGATATGGAGATTTATCATCACGTAAGGAAAAGGCGTGTGCAAATATATTTTCCACTTTGCTCCTATATCTAACAGGCGCAATTGACATATTCAATTTCACAACGCTCATGTGCTGCAAATACACGAAGACCAAACGGAGCTGCCGTAAAACAAGAGACTACTAAAAGCAAGACGGAAAACAATGCAGAATTCCGGAAATCGCCTGTGAAAAAGAAAAAGACTGAAAGCTTCCCGGCACTGGTCTCAATAAACAACGAACAAAAACTTCAAAGGAAAACCGTCAATCTCCAGCTGCCGCAGAAAGACAACAAACCTATAGAAACATCTAACAGATATGATTTACTCCCAAATGAAGAAATGGAAATTCCAACAGAAGAACATACTGAGGAAATATCAAAGACTATTAACAAACCAAAAGGCAAAATACAAACCCCTGTGGTGAGTAACAAGCAAAAGATCCCTCCAATAGTTACTAAAGGGAAACTCATCTCCCAAGCAACAGCGGCAACTCTCAGAGAAGCTATCAAAGGGCGGCAATTCATAATAGAACATAAACGCCACAATACCATGATATACACCAAATCTAATGAAGATAGGTTAATAATTATGAAACTTCTGGAAGATACAGGTTATGAATTTTACACATATACCTGGAAAGAAGAAAAAACCCACGCTTTCATCTTAAAAGGATTGGACCAGGAGCCAACTACTAAAGAAATCAAAGAGGCACTCCTTGAAGAATATAAGCTGGAAGCCCACAAGGTTTACAAATTTGGCACCTATAACGCTATATACATGGTGGTCACCCCCAAAAACTACACCCTCAAACACATGCAAGCACGTATGAAATACCTCCTTAATACTGTCATAAGATGGGAGGACAGGAAAACGACAAGGGAGCACTACAATGCTTGAGATGCCAAGGATGGGGACATGCCACCTCAAATTGTAGAAGACATCCTAAGTGCATAAAATGCGCTGGCGATCATTTCACTAAACAATGTAAGGGAAATTTGGACCCCAAATGCGCAAACTGTAATGGACCCCACACCTCCAATTACCATGGATGTCAGACATATCTAACTAGAATGAAAATCTTAGATGAAAAGAAAGCGCACCCCAAACAAAAATCGACCAAACCCCGATATGTTGATGCCCCACCACCAGTAAACTCAGCTTGGAAAGGAGAAAACAAGATTAGAGAGCAAACTAGACCAACCCAAGGTCGATTAGAGGCGAGAGAAGAGGCCAACTTCGAGAGAAGAGGACCAAGGGAGATCCATGCCACCCAAGGTTCCCCACTTCTCCCAATGCAGGATGGTTCCACTGGGCCGCGAGGTTCCTCAGGAGTGGGCAGTGGTAGTGACTTCAAAGCGTTAGCGACTCGTATAACACATTTAAATAGTCTAATCAATTTTCCAAAAATGATCAATGAATATGATATATTAATTGACCAGATTTTAAAAGCAAATTCGAAGTATGATAAAATGATAGCTCTCGTCAACTTTGTTGAGGGGAATGGTGACTGGTTTTAATGCCAATAAGGGTATGCATGTTGAATATCGATGGAGTTAACAATAAGTATTCGCTTCTTGTTGACTTCATCAATATACATTGCGTAGATATCATGCTTCTGTCCGAGACCAAGCTCCGACAGGAACATGACTTTAGACTAAGAGGATTTACGATAATTAGGGCCGACAGGCCTAATGCACAGCGGGCTGGGGGTGTGGCCATCATTGTCAGAAACGGGATACCATACAGCAAAATTCAAAGTAGACTTTCTTCTATTGAACACGTTGGTATCAGTCTGGAAGATGGTACTTGCTTGTTTTCTATATACAACCAACCAAGAAACAAATTTAACTCTTTAGATCTTGACAATTTTCTAAATTCAGCACAAAAAGTCATTCTTGCCGGCGATTTGAACGCCAGGAGGCCTGAGTGGAACTGTTTCAATCAGTCCAACAGAAACGGGCATACATTGTGGGAGTATTCTGAGAACAATAATATTATTATTGACTTCCCGGCTACACTAACACATTTTCCGAACAACGGGGCCTCGCCCACCACTATCGACTTGGTCGTCAACAAGAATGTCCGTGACCTAAGTGATTTAAAAACTATTAACGCACTAACCTCTGACCACAACCCGGTCGTGTTCCAGTTGAAAAATAGACCTAACCCTAGAGTCACTAGGAAAATCTACGACTACAGGAGCACAGACTGGACCGCGTTCAGGGGAAAGATGAATAACAAAACAAAATCAATAGGCAAATAACAAAAGACAATATAGACAAAGAAATGGTCAAATTTATCACGGACATTCAAACATCCAGAGATGAGACGACCAGGATGGTAGTGGTGCAAGCCGACCGAGATCCTCTTCCCATACACATTAGGAACCTCATAACGCTCAAAATGAGAGAGCGAAAAAAGTGGCAGCGTACAGGTAACGTAACCTACAGAGACAACTTTAGGAGTATAGCCAATGTAGTACGCAGGGAAATACAACGTTTTAACGATGATGTATGGAAGAGGAAACTTGAGAGGCTTGACGTGAGGGACAACTCTCTATGGAGGATGTCAAAACGCGTCAAAAAGAAATATGAACCGATGCCTACCATAGAGAGTGGTTCAACACGGGCGATGTCCGATAGCGAAAAGGTGGAATTGAAGAATGAGGCAGGCGGAAACTCTCCCAATGGTGGGTCTGCTAAAGGGTCATTGCCGGCTCAAAAAACACATGGGGTTACTAGGCCTGACATGTGCTGTGTAACTACGAAGGTCTTACGAGATCTAGGCACGTGCAATATGAAGAAGTATAGCCAAAGGCTACAAGTTACACGAATAAGATGCTGTCAAGACTATGGAGTTCGTAAGAAAGACAATGCTAGACAGCGAACTCTAAAACCACACAAGGAGTCCCATAATAGATATACAAAGGTCACGATGGATTCAATTCGAATCCGATATCTCTAATCACCCCTTCCGAACTGAGTTCCTTCAAATGGGTATTTTTCAACTCACTACATTATTTTCATTTGGGAATAAAATGGAAGTATGTACGTTTTTGTACATAGTCCGTTGATAACAAAAGCGATACCACCATACCTGATTTTCACTGGAAATTGTTTTTAAACTACAGTTCAGATTAGTTAGTGCTTGCTAATGAGACCACATGCCATCGTCAATCATGGGTATTGTTCTTACCGTTCATCGCGGTTTATTGTACACATTTATTTGAGTTACATATCAACACCAACGAACCATTTGGGATAGTATGAGGATCATTTCATAATTCATCAGTAAACTCGTCTGAGACCCGATAAAAATGTTTTATGTTAAATCAACATAATTCTCTTCCTAAGCAGACCAGGAAGGAACACACCTCAGATACGTGGTATTCCATTTTTATCTGCAACTACAATTGCAATGCGTTGCATTACTTCGACTTCAGTGTGCCATAATTTCCTTATCTTTCTCTTTATTGTTTCCGTTTTTTATTCTTTTTCTTTTATTACTCCTCCGTTAAAAGGAATAGGGATGCTCTCAGCTTCTTGTCTTGTTAAGAAATTTCAAAATCTTGAAGTGGCACTGGGGGAGGGGGGGCCTTGACAAAATATATTTAAGGAACATAGGAGTGCCGATTTTCTCAGAAACACGATTTCTAACATCAGTGAGCATAGGATGAACTTACCATTATAAGCAGTTTGTTAAGGGGAATATTGGATATCATTGAATATACAAAAGACTATTATCAAAGAATTTCTAATTTTCTTCGTTGTGCAAGAGAACTAAACAACTTTTAAACATAACCAAGAAACACTTAAAAAGAGAGATCTTACGAGCGATACCTGCAATGCGTTGCTGAGAGCTTAAGACGGGTGTTAGTCAGTTATGACCATACAATTTGGGACTTGCGAAAAAGACCTATTGAGGTTATGCGATAAGATCCTATTGGATCAGAATCGTATTAGAATTGTAGGGTCATTTGGTTGCAGCGTTCATAGATCAAATCATGAATTTAGCAGCAACATGGTAACGTTCTACAGGTACTTAGAGTAGTCAGTACCATCAACCATGCGTTTGAGGACAACAGCTCACTGTGTAGCAGCTTTCTTAGGTGTCAGGACTTTGAGATGGTATGGACATCAATGCTTCTCATATAAACCGAAAAGGTAACTACCATATGCCATATGTCTGATCTTGGAGCCTTACTTTCAACAGAAACACTTTATAAAAAGGTACGGATCTGAAACAACTGAGCTCTTTTCCGTAAAATCATGAATTCCATAGGGCAGCGTATTTGGATCTGATCTATGCCTTTTATGTAGAGCTGATCTGCCAAATAGCAGAAATATTATTACAGTCTCGTTCGCTGATGATGAGGCAATAATAGTGTAAAATACTTTGGTAGAGTGCGACCAGAAATCTAAGAGGGTCGTAAATCACCAACCACTTGAGTTAGCAGCAGGCGGTAAATTCTATGCAGAGTTGTACCTGCCCTAGCCATTGAATTTTGTTATATAGGTAGGTATAATGATATTGGGTTGAGATTATTATTAAGAAAAAACGCTTGAATATGATTGAGAATTGTTTATTTATATATAATATATGATGATAATATATATATATATATATATATATATATATATAATTATATTACATTATATAATAATATATGATATACCTTTATAAAAAGTTCAGTTTCTCGATGAAATATATTTATAAACAAAATTACTCACGAAGATCAGTTTCACTTTTACTGTTGTCATCCAAATTGATAATGAACTTTTCTTTGGGAATTTTTTCTATATCCATATATGACTTTTCCACCTTTTTAATATGGGAAACACACTTGGCCCAGCTGCTATCAGGAATCTTTGCAGTTTCTGTTTGAATAAGAGCTACCACAGTTGAACTTAAGGTTGGAGAAGTATTATTTCTTCGAACTGCTGACTTAAGCTGATGCCATATATGTTCAATTGGGTTAAATATACAGTGATAAGGAAGAAGTCTGAGCACCGTATGTCCCAAGCTTTCAGCCAATGAATCACAAAAATATTTCTTTTCATCGAATAACTGCGTAAAACTTCTAGTAACTGTTTTTTGTGTACTTTTCTTCATAGTACATATCATTATTTAACATATATTATTGTATAGTGGCTTTGGTGTCATTTGAACATGGTGCTTTATCCATGACGATAATACTGTTGGGTGGAATATTTGGTATGAGTTTATTTTGGAACCAGTCTTCAAATAATTCGGCTGTAGTATCATCATGATAATCGACTGAAGAGTCCTTAATATTGTAACGAACCTAGGCCGGACCTGTCGCCTCACGCGTTGCCATCGACAACGATGATGTCACCCCCGGAGATATTCGAGAACAATCCAGTCGCGCTGCCGCGGAAAACAACGGTCAATATTGGAAATAACTGGAACACGCTGTTCGCCAACCGCCAGAATTGGAAACATCGAGAATTCTGTAACGGAGATAAATAGGCAATCCTCAAGAGGGAGTCTCAGTCTTAGCAGCCGATAACGTCGAGCGATACAGTGGCGTAGCTAGTAATATAAATTAGTTGTGAATTTAAGTGTGAAATAAATTAGTAAAACCAAGTTAAGTTTATTTACGTTACAATATTTTTTGTCGATGAAGACAACACTTTTGGTATAAAACAATTTTTGGTTCCTGCGTGAATTATCGTAATGCGTTTTCCTTTATTAGACGGCGCATTAGTTTGGCACAAGTCAGATGAGTCTACCCAACTTTTGTTTGGAATATCGTGTGTATCGAACCAAGTTTCATCCAAATACACTACTGTTCTACCATATTCTCTAAATTCGTTTATTGCCAATAAATATTCAAATCTCCTAGTCTTAAGGCGCACAGATTCCATTAAGATTTTTCTGCTACTAGTGACTTCCTCAAAGTCTCTTTGCAACACCTTTCATTCTTTTTAAGCCGTTGCAAATATCTAATGTAGGCAAATTTGCTCTTTATTCAAGGAATATATTGTTCTTCGAATTATATCTACATCAAGCCATCCAACGTAAAGAATCTGGCGGTTCAAGGAAACTCTTGAACCGCCAGATTCTTTACGTTTCTTTCTTTTCAAAATAGGGTTACTTACTATTTCAAACACTGTGGAATACGGTGTTTTTGTTAAAGAAGCACTCTCTTGCACAGCTTGATCCTTGGACATTCCACGTTCCAGAAGGGAAGTATAAATATTTAATATAATTTGTTTCCCATGAGGGTGTAACATTTGTCGACTATTGGTACTACGACCACCAGTTGAAAAGTACTAGCTTCAGGATGAGCCCATGGACGCTACATTTTTCACGACACAAAAATCGAATAGACACTTTAAAATAGACACAACGGAATATTAGGTAGGTAATGACTAAATGTTGTTTAACTTTCCCCCTTTTATTTCTGAAATTGGAAAGCGGTCAGTTCTCGAAACAGTCTTGTTTTCCAAATCTGGTAGGTAATTTATTTTGTAAGCGTAAATAGACCATTATCGCTATAATCTCGTTAATAGCCCATTAGTACTGAAAGTCTGGTGGCCAGGTAAGTAAATTTTATTATTTACACACATTTAAACATATCCTTACCAAGGGTTCTAATCAACCTTACGAGATTCTTTATTATCAAATAAATTTAAATACAAAACTGGCAACAAAACCCAAAAATAATGGAGAGCCCACTATTATTAAAATGCCAAATCCGGACCTGGGAATCTTTTAAAGGACACACACTTTTATTGCTTATCTATATTTCGAACAATAGGTAATAATGATTCTTAGATTTCTGGTCGCACTCTATAGATCTAGACAGGGGACTCAGCAAAGACGGCTTACCATACCCAGAACAACTAACCAAATACAATGAGGCAGAAATCAACACCATCCTAAAGGGAAAGATCCGGCACACAGAGTGGTCTAAGATACAGAATCGTGCGAGGGCATGAGTGTTTTCTAAAAATTCAAGGTCTGGCCTCAGCTACTTTCTGGGTATGCATATCTTTGTTTTACAGGCAGAGGTTTACGCAATTTTTGAATGTGCGAATAAAAACAATGGGAGGGTAGTGAAGGAGGAACAGGTTCATATACGAGTCCTTTACTGAATGTGCACTGTATTGATTTGGTTCGCCACTCGGTTGCCCAAAATTGACTGTTTCTTGTTCCTTGCGAAATATTCTGCAGGTAAGGTCCCATTTTATTGAAGTGCTATTTTACTGGCGCATGTCCAGTCATGATAATTTTAATTTCGCCCTGTTTGAAGTTAACAATTCTGCTGTTTCTTTGTAACATGGTCATTTGATGTTTTCTTCTGTGTGTCTATTTCTTGGAAGGCTATCAAAGTAGTTTTTCTGTTTTTCCAATATTCAGACGTTCGTGCTGTACGTTTTGGTACCCCCAGGGCTGTCTTGGATCTGGATCGTTTTATGGTCCTTTTCTTACGAGCTTTCTAGTTACCTGTCATTCCCTGATATCCTGGTACCCAAATTATCTCAACGCGTTTCTATTCCACCATTGTTTTGAGTTCTTCTTTGCATGTCCATACTAGTAGGGTCTTCACTTATTGACTACTCGTATCACCTGGCTCGGTATCACCTGGCCCTCGGTATCACCTGGCTGTCTGACAAAATATGAACCTGTTCCTCCTTCACTACCCTCCCATTGTTTTTAATCGCACATTCAAAAATTGCGTAAACCTCTGCCTGTAAAATAAAGATATGCATACCCAGAGAGTAGCTGAGGCCAGACCTTGAATTTTTAGAAAACACTCATGCCCTCGCACGATTCTGTATCTTAGACCACTCTGTGTGCCGGATCTTTCCCTTCAGGATGGTGTTGATTTCTGCCTCATTGCATTTGGTTGGTTGTTCTGGGTATGTGAAATGTCTTGGTATAACTATTGATTCGAAGTTAACTTGGAAACCCCATATCGACAAACTAGCAAAAAATCTATCAGGCAAGGTCTATGCAATCAGGCAGATGAAAAATAAAGTCGGTCGGGAAGCTGCCCATACCGCTTATCATGCAATGTTCCATAGTTCCTTAACTTATGGACTGATAAACTGGGGCACATCTATCCATATCTCGAGAATATTTACAATTCAGAAACGAGCAATCAGAGCTTTAGCTGGAATAGCTCAAATGGAGAGCTGTAAGAATTGGTTTATAAAGTTCAATATATTAACTCTGCCATCATGTGTAATATACTGCAATTTGATACACATTCAAGAAAATTTACAAAAGTTTACTACAAATGGAACCAACCACTCGTATAATACTAGGAATAAGGATATTAGAGCATCAAAACAAAGATTAGAAATAACAAGGAGATGTAACTCATACATACCATTGTACAACTCACTGCCCCAATCAATGAAAAATGCAACCCTCGCTAATTTCAAAAGGAAACTGGAAAAACACCTCTCAGACAATGCTTACTATGATGCGTCTGACTTCAGCTTTACTGAGTGAATACATTTACATTTATATATTTATTTATTTTAATTTGTGCTCGTATTATATACAATTTACTGAGTGACCATTGTCAATGTACTGTCTCTATGTATTTCTGTTTTTTACATTTATATATTTATTTACTTTACTCTGTGCTCGTATCATATACAAATTTTATTAACTAACTTCTGTTTCTCGGTATTTTAATATTCAAATTGTAATTTACATTCATATTATATGTAGCTTTATTATTGACTTGTCATAGCACTAAGGTGTAATAATTTGACTAATAAAAAATCTAATCTAATCTAATCTATGGTAAGTATCGTTTCGGACTGTGATCTGATCTCTTGTCTAGCTCGTCCGTGGCCTTATTCTTGCTATTCTCATGTGACCTGCCCCAACATTTATATTTCCATTGTGTTATTCAGTCTGAAGGTACCAAGCCTTGCCTCGCCTTGTGCCACCAAGTGAAGGCAAGGCAATCTCTACATTGCTGCAGTGCCCGTTGATTTCATTGCCTCTGTAATACATATACAGGCAAGTCTTTGTATCTTGCCCAATTTTGTACTAGCGATTCTTTGTTGTGTCTTCGGAAGTCTACGTTATGACCGGCTTCACCACCATGTTGTACAGCCAGTGTGGTCTTACTCTCCATTTTTCCCAATTAGGCACTTTTGCCAGATGTTGGTTCCAGATCAATTTCAGTATTACCATGAAATATCTGACCTCTCCCTCAGTCTAAATAGTTTCTTCTTGAAGTCTTATATGCCCTAAGCACTCTAGTTTCCGTCGTCTAGTAAATGGTGGCTTTTTGAGGGTTGATATTCAGTCCCCCCAAGTCTGTCCATCTTCTTACCAAGTTTAGAGCCTCTTGCATGCGATCTCTAACCGTAGCGTTGTATTCCCTTGTGCCATGATCATTATCTACTCAGCGTACCCAAGAGCTTTATGCCTTTTTTCTTCCAGATCCCCAGTAGTCCGTCCATGACCAGGTTCCACAGGAATGGAGAAAATACTCCCCATGAGGGTATCCTCTGGTCACCCGGGCTACTACGGCCTCCTCTATTAAAGTTGTGTTGATCATTCTGTTTCTTCGAATTGAGTCTATCCAGACCAGGCATGGTTTCTCAAGCCCTCATTGTTCTAAGAGACCTGATAATAGAGTCTATATAAGTGTTATTGAAAGCTCCTTCTAGGTCTAGGAAGTACTTCCTTACTGTCCAGCGTGTTCTCTCTATATGATTACTATCGTTTCGGACGTCCATCGTCTTAATGTATTTTGAAGGTTTTCACCTTCAAAATACATTAAGACGATGGACGTCCGAAACGATAGTAATCAAGTTACCACATCGTCTACAACCTTCTCTCTATATATTGGCATACAGAATATAAAGTTATAGGGAACAGCAGCCAAACCAAACCTGGATATTATCATGTATACACTTACACTAAAAATAGGTTAGGAGATTGTTATCACTAGATACGGAACCCAAATATTCATAATATTCAAACATACTACAAACTTTTCTATAATACTATTCTTGTACTGATCGCAAGTAGTGATGAACAAAGTTAAAAAAAAAATATGTAGGCTAGATTTCACAATGGTTATGCTGCCAATTGTTGCAGGAATCAAATAGAGCTTTCGATAATGTGATTGAAGGACATGGTCTGAGTCTTACGGTCCTTAGCTTCGATCGAATACATTTTGTTCATAGGATTAAAATAATGGGTTTTTTTCTTCTTCAGAAAGTGGATTTAATAAAATAGGAGAATTATCATTTGTCAAAGTGAAAAGAATACAAAAGTTATCCTCGAAGCTGCTGAAACTATATTTATGGACACAAAGGGATTTTCGTATAGAAATATAAAATGCTATTGAGGGTGAATTCACCTATGAATAGGAAATACCTCCATTTATTTCCGAAAAACAAACTTAAATACCTTCAGAACAAATCGTAGTTTAGTGTAAATGAAATTAATTTGTAGATGCATGCCTGGGTCGACTGAACAAAATATATGAAATTGTCCTCGTATTTTCCCAGTCAATCGACCGTGGACCAAATATTCATTCAAGAATGAAAGTGTAACCATACAGAAATCCATTGTTGTTTATTGATTAGTAATAGGAGAGAAAACTAATATAAGCCATTTTGCCATAAATAAATCAGTCTTTTATAGGAATAACGATAAATAATTGTTTTGGATGGGGACTGACGTTAGAGGAAATCGGGGACGGGAACAAAACTAGTATGTGGGATTCTGGTAAAAGTGAAATTGAATGTTCGCAGTTATTTGATTGATTAATCGTACGTAGATATGTGAGATAATAGCATTGCGTGTGATAATTCTGCTGTTTTTATTGAGAGATCAACCAAATGAAATATTGAACCCTTCCTTTCCCCATGCAAATAATGCATATTATGTGTATGACCATATTGGTGCCGTCATTTTGAATTTCTAATAATTTGTAAAACTTCAGGAACCTCTAGATATAAAAGTGGCAAGAGTATTGTCACCGAAACCATGTTCGCATAAGTTGACATGGTGTCTCAGTTGAGTGGTAGGTGATTTATAATTAGTTGGGTGTTGGGACTCGTTTTTTGGTTAGCGATTTTTGTTATATCGGATGGCACACTTTTATAACTTAAATGAATATATGAATTTCCTTCAGATTTGGGGAGGAATAGAAGCTTAAATATCCAATTATGTAATGTAAAAAGTAAAATGGCTGACTTGTAGTATTGATGTATTGAAACTGGAATTCGAATGATAGACAACCTGTATATTTTTGTATATTTGAATGCAACAGGTCAAAATAGATATAAATCACTAACTTGAAAATAAATTTAAAGTTGAAAACAAAGGCCAGTAGAAATGGAATTCAAGCATTGCTTCGTACTAATATACTGAAGAAGTTATTTTTCATAGAGAGGCAGCGATTAAGGATTCTTTTGGCTTTCTACTTCTTTATTTCACATAAAAAAATATAAATCTAATCGTAAATATGGAAAAAACTCTTTCATTGAATTTTATGCCACGAAATATATTTCTGGTGAGTGGAAAAATGTTGTTTCAAAACTAGTTTTTCAGTATGTGGAAAGTTCCAATGAAAGACATCTAAAAATATACACTTGAATAGAAACAAAATGTCAAACAAAAAAATGTGCCTCAAATTTTCAGTTCTGTTGAATTCAAATATTAAAACATATACATTTGAGAATTTTAATTTCCAAACTAAAACATCGATACCGGAGGTCGGCCATTTTGGTTTTTTACAAAACGCATCATTGGAAATTTTATTTATTACTCCAACGCCAAATAAAAAGGATCCGTTTATCCATTCAGAAGTTTTAGAGTGTTCCTACGTCATGTGCCACCCGGTATAACACTGCTTCTTTTGAAATACTTTGATCATTTCCAAGATATACAAATTTGTAAATATTCCGGGAATGTGAAAAAACCGCAAATACAATATTCCTCCTTCAACATTCGTTATCCATCCTGAACACAAGAAAATACCTACAATTGCAATATATTCAGGGAGTTCGAAAGACCATTGAGAATATGAACGAAATCCAAATGGATGTTAAATTATTTCACCTCTCTAAACATTTAAGAATGAAAGGCCATGTTTCGTGTTGATGAATATGGTGTGAGATTATAATTATTGAATGCAGTTTTCATTCATGAGAACCTTGTTAAAATTGATATTACATGATTTGGAAATATGGAAGTGTTACTCATATCTGGGTACCAAGTACTAACAGGACGTAATGATTAAATCACTTTCATAAGTTCGTAAAATTATTCAACGAGATTTTCCCGATTTCTAACAAATGACGCGAAAACAACAGATGTTACCCAATTTGCCTTCAACGATTGTCATAAATGTGTTAAACGTGTTAAACGGTCGTCAAATCGCAAAACAATAATAATACGAGAAGTACGGTGTATGGGACCATCGACATGATGTCAAATTAATTGGGAACGCACATGAAAGGCGAACGAACTTCATTCTCACCTTGATTGTTATGGTGATTATCACACGATCAGTTCATGCTTTTTTGTATGTGAAAATGGACCTATCACGTTTTAAAAGCGAATTGGTATCTAAATGCACGCTGTCATCATCTGATATGCAGAAATGCACCTCTTTTCAACAGAAAGGAGCTCCTGACTCAGACTCAGGTAGGGTTCTATGTATGTACGATTTTCTTGGGAAACTTTGATACAAATGAACTTTTTACAAGCTTTTATTCGGTTTCACACCTGTGCGAACAAACTAATATAGGTCAAGTCATGCATTTTGAAAGATGTAGAGGATTTGGTGATTTATGCTGAGAATCTATCCATAAATGAAATAAGATTGTCCGAATCTATTAAAAATTAGTATTTAGGGGTTTCTGGGGTCGTTGAGAGTTTTCTATCAAAATTCAAAGATTCAGAATGACGGCTTAAAAATGACGGCCGAGTTTTTGTAATTTTATCCATTTTTTTATCAATCGGTATTGCTAGGTTTTTGATGTCGAGGATTGTGCATTTATCATACAAAAACAGTCAAGCAAAGGTCCTGGCTTCGATTCCTGGACAGATTAATTTTAGAAACTACACGGAAAAAAAACATTCCTTGTGTCTCCACATTTATTCAATAGAATGGCACTCTTGACTTGGTCCAACCAAATATAAGTTTGATTTTTGACATAATCTTTACTTGACTACCACTTGGGAACCGAAGGTTGTGTGTCAAATGTACACTTTCTCTGTTGAATAATGTAGATTGGTTGCGGCAAGAATTTCTCCAATTTATTGAGAAACACTTTTCTTGAATCAAGTTAATCCACATTACACTATATCGCCATTGCATGAAATAATATCAGGAAGGAGTGTAAATATCTAGTAAACCACATGTACATGCAGCTGATGTGAAAAAAATAACAAGTGATTGACAATCCAAAAAACATGTGAAATATATTCTCAAAATGTCAACTGCAATTATTAATATTTGAGATTAGGGGCTAGTACTTGAATGGGTGGACACCTGACAAGGAAGGTGCGCGTTAAAAATGCCCTGACAACTGTAGTGTAGTAGCATATTCGTCTTATCGAGCACCTGATAAGAGGATAAGAGCTCGTTAAAGAACCCTACCTATGAAATAACAGAGGATTCGTCAAAATTTCCGGTTGGGGGAGTGTGCTCACCGGTGTTGGTGTTTAGCCCTGGTCGCAGAAATAGGCGTTAAATAAAGCAATAACAAGAAATATTTGAGATTATTTTGAATTATTCTTAATGAAAACAATACCCGATAGCACCTTTTTTTTTCGTTTTGAAGGGGGAAACCGCTTGGCGCAACTCCGACTAAAACCCCTCCCTCGCCCTCCTATGCTTGGGACCATCTTGTCGACATGGCGTCAAGCATAGGCGGCGTACCATGCAGCTGCTTCTTTCTCTATCTTCGCATGGGTTTTCCACGTCACGTCATGGACAGTACATAAATAAATGAAATACTATACTAAAATATCACAAACATAGGTATCACAGACTTAAATAACACAGTTCATCTCCATCATTTATTGGGAATCGGTCCTGCCTTTGCATAGCCCTCTCTTCCCTTTCTTTAGCCCCCATCACCTGTCTTAGAAAATTGTAGCCCGCCTGCTATCTTCTTTCATCAGTGATCATGACGGAATCCAGACGTATCCTTTCCTCTATCATGAGGTCTATTGGCGGTATTGCCGTTATGACGCACAGTGCATCAGCCGACACAGTCCTATAGGAGGAGTAGCATCTTCCGCTGCATTGATATCAACATGCCCCTGTATGTCTTCACTCTGGTGACATCGCCCCACACGGGAGCCGCGTATAGGAGGACGGACTGCACCACTCCGTACATCACTCTTCTCTTATATAGGCCAGGTCCCCTTGTGTTTGAAAGGATCCTCGTTAGGGCCGTCACCTGCCTATTCGCCTTGTCACAGGTCTCCCTGATGTGTTTATTAAATATCAGTTTGTCGTCAAGCCAAACCCCGAGATACTTTACGAATTTTTTTGGAATTATCTCCGTGCCAGCCAGCTCGAAGCGAATTCCTTCCCTCTTCCTGCGTCCCCTGATTACGATAGCCTCGGTTTTCTGCGGGGCAATCTCTAACCCATTATCCTCCGTCCAGCGTTTGATTATTGCTAGGCTCTAATTTGCAGTGCGCGTCAGCTCGTCACTTTTGTCGGCCGTGATTATAAGTGCTAGGTCGTCCGCGTACGCGACGGTTGCGCAATTCCTCGGGAGGTCCAGCGTTAGGATGCCATTGTATAACACGTTCCACAAAGTTGGACCGAGTACGGAACCCTGCGGGACACCCTGTGTCAGGTTCATCCTTATTTTCCCAGAGGTCAGCTCTCTACTCGATAGGTAACTCCCGATTGCCATGCGTAAGTAGGGGCTAATTTGAAGCCGGCCCAGTTCGTGCTTTATCAGGTGCCACTTTGCCGTGTTGAAGGCATTTTTTATGTCAATCATGATCACCGCTCCCCATACCTTCCGATCACTGTTCACCCTCTCCAGCACGTGCTTGATGGCTCCTACCGTTGATCTTTTGGCTATGAAGCCAAACTGGGTGCTGGCTAAGCCCTCTCTGTTTCCTAACTCCTCTTCCAGCCTGGCCTTCAGAAGGTATTCATATATTTTTTCAAGGCAGTCCAGAAGACAGATTGGTCTGTGTTTCCCATCTATTCTCGGATCCCCTTTGGGAATCAGGATAGCCTTGCCTTTTTTCCAGCTGCCTGGAAAGACTCCTTGTCTGAGCAATCCATTCATTATCGTAAGTATTGTGTCTGGTATCGCCTCTATGGCGTACTTCACCGTCTCCGGTTGGATCCCGTCGGGCCCCGGCGATCTCCTGCTCCTCAGCTTCCGTGCTGCCTCTTTTAGCTCTTCCCTAGTAAATGGGTGGAGGGGTAGTTCCATGTCAGGCTCCTGGTTTTCGGGGTCAACCTCTGCTGTCCCAGGAAAGAGTTCACGAAGTATGTTTTCCCTGCGTGCTTCATCCATCTCGTATGGAGTCCTGAATCCCTTCAGATCCCTGATCGCGATCCGATATCCCTGCCCCCATGGGTCCTCCTCCAGTCTGTCGCACAGCAACTTCCACTCCTCCTTTTTGCCTTAATAATTTATTTCTTCATCGCCTTCCTTGCTTCCTTGTAGACCCTTTCCAGTTCGTCAACCTGGTCTTGCGGGGCATTTGTCCTGCCGCGCATTCTGGTGAGCTCTCTCCTAGCGTTTGTACATGATTGCCTGCTCTCCTTGATGGTGTCATTCCACCATACGGGTTGTTTTCTGTCCGCCCCTGCGTTGGTCCGCAACGTGCTACTTTCCTGAGCATTCCTAATTCCCTTTGTGAGCCCCTGAGTGTCAGTAATGTTATGTTCAAGCAGTTGCAGGGTATCCTTGAGGGTCACTTGATCTATACATATCTGCCGCGGCTGTTCTGTCCTCTTGACCTGGAGATTGGTCTCTACCCGGAAGGTTATATATCTGTGGAGACTACCGGATTCCTCTTGCGAGACCTGCCAATCATGCCCGATAGCACCTATAGATGGATCATATTCTGATACGATGCCATCATACAGAACAGTTGAAAAAGACTCACATACCTGTCACCTACCTACGCAACTCTTCCACAAATGTTCTAAGTTGTTTGTTTGCAAATCAAACTCACGTTCATGCTGACTATTCGATTGGAATTAAATTATAATTCCAGGACAGGGCACGTGCATGATCACAAAGTACTCTCACACTGACGCTAGTTCTAAAACAACAAATGGTGGTCGGTCGTCTACTTGGCTCTGTGTACAACCAACCGCGGTAATGCTGCTTATTGGTAGAGCAAGTCACGTATTATGAGTATTCTCTATCCCTCTCAGAGCTTTCGTTACGAGAACACTTGGCTATGGATTGATATTCTTGAAGCGAGGAAATATAATTGACTGACGAGTTACTTCATCGTTTTGTAATGTGTACACGGGAAAAAAGGAATTGTTAATTCAACCAAATTTATTTGGTCACTCTCATTGGCTTGACCCGACTAAATAAAATTCATCCCAAAACACAGGTGTGTTCGATTAATGGTGACAAAATGCGGTGACAAAATGCATTTCTCAATGCAGTGCTAACATTTCTTTGATTTGAAAATATATTCATCTAATGAAAAATTTGTTTCATATTTAATATTTATTTGAATCGAACAACGGAAATAGAATAATTCAAATAGAAGAATATTATATTGGTTGAATGATATGCGTTAAATGGTGAAACGTTCGCACAACTGACCCTGACTTAGATAAAGTTACCGAATAGCAAAGCCAACTTATCATCGTTGCGACGTCTGGACTTGAATGTCTTGTGTAGGCTCTCATGCTCGGTTGCCATATTTGTCAATTCAGTGAATTAACAAAATGATTACTCATTTGTATAAATAACTACATAACAAAATAACTACATGGTTGAAACAGCATTTCTGCCAAATCGAGTTATGAATAGAGTTGGTCGAATACGAAATTTGGTTCATGCAAATTACTTTCAGTTGATTGAAATTCATTTGATCCAAATTCAATAAATAATTTTACTCATTTTCACATTATATTTTGTCGTGCATATACGACACTTTTATTAGTTTGATTCAAATAAATTTTATTTGATTCAACAATTTGTTTTTTTCTCTGTGTGACTTTCGAAAGGATATGTGCAACCGCAATTGTTCTAACGTATTTTGGATTGGCAACGATAATGAAGTATCACATATTATGAACAAATCAAGGATCAATTTTATCAATTTTATTTGTTTGATTCAAAAAAAATTATTTGATTCAACAATTTGTTTTTTTCTGTGTACAGATGTTTCAGTTCAACCAAATAAACTACAAGGAAATTAATCTAAAGAGGCAATTAAATAAAAAATTTAGTCCAAAAATATTTAATTTAAGAGATCCCTTTTTTTGTGTGGGATAACTAATTTCTTCTTGCAAATACTAAAATATTAATGAACTTTTCGAGTATGAGGATTTAACTTTTTGAAGAGTAGCTTGTATTCCAATGCAATAATTTTTTTTTTCAAATGTGTGATGTAATGTTTGTGACCTCCAAGGAGCATTATCAACATCAAATTGGAATAGTTGATGTAGTGCTTATGACCTACTGGAAAAAAAACTCATTACCAGTTTCACGTATTGATTTTGTGGGAGTTTCCTCAAATAGTACGTACTGTGGTGTGAACATTCTACCTTGAAAAGTTTTCGTTTTGAATGAAATCATCCATTGGAAATCATAAATTTAATTGACATCCGCTATAATTCCCAACTGCATTTTTTGCCAGGTTCATTGATTAAGATACGGGTGGATGGGAGCCGGGAATTCAGAAATGTAATGGAAGAAAACTGTGCGAAGGCAGACGTCATCTGCCTCATGATTAGGATTTTGTATTTCAACAAAAAATGCACTGAAATGATTCCATTAGTAATTTCAAAAAATAATAAAACTCAATCGAATTCAATCTCTGTCGTTTACTTCCACGTTTACATTTCAAATAATTCACTCGAAATGCATGCGTCATCAACAAGTGTGACGTCGAACAATTGAATGATGATTTGGCACATAAAAAAACAAATGGGATCCAGATCTAAATAAGTTAGTGGTTCTATGTACAGGGTGTAACAAACTGTGAGAGTGTATAGTAAGTACTCATGAGGGTAACGAAATATTTCCACGCATATTGGAAGCTCTTCGTGAGAGTATTTTAATCTTGAAAGAGTTTTTGTAAAATTATATATATATATATATATTTTTCTTCTTGTATTCTTGAACCATATATATTATATTTCTGTAATTTTTTTTTTTTTTGGGTTTTGGTTCACTTATAGGAATAAAAGTGGATGCAAATTTGGTACTATTTCATATTGCAATTTTTTTTTTAAAATTCTTGAACCATATATATTATATTTCTGTAATTTTTTTTTTTTTTTTTTTTTATTTTAGGATCTAAAAGGGTGAGAGGTGTTAGATCGTTTTCTTGTGAAAAGATTATGTGTTATTACCTGTCAGCACAAATTCGGTTGGGTTAGGTTCGATGTTTTGGACCCACAAGGATTTTAGTGTAGTGGGTTTCTTTCTTTGGTTTATTCATTCTTGAATAGTATTGTTTTCACTGTGGTTGAGTATTAAAAAAAACCAATTTTTCGTTTATCATCAGATAGTTTGGCATTTTTCTGTTTTTCGATATTTAATATAGGAACGTTTGACATTGACATAAAGACAACGAATGACGTATCTCAAGATGGTTTTAGGGATTTCGTAGTTTAGTATTGTCATCTATCTTCCCTATTGGAACTAACTCAATAGTGTATTATGATGAGTATATATTGTGATAGAAGTTTCGACTGGTGTTTTAATTTGATATGAAGGAGTTGGTGGTGTTGTTTTTTATTTTATAGTCTGTACTTTGAAAACCAACATCACGATATATCGTATTTCGATAGATGTAGATAATATATAGTAGCAAGGGGAGTAGACAGAAGTGGAATTTTGATTTAGATGATCTTGTGGTAAATTTTACTCAGTCCCTTAATATCCGTTTTATCATTTAAAGCATTTTAGTTCCGTTTTATGTGGATCATCTCTAGAAATTCTCTTTTTTGGGTGTTTCTCTCTGTGGTAAGGATTTTAGTGTCGTTATAGTTGAAAACATGGTTAGTAAATTTTTTATGTTTGTTTAGTGCTGTTGATGCACTTTTTGTATATTTATGCCCATTTATTCTACTTTCAAGGTATTGTGACGTTTGGCCGATATATACTTTATTGCAATTGTTGCCATTACAAGGTATTTGGTATATAGTGTGTGTTTTTTTGTTTTTTGGATTGGGCGTTTTTAATTTAGAGAAGGTACTTTTGTTTAAAGTGTTGTAACCTTTGTGGCCAATTTGTAAATTATAGGGTTTTGTTGCTTTGGAAAGTTGTTCAGAGAGTCCTTTTATGTATGGTAGTCCAAAGTGGAGATTTTTGGGCGAGTATGAGGTTTCATTCTTTTTTTTATTGTAGTATTTATGGATTCTGCTTTTGAATAGTTTGTTAATCAATGATGGTGGGTAGTTGTTGTTTTCAAGTGCATTTTTGGCTTTTTTTATAGCATCAGGTCTGAATTCTGGATCTGACAGTGAGATAGCACGATCAGCGAGGCCGATTATGACCGATTTTTTTTTGCGATAAGGGGTGGTGAGAATTATAGTTCACATATCTGCCAGACCATGTGCTTTTTGTATACCAACTAGTTCTCAAGGTGTTGTTAGTCCGGAATAATGTCAAATCTAGGAAGTTGATTTTTTTATTATTTTCTAGTTCGATTGTAAATTGTAATTTGGTATGGAAGGATTCGAAGGTGTCTTTGACGTGGATTGCTTTTCCCTGAGGTATTACTAGAATGCAGTCATCGACATATCTGCGGTAGAACGGTAGTGTGAATTCTAGTTTAGGGATAGTGGTATTTTCGAGTTCTTCGAGGACAAGTTGAGCTATTACACTTGAGATAGCAGCCCCCATCGCACAACCTTCTATTTGTTTATAGAAGGTATTTTGGTATTGGAAATAGGTTGAAGTGAGAGTGTAATCGATGGCTTTGAGGAATTCGGTGAGTGGTAGTGTAGTATGGTCTTGGATCTTTATCCAATTTTTTTCAATAATGTCTTGTGCCAGTTTTAGCGGAATATTAGTGTATAGTGACTCAACGTCAAGGGAAATTAGTATGTGGTTGGGAGGTATTTTTATGTTTCTGATTTGTGTTTTGAAATCGAATGAGTCTTTGATGAAAAATTCAGTTTTGCACGTAATGTTTCCAAGGACATTGGCTAGATATTTATATATATATATATATATAGGGTGTAATATAACCTCTTGCACACTCGTGAATGACGAGTGCATAATGAATGCCATTTTATAACGAATTACAGTGGTTAAAAATCTGAAAAAAAAATTGAAAAAATTGTTCTTTGTAAAATTCGACAAAATGTTGTGTAGCGCCACCCTCCTAATTTCAGGTGACCTACTCAGAGGAAAACATTGGCAATTGCCGAATGCCATAAATATTGAACTCGACATTTGAATAATATAGAATATTGAACTGATTGTGTGGTAAATGTATACATTGGAGGCTGCCTGAGATAGATATTCAATTTCAAAGTGAAAAAACAACTAACCTTGTTATATCCAAACTGGTGATGAAGTCAGAACTAGTTGACTTTATACTCTCCTTTTAGGCACTTATCATAATTATCACTAAGGAACAAACGGCACAAACAGTATCGAAAAGGGAAACATTCGCAATTGAATATTGTTTTGAAAAATAATATCACGACCACTTGAACATTATTGTCTTTGTCTTTAGCTGGCTCTTAAAACTAAACACCGAGCTGTTCCGTGCCTATTTTGAAGAGTAGAAGACCAGATGAATCACTCGTCGCATTCATGAATGAAGTAGTAAAAAATTCAATTCTGGTTGGATTCTGGAGTCGCCAATCACTGTGCGGGCATTTTCGTGCTAGATATATTAATATAATATAAATAATGCTTTTGATAGAATGGCAAATTTTTTAAAAGATAAAAAAATCACCTTTCATTCACCAGCCAATCAGAAAACACCAGTAGAATCTAACAAACTTTCGTTCGTAGACAGCTTTGTAAACTGTGCATGTGAGAATCTTGCTTGGCAACAGTGTTCAGTTCACGTGTTCCGAATGTCTGAATCACTACAATGGTCGTGATATCGTGATATTATTTTTCAAAACAATATTCAATTGCTAATATTTCATTTTTCAATCATGTTTGTGTTGTTTGTTTCTTACAAGTTTTTTTTTTTTATGTTCTGGTTCCCACGAAAAGGGATATCCTGTAATGTTCAGAGAACATCGTGGGAACCAAGGGAAAGAAGGTAGGAGTTGGTGTTCTTCTTAAATTTCTGGAGGTTGTACGCCTCGGGGAACACCTCCCTAGGCAATGAGTTCCAAAGCCTCGCTGTTCGTTGGATGAACGAGTCTTTGGAAAGTGATGTTCTGCAGGTCTCCAAAGTGACCACGAAGGGGTGTGATGACTGAACTTGACGGGTTAGTCTCGAAGAGACTGCCAAAGCAGGAACGATTGTTGATATTTCAGAAGAGCATCGCCCATGAAAATATCTATAAAATAGAGACAAATCGCCAACTTTTCTACGGTGTTCCAGACAAGTGAGCGAGTTTGTAAGCGAGGCATCACCGACGAGACGAATTGCCCTTTTTTGGACAGAATCCAATAGCCTCAGGATATGTTTAGGTGCCGCGCTCCAAATATGGGAACAGTATTCCAGGACAGGTCGGATCTGTGCCTTATAGATCATAAGCAGCTGGGTGGGGGTCAAATAGCTCTTGGCACGAAACAAAAAACCAAGTTTTTGGGATGCACTTTTGGCAATGGACCTCACGTGATTTTCCCAGGAAAGGTTATTGCTGATAGTAATACCAAGCATCGATATGGATGACTTCAGTGGTATGGTTACTCCTGACAAAGTTATGTTAGGCACAGTGAGATCGACTTTTCTAGAGAAAAGACATGCTTGTGACTGTGATAATTATGATAAGTGCCTTCAAGCAGAGTATGACGTCAACTAGTTTTGACTTTATCACCAGTTTAGATATAACAAGGTTAGTTGTTTTCTTCACTTTGAAATTGAATATCTACCTCAGGCAGCCTGCAATGTGTATATTCACCACACTCTGTTCAACATTCTACCTTATTCAAATGTCGAGTTAAATGTTCATTGCAGTCGGCAATTGCCGAAGTTCTCCTCTGAGCAGGTCACCTGAAATTAGGCGGGAGGTGCTATCCAAAATTTTACAAGGAACAAAACATGTTTTCAAAAAAAAAACAGACTTTTAACCACTGTCATTCACGGGTGTGCAAGAGGTTAGATTACACCCTATATATATATATATATATATATATTATAGATGAAAAACACAAAAAATGAACAAAACTTTCCCTATCATTGCGGAAACTACGTCATCGATGAAGTCACAACTAACATTAGGAAATTAAAAAAAAATAAGTATGAATATACTCATTTCTGACAAAGTATTTTCAGTCCTCATAACTCCAAAGTCATAATTCAGATTGAAAAAACTATTATTAAAACCAATAAAATATCTCCCAAAATTCATCAATGAGTTGGTAAATGGGTCAAATGTGTACTTATTTTACCCATTTCCATATTGGTCGAGAGGAAACTTACAAAATAGATAAATGAAACATATATGTGAAAAAACTTCAACTTTAAAATAAACTTTTGTAGTGTTTCATGAAAAAAGTTACCGTCATGTTGGGCGAATTTGGACAATTTTTGAGATTATTTCCTAATATTTGCTAAAAAATATACCTGAGCAATCTTATATCTTAGCAATAATTTGCAATGCGTTTTTTTAGTTAGTTCGGTTTTTATTTTATTTTTTTCATTGATATGTAGTGTCGAAATATACCACAACGGGTCGGATGAATTTGGACGCGAGTATATGTTCCTTTAAAATCGAAATAAATAACATGTAGGAGTGAATTCGAACCCGAAAAAAATAAAAAATAATATGGGTGCCCTAAACACTTAAACTGAAATTTTTTGGGGCGTAGGGAGAAAGTGTATGTCCAGGAGAAGTATAATAATAAAGGTATAATATCCGAGGCGACTTTCATTACTGTATATATAAAAAACTTAAATAACATATTTTGATGATACCAAAATCACAAGAGTAAAACACTAAACTCTATAGAAAAAACAATTTTTGGAAGTACCCCAAAAAAATGTTGGCTTATTTTACAAGCTTTTAATTTCTTTCACCTGTCCCCTGTAATCAAATCAAGCTAAATTTGACCCTCTTCCCGTCGTCCAATTGCCTTGAAATTTAGCAGGTGTTCATAATTCCGGTGACAATACATTATGTAATTTTTGTTAGAAAAAAACAAGATGGCGTAAGAGATGTGTGATTATGGTCCGATTCGATTCAAAATTGGTATTTGGAGGTTTTCGGAGTCGAAAATTATGATTTTTTTGTCAAAACTCATAAAATCAAAATGGCGACTCCAAGATGGCGGACGATATCTGTGATTATGGTCCGATTCTATTCAAATTTGGTATATGGAGGTTTTCGGGGTCGGAGATTATGAATATTCATGAATTGAAAATGGTGGCTCCAATATGGTGGAAAAGTTTTGTGATTATGAACCGTTTCCATTCAAAATTGGTATGTTGGGGTTTTTGGGGTCGGTGATTATGAATTTAGTCGAAGATTATCGATTTTTTGTCAAAATTCATAAATTGAAGATGGCAGCTCCAGGATGGCTGACGAGTTAATCTTTAGATGGTCTCCTCATTGTAGAACTAGATAGCTCAGAACAAAAAAGGCCTCATAATAACGATGCTTAAACAAAAATGAATAGATCAAGGCGTACTTACTAAAAAGCACAAAATAAAATAATTATTAAAAAACCTTTTTAAAGACAAGCTTTTATTCAAATGCGATAAAAAATTTAAAATAATTGCTTTGGATGAGTGACGTAGGTGATACCGTGAGTTATAGATTCAGAAGCTAGTCGCTTTTGTATTCGAACTGAAAACTTTGCGCGACAAGCTCTTGAACTCACGGAATAACCTACGTCACACATCCAAAGCAATTATTCCTCCGTAAATTTGTAGGAACTGTCATTGTTTGTTTGATTTGATTTTTGTCAATAGTACTTTCATCCTTTATGTCTGGTTAGGAGAAATAATAATAATAATAATGTATTCTCCTCATTAGACAATAAATATATGTATAGGAGTAGTCAAGATAAATTTACATATCTTACATATATACACAGAATACAGGAAGAACATAGATGCACAGGTAGTCCATTTTCCTACTCAATAGTAAGTACCTGTTGATCTCCCTTTTTTTGTTTTGTCTCTTCAAGGTGGACTTGGAACACCCAACCTTTCTGCCGCCGGCCCAATTAACATTATTCTAGTCAAAACTGCTTGAATAGTTTTGAATAAATTTAATTTGGTTAATTCAGACCTTTACACGTCTACACCTATTGAATAGTCGATACACCTTGATGTCAGAATTCAGCATCCTAAAATTATTTATTCAGTTAAAAATACAAAAAAACTCTCCTTGAAAAAACGCAAAGTTCCATAGCAGGGACATATGGAACTTTCAGAAAAAAAACAAGAGATGTTATTAATAGGTAAATAAATATTTTGAAGCAAGCAATAACAACAATATGTTGCTATGTCATTTTGTACACATATGGAAAAGGTCAAATAAATGGGACCAGCTTGCATTTTCACGAAATTTCAAAACATGATAGAAACAGTATAGCAATCTTGGCCCGACATACGAGAAAACAAAACCAACCACTTTCTTACGTAAAAGAAAGGAACACAACCTAACCTAACTTGGCTAACAGTGTAATTCAAGTTGAATGCAAGTCAATCGAATTACGAAGTAACGCTTCGCTCCGCTCGCTAATAGTAAATTTTCTCTCTTTTCCTTCCTTCGAAAACAATTGAAGTACTTCATAATCCTACATTTAATTAATGTAATGTTTTCACTTTCAAGATAACAAATGTATAAGCTGCGAAAAAAAACAAAAATGAGCGAATAAAAATACAAATAAAGTGCTGACGAAAAGAAGAACATGTTGAAATTGCAAATCCGCACTTTTGGAACTTTAATTGTGTGAAAAGTCATAGGTGTTTTTCCTTGGAAATATCTAAAATGAAGTGAATAAAATATAGCTAATTCATTAAATGAGTGTGCAGTTAACTGTTTTGGTGTGAAAAGTGATATTTTATATTAATTTAGAGTTTCCTGGAGTGACGTTCAAAAACCTCCCTTTGGGAAGCTTCGAGGAATCATGCCTCCTGAAATTATCTTTCTATCATGTATTGAAGCACCTGTGGAAATTTCGTGAATTTTCGTGAAAATTACTTTTGGGAAACCAAAAGTAATTTCTGAACGTTTCGAAAATTTCAGAAAATTTGTGTGCGTGAAAATTACTAATGAGGAACGTCTTATCTTTATTGAAAATCGCAGTAAACCGTCGTCGTCACTAGCAAACTGTACTAGCATTCGACGGAATCGAGAATCGATAGCAATAAGCATCGAAAAATGCCAAGCGCGTACCAGTGTTCGAATTCACCTGTACGTGTACAAACACAGTAGAAGCAGGTTTCCCTCTTGCCGGTAGGTGGCGCCGGTGTACGCTTATGAGTTTGTAAAAATAAGGTATAATTTCAAACTGAAAATAATAATCAAGACGGGTTGCAAACCGATCGGTAACATTTACGGGCACTGGCGATCTTGTCGGAATGAACGATTACTGACCTGTGTTATTGTGAATTTGAAATAAATCATTGTTTTACAACTGTGTGCATCGTCGCTGGCTTCCTAGGCCTGTAGATATAGACAATCAATTAACATTAATTCCAAAAGTTTTGAAACTTTAATGGTATGTAAGTGCATTAATGAAAACAAACAATAACATTTTGCAGAAGTCTGCGATGAACGGAACATTGTTGTATTGCAAAAAACGTTTTCATGCTTTATTTTTGCACTGAAAATTGCAAAAAATCTGCAAACTAGGCATACCTATAGAAATGGTGTTTTACAACATGTATTAAGTTTGCAACTTTGTGAAAGTTACGGAACCTTGTTTTTGTCATGTGTTTAAGTTTTTCATTGTAATTTGTTTAAAAAAACTACAAAAGTTCTGCAAATTGGATAAGTGAACGGAAAAAAAGTTTAAAATATTCACGTACATTTGCAACCATATCTGAAAAACGCATAATTTATTTATCAAACTTTTTTATCGACGCTCCCATTTTCAATACACACAAGCATTGAAATGATTACAAAAGTTTTTTATTGTGCTTGCAAATAAAGAAAATATCGGTTTCAGTGGATATGTAACTTTGCAACCTCATACGAAAAACGGAACCTATTTATCCATTAATATAATTTTTTTGCATTTTTACAACTGCTGAAATAGTTGACCCAGTTGGCCAGGTGGTCCAAGGCGCCAGATATAAGCTCTAGATCTCGAAAGATAACGTGGGTTTTCGAACCCCACGCCTGGCGATTTTTTTTAAATTTTTTCCATCGAAATTGAGAAATGATTTGTTTTTTTTATTTGAATATTCGTCCCAAAACAAATTATATGTCAATTTCGTAGTGAAAAAAAAATTGTCAGTCGTGGAGTTTCTAACCACGCTAACTTTCGAGATCCAGAACATAAATCTGGCACCTTAGACCATTCGACTAACTGGATGATATTAATTGTCAAAAGCATTACCATACTTCAACGTATGTGAAAAAAATTTCATGTACTTTTGTACCTGCTACCTATAAAAGAGCCCCGCTTTCAAGCTAGCAAGTACGCATACGTTCTCAACTACATATCACACAGCTTAGCTGAAATGACGTAGGTTTGCCGGCTCTGTGATCTTACTCTATATTGGAAGACATAATTTTTTATCGCATTGGAAACGACATGCAATCATTCTCCATTTAAAATTTTCACTTGTCACAACATGCTTTATAGCAATCGACGAGATTTTAAAATGAATAATCGATGCTCTATGGAAGTAAGAATATCAAAACGTTATCGACGGTATATTTCGCAAGTACATAATTTTCATCATCAAACAAAAACGTTGCTAAAAAATAAAAATTTGTGAAATCGATATTACATCTCAAATTTAGTTTTTACAGGTATGTATATCTTGAATTAAATAAAATTATAATATACCTTTCCACTCGACTTTCTTACTCCAATTGTGGTTCCGCATGAAAAATTCCATTGAATCCAAATGGAGGACTGAAATGTAATCGACACGTAAGAATCAATTTCTTGATTTATACAAATTTTTAAAATCAAGAGGGAAAAAACATATTGGTAGGCAATTCTATTTCAGTTGTAGTTCCAGGACTATTAGATGAATGTGCATTGTTTTTGGTTAGTTATATAGTTGACTGTCATAAAAATACAATTGTCAGTCTTCTTGTTATTCTGGTAATAAATCATATTACTAAACTGCTGTGCATTCATTACTATGTAAACAAAACACTGTTACGTATCACAGTTATAGGTTAATCGTACTAATGTATAAATGTACGAGTGTTTTTTAAATCTCAATATTTCCTTTATTTTTTAATGTATCAAGAAAATTATTAAAATGTGTCGAGAGATTCGCGATCCTCCATCAAACGTACTCAGAGTATTTTTTTATGCAAATTGCTAATTGTAATATGATGTTTTGAATTCATATCGAAAACGTTAGCTTTCAACATTGAATGATTTCACCTACCGTTGACGAGCTTTCTCTTGGTCGATAGTTAACTTGGTAACACAATGAATGTCATTTATTAGGTATATAAAAATCTTTATTATTCAGATAACACAGGTGTTGCAAAAATAAATATGTTTTTAATTCCTAATGTTCCGCATTGTAAAATAGTTTGCAAATTATTATACTGCCACCAATTGGTAAAATGAGTTGTTGATTCGCAAAACTTTTGCTTTTTTTGGTAGAGTACAAATACGAAAATATTTTTCTTTTGATTTTACCATCATTTCCGTGTTGCAGATGAGGTTGCAAATTGAAGAAAACATTTTACGTCAGGACATCTCCATTTGCAACCATTATTTGAAACTTGTAATAATTCCGATACTTATTTCAATAAAAAAAACAATTTAATGAAAAAATATATTTTACGTTTCACAAGAGTTTGCAAGAGGTTGCAAATTAAAACTCTTGTCAAGAACATTATTTTGGTTATTCTCTCGAGTTTGCAGAACTTTTGGAATTTCCAAAAATTGGAAAATTTTTTTTAGAAAAAATTTCCGTTTCGTTTGAATGGTTGCAAATTTATCAGAGGATGTAAATTGCAATTTTTCAAAACTTCGAAAGTTTGCAGAACTTTTGCAAATTTTTTCGCTCTATTGAGTCCTCTTCACTTTACTGAAGTTTTGAAACTTTTGTAATTATTGTTAAATTTTGGGAAAATCATGTCTATCTCTACTGGCCTAACAGGCAAGAGGGGAAACCTGCTTCCACTGTGTTTGTACCCTGCTGTCCGAAACCGCCCCACAATATGATACACGGAGTTTCATCTGATTTTTCTTCTGCATATTTAATCTTTTCTGAACTCCACTTGTTTCCTGTTATCAATTGCAGTGCTCTCATTAACATTATAGTAAATCTCAGTTCACATTAGCGGTCTTGGTTCGGTCCGATCATGGTCAAGTTAAGGATTCACATTGCCGGCCTAAGACAATCAAATCAAGACAGTGTTGTTGTTGAGTCCTATCTTGATGGTATTTTCAACTCGTACTCTGATGAAAATCGCATTTATTCTTTGATAGGCTAGTCGAGAAGTAAGTTTCTTGCGAAAAATAGTTCCAAGTCTCCAAAAAATGTAAGCAATGCTCATTCGATTCGGGATGCAATTCTGAGAAATATGTTTTTTTGTATTTTTTGCTGACGAAAATGGCAATTGTTATTAACAAAAAACAAAAAAAGGGGTTCAGTTTTTTAGGAATAACTCAAAAACTATAAGCGATAGCCCGAATCGAATGAGCTGTTGCTCATATTTTTTGGAGACTTGGAACTATTTTTCGCAGTAAACTCACTTCTCGACTAGTCTATGATGAAGAGGAAGAAATAAGAGAAAGGAAACGGAGTAGACAGTTTTGGGTTCACCCATTGGCATTGGTCCGGACTCGTCAAGAGGAAGGATAATATTTAACACTCTTTCGCCAGTTAGTAAACGATAACTCAAAATTTTATAAATATTTTCGTATGTTCCATGGAGAATACATGGAGCTACTGTTTAAAATTGACGACACGACCAAGAGTAGCGCGGTTCACTGATTCACACTAGGCAATCTCGATTAAAAAGCTCGAGACCGCCACCGTCGACCGATCGAAACCTAACTGGACCCATGACCTGATTGTGACCGATAGTGTGTACCGATCCATTGGATTACGCACTATCGTTGTTGACCGGATAGTGACCTGACCGTGATTTGCTCGAACTGAGACCGCTAATGTGAATTGAGCTTTTTACATATAGTAGATTAGGATAAAAGACACAGGTAACTACTATCTTCTTCTAACCTCCAATTTTGTGATTCCTCATAATTGATTAACTTTATGTGATAGGAATTCGACATTTGACCCTAGTGGAGGACAGGCGGCGTCCTTGTGGGTTGGAAGTCAAATTGATCTTTGTGATAGTCTAGCCGTAAAAATGCGTACATTTAAAAAATGTATGAAAGTTAGTGACGTTAAACAACTGAATGTATAAAAAATATGCTCCCTTGTTCTCTATGCCGGTAACCAGGCCGGATGACAACGGGATTTGTTGGAAGAAGGGGGCGACTTTATGTGAGAATAAATAAAACTGTATTAGTTATGTTGCCGGATACGTGCATTGGGAAAAAAATCAGTTGGTACTCGTGGTATCATTTCGAGTGAGATATCCAGGGTGCCACATAACGATGAAGTCTCGATTGTGAAAGAGATTACGTAAGAGAGAGAGCGCTGACGAATTGTAGCTGATTGGTCAAACGTCATAAAGACGGAGGAAGAAGGAGAAGAACTTTATGTGATGAATAGGTAGAAAGCATCACTATTAATTTTCGAATTTTGGATTACTCTCATATTTTCCCATGTGGTAAATCTAGCGTAAATATTGAATTGAATCCACCCCTGCCATAATCAGAGATCGAAATGGTGTAAATTTTACCTGCAATATGTGTGGAGTGCTTTAGCTCGCATTCATGTTTGCATGCGATTTGGACGGGCTCTTTTTAGAAATTTCGATTCGAGTAGTCAATTAAAAAAAAAAAATTTTGAAGATAGCCACGGTACAATTCGAAATTTACGATCTTCAAATCCAAATCACTGACAGCCATATAAATATGTTGTGCTGTAACAAAATGCATAAAACTTCCATAAAGCTGCCATAAGTCTACGAGAACCCACTCCTAAAAAGGTTATCAGGAATATTTTCAAATGTCATCACTGGGGGGGGGGGGGATGGCGAAGTGGTTTAGCGTCCGACTCAAGAACAAAAGGTCCTGGGTTCGATTCTCAGCCAGGGCAGAGATTTTCAATTCAAATAAGTGAAAATTTAAATTATAAATTTCTTAGCTGGGCTGAGGATGTCCTTCGACGATTCGCTGTTGCGTTCAAATTAACAGTCCTACCCAGAACACTGTGTGAATGATACATTCTATGTTTGTGAGAGTCCCGCCGTCATAGACGTGCATTGCAAAAGTAAGTATGGGATGCAGTATTGCCTAGAGCAAGTCAAAGCTGCATTCCATATTGCGCCGAGTGAAAGCAGAAGGACAAAAAATGAAATGAGAGAGAGAGAGAGAGAGATAAATGTCATCACAACACCACCCCACATAGCACATATGATACCCTTAACAATGTCCTCAAAACAAGTATAAAACCAGCTCAAAGGGTTATTTTAACCTGAAATTTTCTGGATATTCTATTTAGCATTCGAATATAATATCTTTTCTCGTACAATTAGTCAAATATGGAGTCGTAAAGGAGAAATAAAATATATGTTAATATACGTTCAAATACCTTATAGCAAAAAAGCCACAACTCTTTTGGAATTAACAAATAATAAATGCGAATTCAACGACATTATTAATTCGGGAAAAATAAGGTGAGAAACAGCTGGGAGATTCGTTGGGAAGAAAGTGCTGAAATACATAATAATCACTTTACTAATAATCACTTTACTAGAATACATCCAACTTTACCAAAACAAGTCCCCACACTGATAACTTCAATGTGCCAAGGTCATATTCCATCGCTATTACTCGTTTAAAACTAAACCATGGAAAGCTTCCCTCGCATCTTCATGAATTGGGTCATCGCAAATATGAACCACATATTTTTCGCATTTCTTCTTTATCAGCAAAATCACTACAAAATCTTTACTTCTTCACTTCAAAATAATATATCACTTCCCATAAATTTAACCTCTTTACTGAGTTCCGCCAAGAAAAATGTGACTGTTTGGTAAATTTCCTTATAGAAATCAAATTGGACATATAAACTATTTTATTTTAAACTAAAACTCATTGTAATAATTATCTGTGGCAAACGGGTTATCCAATGCCAACCCTCCTCCGCACACACACAAACACATACGTTCAAATGAAATATCCTGAGAATGAAAACATATTGGCTAAAAATGGCATCGTATAGGTGAAAATTCAATAACGCGCCATACGAATTTCCACTAAATATCCACATTCTCCAAGCAAGAGTCATTTGTGGAGCACTTGAAATCGAAAAGCGTCCAAATTGTAATAGACGCGTTGATGGACGCAGGCTACCTCTACTCTACCGTCTCCCTCCCCCACCCCCCCAATCCAATCTCCGCCCACATGTCCGCATTTGTGACTTCACCCGGGATGAATACTGCACAACCACCCTTGGATTCTCAGTTCTTTCGAAGGGGTAGGCAGACTGAGACCTTGAAGAGAACTCGAGACGTCATCTGAACTCCCAACGGCCCGGCCGACGAATGCAGATCAACGGTTGTAAACAGCACAGGGGCGGACTCTGCTTATTTCCGTGATTTCCGTAACAATTGTTTTCAAAGTATGAACTCTCACGAATAAACAGATAGTAGATTAATATTCACTGCAGATTTCTAAGGTACAATTGTTGAATACGAGGGTAGTCTGGAAAGTTTCCAACCTGAACATGAAGATGACAGCACTCGTCAACAATGACTAGGGAATGTGTTTGCGCATCTTTTGAAAGGTACTCATCAAAATTGCAGCCATTTTGGACGCACAGTGTTTTTGTGAAAATAGAAAAATTGGGTAACGAGCTGGTATTGAATATTTGTTTTTGAAAGGCAATACGCCTACGCAAATCAAAATGCTGATTCTAATCAGAATAATAACTTTCGCGATATTCACATTAATGACACCTTTTCGACGCATTCTTCGAGTTAGTACTGCCTTGACCTTTCATGAGAACACTTACCAATATAATTACAGTTTTCCGCTTTGTCTCCCACGCTGGGTTACAAACTAAGTTTTCTCCATTTTCCCCTCTCCGAAGAACTTTTGCATATGTGTATGTGATATAAAAACGGCCCTTTGAGAAGACCTGTCCAGAGCGCGCCAATTAGACCAGATCAGGATTTTGGGTGTCATTAATGTGACGCCATTTTATCTCGATTGTATTGGAAATACGTTCCATTTTTCGGAAACCTCTAAGCGCTATCGAACCTCAACAGACGCTGTGTACCATCATTCACCACCGTGAAATTTTTGGGCAGAAACAAAAATACAGTCAAAACAGTGGACTGCGAAGGGGGAATCGTCTCCAAAAAAAGCGAAAACTTTTTTTTTGCTGGGAAAGTGATGGCGACTGTTTTTTGGGATAGTCATGGAGTTATCTTAATCGATTGTCTTCAAATAGAAAAAACCATACCACGCATCATTACTTGACAAGCTAAAATCAGAAATTGAGGAAAAATGGCCACATTTGCAGAAAAAAAAAATATTTCACCAAGACAGTGCGCCGTCTCACACCTCAGTGGTTGCCATGGCGAAAATCCACGAATTACGGTTTGAAGTGCTTGGCCACCCTCCTTACTCACCAGATCTAGCTCCAAGCGACTTTCTTCTGTTCCCCAAGCTAAAACTTGCGCTCTGAAGACAAAGATTTTTGTCAAAAGAGGAGACGTTAAAGAGATGGGAGTATCGCTGGGAGAAGTGTGTAGACTTACAAGGAGACTATGTAGAACAATAATAATTGTTGAGGGGTCGGAAATTTTGTATACCACAGTATTTACAAAAATGCTTCCTTGAACTCTGTATACTAATGCATTTCTTTCCAACTAAACAGTTTTGGTGGACATGTACCTTCAAACGTCAAATGGAAGTTAATTACGTCGTAAAACTCATCTGACGAACTTAACTGTGCAACTCAATTAATTGGGCACTAAATCGCTTCCTTCACACCTTATAGCCGAAAGACAAATGAAAAACCTCGACTTCGTTCGAGAACCCCTATGAATGCAGTATGATATAAAAGTCTGTGAGAAGTACCTGAGACAAACAATTAAGTGTGGCAGTGGCCCTTCACCCTTGATCTATAGTTTCCCATGTGTATAATGGCCTATTTCTGGTGAATATCCTTAAATGAACCCAAGTGATCCATCCTTGTCTACTGCTTTTCGAATATGAAATTGAAACTGATTAAATAGCCCTACGAATAGGTATATTACCCGCATACTCAGGTAGATAAACCACCTGTGTTTGATAATAATGGTTTAATGCCTTCGTACATTTGCATAAATAGTCAACATGAAAAATACAAATAGTTTTCTCAGATAAAAAAAATTCTGCTCGGAAATTAGTTAAAGGTGCTGGTATACAAACATATCACTGATCAATAATCACCCAAGGATTGGCCACACTGGCAGAAGTTTTCTTGCGATCAATGATTGGGTTTGGAAAAATAAATAATAGTTTAAAAAAACTAAAAAACACGCTTTTATAGAAAACCAGACTAAAAAAATAGAAAATAAGAAAAAAAATGTATTTTATTTAAAAAAAAGCGTGGGGTGCTTGGTATCGCCTCGGCCAACAATTATCTGTGATCTGAGACATTTCTTACTTTACTGCCCTAGGTGTGTAATGTACTATACAATTATTGATACCATGCACGATTTTTTTTAAATAAAATTATTTTTTTCTTATTTTCTATTTTTTTAGTCTGATTTTCTATAAAAGCGTGTTTTTTTTTTAGTTTTTTTAACTATTATATATTTCCTACTTTTTAGTGTGGTTTATTTACGAAAGCGTGTTTTTTTAGTTTCTTAAACTATAATTTTTATTATTTTTTTTGCAAATTAAAAAATGGAATAATCTTATTGAATTAGGTAATCATAATCTCCGACCCCAAAAACCCCCACATACCAATTTTGAATAGAATCAGACCATAATCACAAAACTCGGCCACCATTTTGAGGCCACCACCTTGAATTTTACAATTTTTACGAAATTATCATAATATTCGACACCGAAAACCCCCACATACCAATTTTGAATAGAATCAGACCATAATCACAAAACTCGGCCGCCATCTTGAATTTTCCAATTTTTACAAAAAAATCATAATATTCGACCCCAATAACCCCCACACACCAATTTTGAATAGAATCTGACCATAATCACAAAACTCGTCCACCATTTTGGAGCCGCCATCTTGAATTTTTCAATTTTGACAAAAGAATCATAATCTCCGACCCCGAAAACCCTCAGATACCAATTTTGAAGCAAATCGGACCATCATCACAAAACTCGTACGCCATATTGGAGCCGCCATTTTTTTTTTTTTTCACACAAAAATTTCTTAATGCATTTTTACCAGAATTATGTACACCTGCCAAATTTCAAATCATTCAGACGTCTGGAAGTGGGTCAAAATCGCGCCCAAAGGAGTCGGTTACAAACAAACATACAAACATACAAGTGAAGCTAATATAAAGCGTGTAAAAAAACATATTTTCTTCTGTAAAATATGGAAAATTCATTAAAGAAAAGGTGAGATATGAAGTTCACGCACCGAATTCCACATTCAATAGAATAATAGATTTAATTTGAAAATATGGCACCAAAAACAGAAGATGTGATGTGATGAAACGTCTAGTTTACCAATGATGAACATATATCGACCATAGCGTTGACATTGGCTTTAGAATTCGAATGTGCTCTCGTGACTGAGAACGTTGACGTGGTACCATTATGAATTGCATGATTGAGGGTTGGGGCTAGAGCTTCAGAGAGTGGAATGCTAAAAGATGAAGAAATATCCAAATGAATCCAAATAAGACCCATGGAGTTTCACCTTTTTCATCATTTAATATCTTCTGATAATTCAGTTTCATATATACAGGGTGTAATCTAACCTCTTGCACACCCATGAATCACGAGTGTATAATGCCATTTTATAACGAATTACAGTAGTAAAAATTCTGAAAAAAAAATATTACATGTTTTGTTCTTTGTAAAATTCGACATTTGAATAAAGTAGAATGTTGAACTGATTGTGTGGTAAATGTACACATTGCATGCTGCCTGAGATAGATATTCAATTTCAAAGCGAAGAAAATAACTAACCTTGTAATATCCAAACTGGTGATAAAGTCAGAACTAGTTGACTCCATACTCTGATTTGTGGCACATATCATAATTATCACAGTCACTTGTAAGAAACAAACGACACAAACATTATTGAAAAGGGAACCATTCACAATTGAATATTGTTTTGAAAAATAATATCACGACCATTGTAGTGATTCAGACATTCAGAACACGTGAACTGAACACTGTTGCCAAGCAAGATTCTCGCATACACGGTTTATAAATCTGTCTACGAACGAAAGTTTGTTAGATTCTACTAGTGTTTTCTGATTGGCTGGTGAATGAAAGATCCTAATTAACAACGAATCAGAAAACAGTACACGATGTGCAGGAGAATTAATGTGTCTTTTGCTGGCTCTTAAAACTAAACACCAAGCTGTTCCGTGTATATTTTGAAGAGTAGAAGACCATATGAATCACTCGTCGCATTTATGAATGAAGTAGTAAATTTCAATTCTGATTGGATTCTGGAGTCGCCAATCACTGTGCGGGCGTTTTCGTACTTGTACTGTTTTCTGATTAGTTGTTAATTAAGATCTTTCATTCACCAGCCAATCAGAAAACACTAGTAGAATCTAACAAACTTTCGTTCGTAGACAGCTTTGTAAACCGTGCATGGGAGAATCGCTTGGCAACACTGTTCAGTTCACGTGTTCTGACTGAATCACTACAATGGTCGTGAAATTATTTTTAAAACAATATTCAATTGCGAATGTTCTCCCTTTTCAATACTGTTTGTGTTTTTGTTTCTTACAAGTGACTGTGATAATTATAAGTGCCTCAAAGTAGAGTATGAAGTCACTTAGTTCTGATTTCATTACCAGTTCGGATATAACAAGGTTAGTTGTCTTCTTCACTTTGAAATTGAATATCTATATCAGGCAGCCTGCAATGTGTACATTACCACGTCAGTTCAACATTCTACATTATTCAAATTGCATTCGGTAATTGTCCCAAAGTTTTCACCTGAAATTAGGAGGGGCGGCGCTACCTAAAATTTTATAGAATTTTGCAAAGAACAAAACATGTTTCAATTTTTTTTCAGATTTTTAACTACTGTAATTCGTTATAAAATGGCATTGTACACTCGTCATTCACGGGTGTGCAAGAGGTTAGATTACAATATATATATATATGTATATATATATATATATATATATATATATATATATATATATATACATATATACACATATATATACAAATATATATATACAAATATATATATATACAAAAATATATTTATATACATATATATATATATATATATATATATATATATATATATTTTAAAAAAAGTTATTTATTGTCTGTATATATTTCTTTTTTCAATCAGATTTTGTATCCAACGTTTCGTACGCTCTGGGCCACCCTCAAACTCATTTTTTTCAATACGGACCTGCATATTTTATGACACTTTTCGAAATAACTTTTAACGCTGAATTCAACGATATATCATACAATGTCATTCAAAGTTGATTTTCAGGTGATTTTGACCCTTATCCAAATTTCTTTGGGTCGGATCTGTATTACATTTAGGTACCTTTAGTTTAATTAACAACATGCAATACATTTCGATAAGAAAATCAACTTACTCATCTTCAACTGAATGGAACGTAACAGAATCAAAGCAAGAAACAAGTAATAATTATTTACAAATTTCAAGAGGTGAAAAACCTAATTCATAATAATTAAACGAAACTATCATTTAATTAAAGAAAAATCAAATGATTATTCGAAAGTAAATGATGAACATTAATGAAGTAAGTGTTCGAAATGTCCACCATTTTGTAAAATGAACTTTGCAGTTCTGGAACCCATACTTCTTATACATTTGCTTATTTCGTCTCCTTGAATACCTTCCAATACATTCTCAATCTTCTCGCGAAGAATCTCTATTGTGGGGTTCGTAGTATCATAAATTTCATTTTTGAGATATCCCCACAAATAAAAACCCAGCGGATTCAAATCCGGAGATCTGGCAGGCCATGCTACTGGACCTCTTGTTCCAATCCATAAATCGGGAAAAGTTCGATTTAGATAGTCTGTGACTATTCTTGAGTTGTGTGGACCACATCCGTCTTGTTGGAACCATGGACTATTACGCCGATACCGTATAGGAAGATCATCCAACATTTCTTCTATAATTTCTACATATTTTGCTCCGGTTAGGTTGCCGTCAATAAAATAGGGTCCCAGTAATTTATTATTCAACAAACCGCACCATATGTTCAAAGAAAAACGATATTGATGTCTAACTTCATGAATTAAGTGAGGATTTTCTGTGGCATAAAAATGTTTGTTCCTTCGATTGAACATGCCAGAATTTGTGAATGTCGTTTCGTCTCCCCAAATGATATTGTGCGCAAAATTGTTGTTATTCCGCACCTTCCGTTGAAACCAATTACAGAATTGCAACCTTCTCTCAGGATCATTGCGATATAGTTTTTGCACGGCTTGGTATTTATAGTCATGGTATCCGTGTCTCTTGACTATTTTATTAACAGCACTTTTGATAAATTGCATTCACTGGCCATAGTTCTCGATCCTATTCCTGGATTCATTCGAATTTGGGCCAGAACATTGATGTCATTGATAAGCTCGTTTCGTCGTACATAAGGACCTCTAGGTTTGATGAATGAATTATGTGCAAGTAACGTTGTAGATAAACGTCGAAACATTTTAATATTTGGTGTTGTTCTTTCAGGATATAATTCACCATACCTTTGTTGTGCTTTGAACGAATTTCTATCTAGTTTTATGTACACTTCGTACATATCTCTCTTCTCTTCATTTGTGTATCTCACCATATCGAATAAGTTAAATTGAAATTACTCAGAAAAGTATTTAATGACAAGTTCTTGTGACACAATAATAAACGAAGTGACAAATAATATGACATTTCTTGTTATGTTCTTTTTTATCCACGGCCTACTACTTGAAAATAATACATTCAATAAACCTAGAGTTGTGTGTATGTAAGAAAAAACAAGTCTATCAACGATATCAATGTTCTGACCCAAATTTAATTGAACCCAGAAAAAAATCGAGAACTGGTGGCCAGTGAATGCAATTTATCAAAAACTGCTCAAGAGACGCGAATACAATTATTTTAAATTTGAATACCAAGCCTTGCAAAAATTATATCGTAATGATCTCAAAATAAATTCGATTCTGTAATTTGTTTCAACGGAACAAATGACAAATCCAACAATAATGATTCCTCGCGAGAAGATTGAGAAGATTGGAAGGTATTCAAGGAGACGAAATAAGCAAATGTATAAGAAGTATGGGTTCCAGAACCGCAAAGTGCATTTTACAAAATGGTGGGCATTTCGAACACTTACTTCATTAATGTTCATCATTTACTTTCGAATAATCATTTGATTTTTCTTTCATTAAATGATAGTTTCGTTTAATTATTATGAATTAGGTTTTTCACCTCTTGAAATTTGTAAATAATTATTACTTGTTTCTTGCTTTGATTCTGTTACGTTCCATTCAGTTGAAGATGAGTAAGTTGATTTTCTTATCGAAATGTATTGCATGTTGTTAATTAAACTAAAGGTACCTACATGTAATACAGATCCGACCCAAAGACATTTGGATAAGGGTCAAAATCACCTGAAAATCAACTTTGAATGACATTGTATGATATATCGTTGAATTTAGCGTTAAAAGTTATTTCGAAAAGTGTCATAAAATATGCAGGTCCGTATTGAAAAAAATGAGGTTGAGCCCAGAGCGTACGAAACGTTGGATACAAAATCTGATTATGTCAAAATTAGGATAATTTACTGTCGAATAAAAAACTCCTGTGACATTTTTTTATAATATTCGAAATAAAGTGGGAACAAAAGAAAAATCAAAATGACAGAATTTACTTTTCTTATGATATCTCAATAACCGGCCCTGATATCTCGATTTGTTTGAACTGCTTGACAATGCTTCTATGAATGCAACTTTTTCTCCATTTGACCGACCTTCTAACTCTTATGGTTTAAAAGTTACCAATACAATCCCATTAAAAAAGTGGCCACTCTGCATATATACTATATATATATATATATATATATATATATATATATATATATATATATATATATATATATATATATATATATATATATATATAAGTTGATTCTATTTGGGGTTGCAGTCAGGTATAGGGCTGATTAGGAAAACTCTTTGGTATCCGTAAGTTCGGCAATCTTTATTGCCTTCCTAGGACGACTACAATGGTATGGATTACATTATGAAAATAATATTGTTTGTCTACTTACTAACTGAGATTGATGTAAAATTAGCACATTAAATGAACAAAATTCATAAAGATGAAAAAAAATTACAATGACAACTTCTTTTGTAATCAATTCAGAATCAAGGCGGAAAATTTTGATCACAGGGTGATATATCTTTTCTTCTATTCATTTCTAGCAAGTAAGTATAGATTTGCTTAATATTGTTTAAATCAGTTCTGAATTGATTACAAAAGAAGTTGTCATTGTCAAAAAAAAATTTCATCCTTCATGAATTTCTGTTCATTTAATGTGCTAATTTTACATCAATCTCACGTTAGTAAGTAGACAAACAATATATATTTTCATAATGTAATCCATACCATTGTAGTCGCCCTGAGGAAGGCAATAAAGATTGCCGAATGCTAGACGGATACCAATCCACCAATCAACTTGTATACAATATTCCAGTCACTAATTCACCACACATATATATATATATATATATATATATATATATATATATATATATTTTCATATATATATTTATGGATGTAACGAGAGAAGGAATAAGCAATAAACGAATAGACCAAAGCGCTTCTATCTACTACCTCTGTTGTCTTGTCATTTAACGGGAAAAAGTGGGAAGGCGTTGCCCCTTCCGCCTTTAAACTTCCTTTGGTTCTATTATGAGGTTATAGTCCAAATTTGTATATCATATAGGTCCCTGCGATATGCAGATCCCCTGTTATCATGCTTGAAATTCAATTCGCATTTGAATGGGGATATTTACCCTGCTTGTTCACGAAACTTGTATTGAAAACTATTATTGTAGGTACTGTAAGCTGCAAAATCCCCTAGTCTTAGAAAATAGCATTAATATTATTTCAAGTTGAAAAGAGAAACTGTCTCAATTGAAAATCTAGGATCCAAATTACATTTACAATTATATCAAATTCAAAGTATGTTCTGGAAAATCGGAAAACTGTATATTATCAACTAACGGAGCGAAAAAGGAAAATAATATATAAAAATGAAACGCCAGCGATTAATATATTTATTTTCCATGTACATAAATCATTTGTTGTCATTTCAGTAAATGTTTTTGGGGGAATTCAGAAATATTGAATAGAATACAAAGTCATAAAATTCAAATTGAACTGTTTATAGATTCGATTTTGAATTTTCAATGGACACTCTCGATATTCGATGAACATCGTTATTAAGGTAAATCAAATGCTTTCCTATACAGGGTGTTCCTCAAGTACTTGAAGACAATTTAGGAGCATGTTCCTGACGTCAAAATAAGAAGAAAAGTTCCTATAAACATATATGTCCGCAAGTTATTCGTTTCTGAGATGCAGGGTGTCAAAGTTGAATTCTTATATAAATGTTTTGTGAATACATTTCAAAATAATTGTGATATTCGAGTAAAGTTTGGTATCTGGGAGTATTTTTCAATGACAAAATCAAATTTGATGTTAGTTTGTCTCTTTCGTGGGGGTGGCGCCACCTGCATGTCTTTTCAGTCATTTGAAATGTGATAACTTTTTTGTACGTACCTGTATCACGTTTTCTAGTGGAAAAAATAGATTTTTTTCAACATTTTTATGTAAAAAATATCTTCTTGGTAGAGAACGTTGCGGGCAACGGTTTTCTAGTAATTGGGATTGGAAATAATCGATGCATTTGAATTGTTTCCGTGGGGCTCGCAAATCGCCTCTAAGTAGTAAATATCGGAAAAGATACGCCAATGCATTTGTCTTCTTTCATTCAATGGTCTTCTACGTTCAACACTTGAATGAAGCCAAAAGTGATTCTTGTTTTTTGTTACATAGTTTTTTTGACCTCTTTTCCGATTTAAATAAATAACATTCAGGTGGGTACTTGTCATGTCATTTCAATCCGTTCTTGTGACAGTGAAGTTGTTTTCTGTATTTGTGTTCCAATCTTTTTCAAATGGCAGCATACACGAATAGCGAAATGGTTAACATTATTTATGTATTCGGTCTTGCCGATGGCAATTGCTACGAGGCTAGACGTATTTATAATGAAAGATTCCCCAATCATCGAGCGCCGAATCACCAGACATTCAGAAACCTTTTTCAGCGGCTTATGGAGTATGGATCCTTTCAAAAAGCTCCAGTGGCAGGCAGACCGTTGACTACTAGGACACCAGAAGTTGAAGAAGCTGTTCTTCAGGCAATCGAAGAAGATCCACAGACAAGCACGAGAAAAATTTCGCAAAATCTGAACGTACATCACAAATTAGTTTGGTTAATTCTCAAACAAAATCAGTTGTACCTTATCACATACAGCGTGTCCAAGCATTGTTGCCCCCGAGATTTCCTTCCCCGTGTAACATTTTGCCAATGGATGCTGCAGAAAATTGCCCAAAACCCTCAATTTACGGCAGAGATATTATTCACTGACGTGGTACATTTTTCAAAGTACGCCATAATGAACTTTCATAATAATCATGTGTGGTATGACGTTATAGTTCAGTCCAGGTTTCAACAATTTCTTCAATTATTACCCTCAACTAACTGTTGTAGTATTAAATTGGTCTTAATTACTGTTATTATTATAAGTATTAAATTGTAATAACACCCGATTCCCATGTTTAAATGAAATAAAAAAAAATCTCTAACTAAATTAATTTTGAATTTAAAAATCCAGTCATTCAAAATCACTTGCATCGATTATTTCAAATCCCAATAACTCGAAAACAGTTGCTCGCAGCGACCTCTACCAAGAATAATTTTTTTACCCAAAAATGTTAGAAAAATCGATTTTTCCACTAGACAACGTGATACAAGTACGTACAAAAAAGTTATGACATTTCAAATGACTGAAAAGACATGTAGGTGGCGCCACCCCCACGAAAGAGACAAACTAACATCAAATTTGATTTTGTCATTGAAAAATACTAGCAGATACAAAACTTTACTCAAATATCACAATTATTTTGAAATGTATTCACAAAAAATAAAAATAAGAATTCAAATTTGACACCCTGCATCTCAGAAACGAATAACTTGCGGACATATGTTTACAGGAAGTTTTCTTCTTATTTTGACGTCAGCAACATGCTTCTAAATTTTCTACACGTACTTAAGAAACACCCTGTATAATTTGCACTGAACTGCGTTTCAAAACCACAAGTGTTTTACTATATAATAACATCATCAGGGCTGATAAATTAAATTACAATTGCAATAATGTGTTAAAAATGGGAAGGATCGTTGAATAGAATAGCAAATAATTGCATTTCGTTCAAGATTGGATCGTTTTACTATTGATAAAACTGATCCTTTGTTCGCATTTTTTTTTTGATCTACCTTTATGACTCTTACAAAAACTCAGGCAAGTACCAAAAATTAATTCACAGACCTCAGATTTTTCATTTTGTTTTTGAATACTTCTTTTTAATGAAATTACGTGACGTATTATCGATTCTGTGAGCATATTAATTTCTTTTTACCAGAAGAAACCAGAAATCTCAGAAGTTCAACCGAGCTAAGTGGTGGTAATTCCAAAATGTCTGCTTGTGTATTTGTGGGCACATCTTGTGTATTCTTTTTTTCCAAAAAATTGCATTATGTTTGAACCTAATTTGAAAAATCCTAGAATATAAGATTGAAAATCGGAAAATATAAAAACACCAAACATTAAAAAATAATCCAAAAATATTACCTGAAGATTCGAGAAAAAAACAACTGTTTTTTTAAGAAATCTCTAATATATCCACGTGCCCTTTACATTTAATTAGAAAAACGATTGAAAACATAATTACTCAAGTTCTGGAATATATAGCTATCTATTTTTATATATTCCATTCTTAGAAAAAAAAACTTGTATTGGAATGGATACTAACCGCCAAAAAATATTGAGTAAAATGTTTTTATATAATCCAATAAATAATTCACCAAAAGCTTGCTATCAAAATGAATCAATAGTAGTGAAAACTGACTGAACAAATATATTTGTCCACCTTCGTTCAAAAAGCCTTTCGAAATAATGAGATTGTTTTTCAATATACATTACTATACACTCTGGAAAATAAATGAAATAATAAAAAACAAAAGTAAGCAAACACACATTCTGCGACAAAGGTCCATTTATATACATTTTGCAAATGCATACATACTCACCCCCAAACAGACTAATCCTTTCTCCAAACCCGAAAAAACCAACATGATTAATTCTCCGTGCGTCCCATTCGCAATAAAGTAAAAGAGAGAATGGGACAGAAGAAGTGAAATGCAAATAGTAGCATTTACGACGGCATGGGGTTTGGGGTTGCAATGACATGACTTGCTTAGGGTGTTCTAAACGTGGGAAATAGTTGGGAAGCCGACTCTCATACGTACGCCGAATAGTTGAACATCGTCCGGCTGAATATACTTGCACACGCCACCTTATTTTCTATGCGAATTGGCAGGGGGCGAACGGTGGAAAACCTGAAGATGCCAGTGATACTAACACCTGACTTTCTGGGGTGTTTTCGGTAATAAGAGAACTGTGTAATAATTATAATGAAATTATGACGAAACAAAGATAATTTGGAAAGGTGTATTATTCAATTGATCATATGATTATTCCGTTTTTAGTTATTAAATAAAGTATTCAGAATTCATTTTTCACCAAAATATTACCACCAATGTATTTCAATAGATTCGTCATTGGCCCACGCAATGGGCAATTCAATAGTGAATTAGTTACCGAAAGAATAAATTGGTCAACAAAAGATGATCACCAAGCTGTTCCAATAACAATACATGTTTATTTCTTGGAAAATATGAACAGGGTGTATAAAATTAATGTTACAAGTGGAAAACAAATTGAAAAACAGTAATTTTTGCCTCATTCATCTATAAGTTTTTCATCAACGGTCCTATTGGTCTTGTTAATAATAAACCATCATCATCAAACTCAATAACAAATTACGATAATGATAATCGAAGTTTCTGAATCCTACACGGAGAACGAACTAATCGATTTGTTGAAAACCAAAATGAAGAACAAAAAACTCGTGTGCGGTCGGGAGGGGCCAGTTAGGAACGAAGTTCCTTACGCTTTTTTTTTCTGTTTCAATACTCTATTTGAAGCTGAGCATATGATTTCACTATTATCTCTCTGAAATGTATATATAAATAGTAAACACTCGAATCATATGTACATTAAACGTATGTAAACACTTGTATCAAGTTATACAATTTTATTAACTTAAGTTTGTATTACACATACTTGCTGTACTTTCCATTTCTCGAATCTTTATTGCAAAATTGTATGATTTAGAACAAAAGAAAACAAATAACAAATATATTTTCTACTTTGCTCCGAAATCTCACATGTGCTCATGTGCTACAAATACACGAATAATTTCAAAGACCAAACGGAGCTGCCGTAAAACGAGAGACTACCAAGCCAGAGGTCCGGGGTTCAATCCGCAACACGACCATATTTTTTATATTTATTTATATTTTATGTTTGCTGTGAGTACTAACATTTTAAACACATTCATTCGATTGGCCAGATTTTCTCCGAAAATAATTCGATATGGAGATTTAGATTGTATATATTTGTATATTTTCGTCACGTAAGGAAAAAGCGTTATTGCTCCCTCCATGGTTCCAAACGATCCAATAAATCAATTAATATCGAGATAGCAGAATATGTTGCCATCAATTTCATGTATCCATTTTGTGTATCTTTTTTTTCTCGATATTTTTTCCTTTAAAAGTTGACGTGTTATATTCCATCACATTCGATTGTCAATAGAAACCATGCAATACTATACCTATATATCCGTTTTCCAAATTCCTCCGCCACAGTAAAAAGTATTTTATTCCTGTTAATACTATTCATTATATTATATCAAATTGACTTGCCACATATTCAATGTAAACCATGAATCCAAGTTCGGCATACAAAAAACATAAGAAATTTATCCATCTGAACACCCGTTATATAGAAATATAAAAGAAACAAAAATATCTTCCACGTATTACCACTCAACGATAATATCCGACTTGTATTCGCATAGATATCCTACCGCTCATGTATCATTTTAAATTTCCCGCAAGCAGAACAGCAGTTCGCATGGTTTCGAACATCTTCGGAATCGTACGAGCAAGGACTAGACGCTTGTCACACAGACTCGTGTGTAATAGAAACAGACAGAGAGAGAGAGAGAAAGTCGCATGGAGAGGGCATAAAGCTTTTTTCTTACGTGACGATTTCTACCAGTCAACACCAACCGCAAGCCGCGTAAAGGAACTTCGTTCCATAAATCCTCTGGTGCTGATGATATTCCCTGATTCATCTTAAAAAAACTCATTGATGTTACCTTGATTCCCATAACATATAGCAAACAAGTCTTTCGAATCGGTAAAATTTTCGCAATTTCTAAAAATGGAAAAATTATTGCCACTCTTTAAAAAAAGAAATGGAACACTACAGACCGATCACAGTCCCTTGTAGTCTCTCGAAAATATTTGAATATGCTTTTCTGAACAGACTTTTCTATTTTTTGGAGAAGTTATTGAAAGATAATCAGCATGGATTCCGTTAAGGAAAATCATCAAATTTATAGATGTCCTGCTGCAATATTTTGTGATCTAAGCAAAGCGTTTGACTGCGTCAGTCATAAAATATTATTATCAAACCTTGAAATGTATGGTCTACTAGGTAATGTGGTATCATGGCTATCGTCTTTTCTCGTTAACCGCAAACAGTTCGTGTCAATTGAGGCTTCTATAAATAAAGAAATAATCAATTTCCATCCAGGGTTCAATTTTGGGCCCAATACTGTTTATCCTTCATACGAATCAGGCCGAATCTATAATCTACGATAATCGTTTTACTGCTTATACCGATGATTTTTCTTTTATAATCTCGACACGCCCAACAAAAAACCTAGACAATAAATTTTCTGAAGTGATGAGTAAAGTGGCTAATTTTTTCAATCATCATTGCTTATTATTCAATACCGCAAAAACAGAAATAATTAGAGTTCATAGTGTACAAATGGTTACTGATAATATTGATGTGAATATCTATTAATTGAATTAGTGATCAATACACACATTTTTAGACTTTAACTCATTGAAGTATCTCTTCATCAATCTGAGAGATGTTCTGGAAATTCACCAGATCCGTAGTTTATATTGTGCACAAGTATATTCATGTCTACGCTACCGTATTTGTATCTGCTATAAAAATTGCAAAATAATGGAGATAATAATTAAATATTTAGGAAAATTCGGTCCTGTGTCAATTCACGTTTTCAGCGTTTGAACTTATAGCGTACAACTGAACTACTAGCAACATAAATTATTGTTACTTGCACCCCCAAAAGATTTATATATTTATTATGGAAACGATGATATGATAAATGTTTATTTGAACTATCATTTCTATTCATAACCTTTAATTTCCTAAAATATTTAGTCGAATTGGGTAAAATATTGAAAGATGGTAACCCTTCAGGAATAAGGGACGCGACAGAAATCTATTACCGGAAGAATCGAAAATTCCTAGTGATTGCAACTGAAATCATTATTGAATAATTTCTCGGGATGAAAATGATGTCAATAATTATGATGTCTGGTGATAGTAATAAAAAAAATTCTTTACAGAATCGAACAGCAAGTTTTGAAAAAATGTTTGGTTATTTGGCAATTCAATAGCTCTACACGACCTACAAAAGGGTAAATGTAAATACAGTAAAATGTTACGCTATGCAAGTGGTTAGTTTAGCATAATTTGAACTATAACCGATGCCAACCCATAATGACTATTGGTCAGTTTTGGACTTTAATGGTCGAATAGTCGATAATAAAAAGTGACCGGCTTAAAACGGAACTAATGAATTTCCTGTCCCGAGAAACACACGTGCAACATATTGTTAAAATATTCATATGGGTCCCATAACGGTTTCTCTAACTTTTCATAATAATGTAAAATTCTTACCCTATCTTTTCGACCGACGCATTATATTTGATGCGAATTGTGAAAAAACCCTTTTGTCCATGCAGATTATCTTCACGGATGATGAGTTGCAATAAGGACAAACAGGTTTTTCACTATCCGCAAAAGAGGGTCGATATTTTACGCGATGAGAGATCATCATTTGCAAAGTTCACTTCTTTATTCAAATTACTTCAGTGCCGGAGGGTTCTACTCAGGTGTGTAACTGTGAAATATGATGTAATATTCACGGGTCTCCCGCTGGGTTCTCTTTTTGAATCGTATTGATAATGTGCATTGCATACATTAGTCCAGTGCGTTTATAATTTGCGTGTAAACTTTTGACGATCATCAATGTTTCATTCGATAGAGAATTTATTGGAGATGACATACCTGAGTTTTTGCAGATTTCAGTGTAACCCTTTCGCCACCATTTTTATATTTTTACATTTTTACATCTTTACTTTTTTACATTTTTGCTTTTTTACATTTTCTATTTCATATTTCTTATTTTTGTATTTTCACATCTTTAACATTCAACATCTTTACATTTACTTATTTTACATGTTTGGATTTTACATTGTATAAACATTTTTTCTCTTTAATTTATATATTTGTATATTTTATACTCACTTCATTCATTTAAGGAATCCCACAACAAGTTTTATTCGTGGATATCTCCGATTTATTTTCATTTTTTCATCATTCATGTCCATGATTGTAACCTTAATGAAAATAAATATTATTATTATATTTTTATAAAGATTTATTTTCCATTCTATTCCCCGCTCATCATTGCCCTTGCGAGTGTATGCTCTACGATGCACAGGAAAAAGTTATTCGCGTTCCAAGTCATAACTTTTTTGTGGCGTATTTTAGCGATTCAACACTAAAATGTTCATTGAAGAGCAGACCTTAAGGTGTATTAAAAAAAACTATTAGATTCGATGATTCGTCGCTGATCAATTCTCTTATGTAGTGAATGTCCGGTTGGCCGACCAACGCCAGTTTTCGACCATTTACGCATAAAACGCTCTAAAATAAGAAAATGGTTGGACACCATGCAAATTAAACTTTACTTCCACTCTCCACCACCTTTTGCGCATGTTCTATATCGTTCCCGCCAAATTTCTGTTTGAAATAGTCTGCCATTATAGATGTGGAAAGTTGGGTGCGCGCGAGCTTTATACATTTATATGAAATTGTTAAGTTCGGGTGCAGTAAATAGTAAGTCGATCATAAAATGTTCATATTAGTTTTTCAGTTTTCCAAAATAGATTGGAAGTAGATACCGAAACACATTGTTTAGATAGGAATCAAACTAGTTTACTATAATTTTTTACTTTGAACCAGAGTGGTCCACTAACTGGATTACAAAATGAACTATTTCCATTTCTCGATCGGTGCGGTCGTAAACAGGGTTCAGGTAGTGGTCTTTCACACATCCTTCTCTAACTTATAAAATGCATATATTTTTTCGCTCATTTTTTGAAACAGATTGGTTTATTACTATGAAAGTCTGGCCAGATCTCGACCACCGTTTATCTCTTAACCTTTCGGCACTGCCGTAACGATTTTGTTACCGATTACTGCCGCACTCCAAAATGGGCCTCAAAAATTTTGTTTTGTCAAAATTTGGCTGTAAGTTAGTTGTTTTTATTAAAAACACAGGAAGTACTAAACATTATTTATTTTGAATAATTGAGAACATTTGTAAAACACAAAACACATAAAATGTTTGAACACAAAATAAAAGAAAGCATGCAGAAAACTTGTTATAGAATACATAAATCTTGTGAAACTAATTTAAAAATACCTATCTATTTTATTAATATGTAATTTTAATGTAAATAGCAATCTGCACAGACGCAAGTAACATGTTTCAAACAGATAAACTTTCCACATGTTTTACATGAGAATCGTGTCGGCCTGTTCTTTCTACTGTCACAGTATTCGCATCTTCCTCTCACATTTACCGGATCGGCAGCTGGAGGTTGTGGTAATCCCTCGGGTGTTCCAAACATTTCTGAAATTCTTAGTCTTATGCTTCTTGGAATATTGACCTGTAATCCGCGATTACGGATATGACCTTCTACTAGCTCCGAAGCAAGCATATGTAAAAATTTACGACGTCGCATGTTTTTGCCTGGATTTTGCAAGAAAAACAACACCATAGAATGAATTCCTGCAATGTTCAACAGTGAATAAAAAATCACCATCAGCCAACATCTGGTATTCCTGGCGCAGTCGTAAGCTGCACACATCTTATCTAGTGTGTCTACGCCGCCACCCTTGGTGCTGTTGTAGTCGATTATCATCTCGGGTTTTCCCGTGGCTTCATCAATTCGGTCGTCGTGGTGCAGACTTGAAAATAGCAGTACGTTTTTTTTTTTTGGGATATAGGAAACCAATATCATGATGTTATCAAAGGCGAACATACTTGTCCTGAGTGGCCTTATGACTGGGTTCGAAAGTTCTAGGGGGATTTTCCGCTTATTTTTCCTGATCGTTCCCAAAAAAGTGAGCTTGTAATTCGAATATAAATTGCGTACTAACACAGGTCAAGTTTCTCTTTGAATTTCTGAGCGGTTCAACAAGTCTTTCAACAACGGCTAAATCAGAATTATCCTGAACAAATGGTCCTGGGGGTTGGGATCCTACATATACTTCCAAATTACAAGCGTAGAATGTTTTAGAATCCACCAGTGCATATACTTTCAGGCCATACTTGTTAGGCTTATTCGGAATGTATTGGCGAAAGCCACATCTTCCGCGAAATGCCTCCAACTTTTCATCTATAGTGACATTCTCAAAAGAAGGTGTGTACGCAGATTTGCATTTTTCAACGAACAAATCAAATATAGATCTAATTGGGGCCAATTTATCAACTTCGTGTCTTTCCTTTCTGGTATCCATATCGTCGAATCTCAAATTCTGAAGTAGGAAAAAAAACGAAATTTTGACTTACCAATCCGAAAAATTTCTACTCCAGTTCCATCGTTATTCCATAACTCATCAATGTTGACCCGACCAGACTTCAACACGCCAGCTATATATAGCAGCCCAATAAAACAATGCATCTCAGAAACATTTGTGCCTGGCTCTCGCAACAATCTGTCGCCAAATTTGGGTTTTTGCTTGTCGATATGTTGGTTTGTATAGCGGACAGTTTGTTCTATATTCTCCAAATCAAAGAAATACTTCCATATATTTATAGCAGACTTCAAGTCTCTTACAGCCATTTTTGGTCCCGGGAGATGAATTATCAAATTCTCTGCACGTGTTCTGGACGAAGGAGGGGCACATTTTGACCATTTTGTTTTTTAATTTTTTCCAAGAAAGTATGGAAGATTAGCCGTTGGTTCAATTTCAGTATCGGATATTTCCTGTTCTGTGTCTGCGTTTTCTTCCTGTACTTCTATGTTAACTTCTTTCAAATCGTCGTCCGAATCCTCTACTTTCTCTTCTTCTGATTCCTCTTCTAAACACTCCATCATGAGTTTGTTTAACCTTTCTAATTCCTTCTCGTAGCTACCCATCTGTAAAATTTTAATAAACTTCAAGAACTAAAAAAAAACTGTAGAATACCTTTCTTCCACTCAAAAATGCAACTAAAAAACTGATTGTTGAAATTAGAATGCGTTACTGCCGCGGAACCGTCACTCCGCAAAAGCCTATAATTCATAACTTAACACACCTTTGCGCACCCGGCGACACACTGATGTTCGTAAAATGCTGCTTGAGGATTACCATAGAGAAACTAAAAATAAAGAGGGTTGTCAAACCTGCAGTAAAAGTTGGCACCACGTTTAGACAGTGGCGACATATCTCGCAACTGGCCGAACTAAGTTAGTACAGTTGGTAAAACGGATTTATCTTCAGTTACCGATTGAAATAAGGTGGGTTTTTTAAATGTGTTACTTTTATATGATTGATATGGTATATATTTTATAAGTGATCGATTCGCCATTCCTGTATTTCATATGAAATAAGGCGGGTTTTTAAATGTGTTACTTTTATATGATTGATATGGTATATATTTTATAAGTGATCGATTTGCCATTCCTGTATTTCATATAAAATACAGGAATGGCAAATCGATCACTAATAAAATATATAGAGTAATCGATTCATAGAATCTGTTAGGTCGTTCGTCATAAATCTTTGTTTCATGATATCAAGAAGAAAATTAAAGTTCTTATAAAACAAGAATAATAAGTTGAACACTATGAAAAACACTTTTCATTGTATCTATGACAAGGTACAACTACAGACAAAACAATAATAAAACTCTGAAAAACAACAAAATTAATAATATTTTTCAGTCTTATCATCAAATCAACCAAAATAAAAACAAATTACATTTACAACAAACCTTCAATAATTTTGTTCAGTTATTAGCACAAAGGAGAACAAATACTCCAGTTTGATGATAATATTCGTACTTCCTCAAATGGTGATAGGAAATGGAAACTGATGGAAATAAGTATCAGTTTGTGAAAAGCAGCTTATTTTTACCTAGCAAAAGAATATTTTCAGGAATTTCAGCGTCAACTTGAATAACAAAACATTCTCTTTTCGACGTTGGGTTTCTAATTCAAGTCCATAGTATAATTTCTCATTAATTTTTCGTTGACAATAACAGTAGAAGAATTATTCTGAAATTATTGCGTGGTTTGTCATAAAAAAAATACATGTGTAAACAACAAACTTCTATTTTCTGACAAATGTCGAAATTGGAAAATTATCATGTCATCAGTCGTCGATTGCGGGTAGCGCCTCCATGCGCGACTGGCCGTACCAAAAACCTTGGTGGTCAAGATCGCCAATGTTTCAAACATTCTCTTTATTTTTAATTTGTCTATGAGGATTACTGAGACGGAGATGGTAAGGTAGGGGGGGAATTCCAAATAATCTGGAATTCTCGGGCGCTTCGGAGTCTGAGTCCGCGCGGCAGTGGCGGAAGGTTAACCATTTCCAAATATTCATATGGCATTTTTGCTGGTCGAGAAATGGCTTGAGTAACCGACTATTGTCGACCACTGGTTCTATCCTTATCTTACTACCTGTTTCTATTTGTAAAATAAAGAGAGGTACTTATATTTTTTGTAGCTGCCGTCTGCAAATAATAAAGTTCAAAAACAAGAAAATCCAGGAACGACTTAAAAACGATAAAGAGTAGTTAACGAACATTGTTTCAGTATTCTTCAGAAAAACTGGAGAGGGCACTGGAAGAAATAAAGGAGTACCTAGCGACTGGGAATCAGGGAGGGGAGTAGGCTGTTCAGTATCCCTAAAACAACAATAATTGACCGTCTCAGGGGTCAAAAAGGGGATTGAAAAAACTGATTCAAAATGCATTCTTACTGCCTGAGTTAAAAAAAATATTGTGGAGTGGACAAGTGATAATTATTAATAATAAATAATTAACTGGTACCGGTGCAGCAGCGGTCGACAATCAATGCGTTATGGTCGAGAAATGGCAAATGGCGCATTTGTTCATTTCGAATTTTTTCCGCATGTTTTGTAACCTATAAAAAATCTTTAATTCTAAAAACATTTCTTATATTGTGAGGAAATAGAAAGTAATAATCAAATGTTTATATACCTATTTTACAAAGTGGTCGAAAACCAGCACATTCACCCACAATATGTACATTCATTCTCGCGACTCGCGTGAAATTCGTTCAATTTTAATCACTACGTGATTAACTATTATTAATTGAAATTGTTAACAATATTTCAAATAATTATGCAAAGAAGATTTCAGCCTCGGGTACAATTGGAAATCGATGCATAATGCTAAACCTCATGGGTGACGTGAAAAAGAGTCTATTCTTCAATAAATTACCGTGGAAAGCAATTTGCTTGCATTTATTTCCAATTTCTACCGAGGCTCGAATGTCCTCTTCGATTAAAATGTTAACTATAAATATTTATTCACGCATGTATATGAAAACCATACACTGTATTTAATGATTATAATAAAAAATACATTTACTTTCAATACTTCGACTAACAATAAGGCAAATAAAAATACAAAAATCCACAAAGGCCCAGCCTGACTAACAGTGATTAAAATTGAACGAGTTTCACGCGATACATTGAAGAGAGAAACGCGCCGCTTGCCACTGAATGTACTCAAAGTGCCGCTAGCGATTACAAGCGCAACTTTGGGCGTAGATTGATCAGCGACGGATCAACGAATCAAATCGTTTTTTATTCGCGTTGAGGCCTGCTCTTTAATAAACATTTTATTGTTGAATCGTTGAAATGCACCACGTAAAATAACAAACAAAAAGTGAATAATTTTTTTCCTGTGCATCGTACAGCATAATTTATCTCTTTAGGGCAACAATGAAAAAAGCTAAAGTCCGACGATTTCGGTTTTATCGATGTGCCGTGAATAGAATGTGAGATATTGCCTAGTTAAAAAAAAAACATTTTTCAAAATGGAGCAGAAGGGTTCATCTAAAATCTGCGAAATCTCGGGGTTGTCATCTCCAATGAATCCCTCATTGGATGAATTAACAAAATTAATAGGCGTCAAAAGTTTACACGCAGCCCTATAGAAATATTTTGAATGCACTGGACTACATTACATTATTGCGAGTCTGAATTATCCCGTTTTATATATATATATATATATATATATATATATATATATATATAGTGCTCGTCTAAAGTCCGTCCCCCCCTTACTAATTTTTGAACCACCCGGTATATCGCAACGAAATTTGGAGGGATTAAATAGGAGATAAAACCTACTTTTTCATGAAAAAATCACAGCTAAAATTTTAAATTTTTTTTTTTAAATAAAACACCCCGTATATTATTCCATTTTCGAAATCTGCTCATAATTCACAACAGTTTTCTCCAATACACTTTACTCCTAGATTAAATTGTTTTCGAAATATTAACGTTTGAAAAGTGACATTCCGGTTTGAAATGAAGTATGGATTTTGGTCACTTCCGGTAAAACATTTTGCTAACTAAACGTTGTTATTAATTTGTAGTTAGATCTCATAATGAATTCGACTAATAAGAGGCGTAAAGAGAGTTTATTATAAACAGTACCGCTTACCAGAAAATCTCGAAGCCTACGAATGTGTTCTGTAAATGCACAATCAAAATTTAGCTAAAAAATTATAATTTATTTTTGAATAACACTTTTATTTAACCCCAACGATTATTTAATCAAGTTTTCAATATGGCCCCCTCCTAAATCTTGACAATGAAGTGCCCTATTATAAAACGCTTCTCTCACGTTGATGAAAGTCTTTTCATCCATTTCTTCTTCATTCTATTATTCTGCGTTCCAACTCTTCTATTGTTTGGCATTCAGTGGCGTATATTTTTGACTTCAGATACCCCCAAAGGAAAAAATCTAGAGGTGTAAGATCCGGAGATCTTGGTGGCCCCTGCGACCTATCCATCGCCCAGGAAAGTTTGTATCGAGGAACTCTCTAGCCATGCGATCGAAATGGGGAGGTGCCCCATCCTGCTGAAATATGATTAAACGATTTTCAAACTCTTCCTGATTGTTCAATAAAATTTGTCTTATTCGAGGTTCAATTTCAGTTTCTAAAAGATTTCTGTAAAGAACTCCTGTAAGATTGCCTCTGACGGAAATCGGTCCAACAACGCGATTGCCCAAAATCCCCGCCCAAACATTCACCTTTTTAGGAAACTGGGTACGTCACTCCCTAAAAATATGCGGATTAGTATCGCTCCAGTATCGTACATTCTGTTTGTTGACTTTTCCATTAAGAAAAAACGTGCATTCGTCTGCGAAACATACACGTTTTAGGAAGCCCCGTTCTCCTTCAATTGTTCTTGTTAACCACTCACAAAATTCAACCCTGTGGTCTGGATCATCCTCCGTGAGAGCATGCAGGATTTTCATTTTATAGGGATGACACTTTTCTTTTTTTAAGACTCTTTGGACACTTTTTGAACTTACTCCACAGGATTCAGCAACTGCAGACGTCGACTGAGACGGATTGATTACCATTTCAGCAACAATTTCTACCTTTTTTTCTTCTGAAAGAGGTGGTCTTTTTTTCTTCTGAAAGAGGTGGTCTTCCTGATCTTGGAGCATCTTTCAGCGTACCAGTTGCTTGGAGCTTATTTAAAAGTTTGCGCAAATATGACCTCGAAATAGGATTCTCGGGAAATCTATCTTTAAACATACAGACTGCTAGATGATAATTTCTTCCAGCTTCTCCAAATATAAAAACGGCTTCAAATTTATCGTCTAAACTACGAGCCATGATCACACTTGTCTTAAAAGGTTTTAGGCGCTATTTGACAGTTAGCAGTTCAGTTTGACAGTAAACAAGATGTTACCGCGACAACGATTTTTTCCAATGCAAACTTGATTGAAAGTAACATTAGTGTTTTTGGTTGGGTTTGAAATGACCAAAATGTCACTTTTCAAACGTTAATATTTCGAAAACAATTGAATTTAGGAGTAAAGTGTATGGGAGAAAACTGTTGAGAATTATGAGCAGATTTCGAAAATAGAAAAATATACGGGGTGTTCTATTTAAAAAAATTATTGAAGATGGCGCTCAGCCGCCATTTTAAATTTTTCAGCTGTGAAAAAGTAGGTTTTTATCTCCTATTTAAGCTCTCCAAATTTCGTTGCGATATACCAGGTGGTTCAAAAATTAGTAGGGGGGAACGGACTTTAGACGAGCACTGTAAATACAGTCAGCACGTAAAGGTTGGAATTAATTCGCTGAAGTCTTTACAAGGCCAGAAGAGAAAAATCTCTCGTACACGTTAAGTTCAATATTTGAACGTGGACGTTTTGACATATAACTCTTTTGGGTGACGTCATAATTGTGCCAGTTATGACGTCATCGACATTTTTTAAATAGCAACCCTCACATTTGATAGTGTCATTTGAAAGAAGATATTTTTCTGCATACAATACGTTAAATTTTATGGCATGGTATATGAGAAAATTGCCGAGAAGGAATCAATTGAATGTTAAAAGCACGCACTATTTATGGTATGACCCTGGTAGATACAGGCTAAGAGCTGGCTGCAGAAAACCTAGCGAGTCGAGTAAGAGAATGTTTTAAAAATGTTAGTACTCACAGCAAACATAAAAAAATCATTTAGTGTCTGGGCAAAATTTGTGCATAAGCTTTGTATATCCTTTTTTCGGAAAATTTTTCGTACAGCAACTCTCATCAATATGCACTTCATTTACTTGCATCACCTTCAAGTCAGATTGGCTGAGCGGTCTGAGGCGCCAGATTTAAGCTCTGGTTCCCGAAAGGGAGCGTGGATTCGAATCCCAGTTTTTGTTTTTATTTTTCTCTTCGAAATTGAGAAATAATTTGTTTTGAGACGCCCAAAAAATGATTTGTTTTGGGATGGCCAAAACAAATCAATTCTCAATTTCGATGGAAAAAAACGAGAATCACAACTTAAATCTGGCGCCTTAGACCGCTCGGCCAATCTAACTTGAAGGCGATGCAAGTGAATAAAGTGCATTAATGATGGTAGCTGTACAAACAACATTCTGAAGAAAGGTCGTACAAAACTCATGCATAAATTTTGCCCAGGCACTAAATAATTTTTCTTATGTTTGCTGTGAGTACTAACATTTTCAAAACACTCTGTTACTCGATCGGCCAGGTTTTCTGCAGCCAGCACTTAGCCTGTATATACCAGGGTCATAACATAAGTAGTACGTGCTTTCAATATTTAATTGATTCCTCCTCGGCAATTTCCTCCCGTACCATGGTAAAATTCAACGTATTGTATGCAGAAAAATATCTCCTTTCAAATGACATTATCAAATATGAGAGTTGCTATTTAAAAAAAGGCGATGACGTCATAACTGGCACAATTATGACGTCACCCAAAAGAGTTATATGTCGAAACGTGCACGTTCAAATATTGAAATTGACGTGTACGAGCGATTTTTCTCTTCTGGCCCTATAAATACTTTAGCGAATTCATTCCAACCTTTACGTGCTCACTGTATATATATTTAGGGTGTTTATTTGCGACTATTTTTTTTCGCTCCCAAACGAAAATTTTGTTTGGAAATGTCCAAAAAAAATTCCCTGAAAATTTGAGCCCTTAATATTAACATTAAGTACTTTCCCAGATCGTTAAAAGAGTTTCCATTTGAAATACACGTAAACTTTTTTTTTTCAAATATCTATAACTCAGCGGAATTTCATGCTATCATATCGTACCAGAGCGCGATTTACTCAGGATTACATGTACTACAAAAGTGCCTATTGCGACGTAGCTGTAATTTGCACCTGTGAGATTGTATGGGTCACAAAACCTGATTTTTGTAGAAAATTCTTGTTTTTTTGACGTTACTTCATAAATGACTGAATTTATGGAAAAAATTTAAATGACAAGGAAATTAAATTTCCTACAAAAAATTTCCCATGAACCAAATCGCTAAGATCGATATTTCTTGAGAAATAAAGCGTTAACTTTGTCGTAATATGAAAAGTTTGATTCGATAATTCTAAAAAATTTCATATTACAACAAAGTTAACGCTTTATATCTCCAGAACTATTCGGTTTATAGGACTTTTTTGTAGGAAATGAAATTAAGTTTGTCATCTACATTTTTTCCATAAATGCAGACATCAATGAAATAACTTCAGAAAAATAAGAATTTTCTACAAAAATCAGATTTAGTGAGATACAATCTTACAGGTGCAGATTACAGCTACGTCGCAATAGGCACTTTTGTAGAGCTTGTAATCCTGAGTAAATCGCGCTTTGGTACGATATGATAGCATGTGATACCGGTGAGTTATACAAGTAATTTTGTTTTCGACATTTCCAACGAAATTTTTGGTTGGGAGCGAGAAAAAAAATTGTAAAATTTAAAACACCCTCATATATAAAACGTAGAACAAAGAATAAAACGAAGTTCAAGTTACTACAACCACATTAGCATTGTTTAAAATTATATAAATATAAATGTGTGCTCTGTGGTGTGACAGGTTAGGAATCAGATTCCTAGCCTGCCAGTTTCTCTTGTCACTTCACATAGAGCACACATTTATATTATATACACTCCAAAAACAGTGACAGAAATATATACACTCCAAAAACTGTTCGCCTATATCGATAGGCTGCATGCCCAACCATTTCCTTACTTTTAAATGCGTACCTACAGGTGATTAAGTTTGATTTTGTTTTCATTTCTGTTGGGTCCCGCTTCAGCCAGAAGTCTTCGGATATCTGAATGGTGAGTACTCCGTACTGACGAGGGCCAGATGCCCGAAACCGGTATACGGATTGTTAGGAGGACCTGACACAATTTAAACATCATCAAGTTTATCAGAAAGAAACATTTGCAATACATTTTCATTGATAATGAGAGTTTGCATATATTTTCATTCGGATATAATTCAATGTTATGTGTGGTATTTGCCAGGAAGGTAGTTGTTTTCCGCTTTTAGTCTACAACTTGTTTCAATTTATATTGAATTTTGTGAAGATACTTTAATTCCTCCGTTTTTCTAATAGTACACTTCACACGTTTGGCTTTCTTGTTTAATGTATACGCCTGGTCGGGCATGCAGCCACTCCTATCGATGTAGGAGAACAGTTTCAAATTTTCAATAAGATTTTCTTTTTTTTTTCATATGAAATGCAGAAGTAGAATAACTTCATCTGTAAATTTGGATATAAGTATGCCTATTTCCATTAAAAAAAAACTCTTTTAACTTATACCGTAAATTTAGAATAAAATAATCCGAAAATGATGGATTAGGAGTATGTTAATATCAGATAACTTTTCAAATTTGAAAACACAACGTGGCCTTCTTCACAATATTTATTTGGCTGATTGGTTATTTCACAATATCAGGTTTGTTTTTATTTCAATACATGATTTTAGCGTGAGATTTTCTTATATCAGAATACCACACGTACTCAGTGATATTATGGGTAAAATCCGACTTATACATGCACATGTTTTGTCATAATTGTCTGACAAATTCGTAAAAACTATTCTGTCAGGAATTATATTGATATAAGAAGACATATCTTTTCGATAAGTGTCATTTTTGAATGCTTGATGTATCTATTTTTTTTATTCAAATCCTTCGTCTTCTTGTTGACCCGCCAATGCACATTTTGTTCCAAACAAGTTGGAAATGCGTTGCAAAAATAATCCTTTCTTCGAGCATAGGAAGGGGAGTGACTCCTTTCATGAGTTTCCATGGTCAGAGTATTCATTGACCTGAAGCTCGTATCCAGTTTCACCTGAAGATAGGGTTGGTGAATACACAAGATTTTCAATTATCATTGTGGGGTAGGTATATTGAATCGTTTTGAAAATATTTTGTTCATTGTTCGAAATGAATAAAATGATCTGAGATGTTTCGATAGGCAGGATAAAAATAATCGTATGTTTCCGAAAATCTCAGATCGAATATTCCTTCCTTATTTCACTGGTGGATTCATGGACAACCAAGACGACCAAATGATTGATATTGGTTCCAACAATCAAAAATGGGAACAGTGAAGTATCTTTGATTTCATCAGATAAACCATTTCCTGGAGGACCCATGGAAAATTCTTGTAACTTTATCCGTTGAAAATCCAAATATAACAAGAATTCTGTCAGTTTTATCCAGTTTTAAATTATCCAGTTTTAAATGTGATGTGAAAAATTTTTGAGCGATCAAATCCCTTGCACTTATATTACCCTTGACAAAATACCCTAAAAATGTACCAATAACATTGCAATTGTATATTGTCATCAAGATCATTATTTTTTGTACCGACCACAAATTGTTTGAAAATGATAGATGAGTATGAATTGAAAATATCTTTGATAACCATCATAATCCGAAAAGGCTTTATTTCGAGTTTTTATATAAAATATGATTGTACTGTTTAAAGCTGTAAAATGTGTACTCATAAATCTCGTGTTATAATGAAAACCAAAAGTACAATTATTTATCGCGACCCCAGGAAGAAATGTAGTAATAATAATAATACAATTTTTTAATCCTTCAAGATCATACAAATGACATAGGATACGTCAGACAACAATTAATTCACAGACAGTCAACATATATACATAAAAATATAACAATTCCACAAGTTGGATGGAGATACATATTATTGATTACAATACTCATCAGAACTATAAAAGCAAACATTAATCAAGTATTCTTTGAGTTTCGCTTTGAAATGGTTTTCCCTACTTAGGTTTTTTATTTCGTCAGGTAAGTGATTATAAAATTTTGCCCCATTGTAAGACGCACAATTTCCATACAGACGAGTTGAATATTGTCTTATTAATTAATAATAATAATGATAAATCGCCTTTATTCACCATAGGATACAAGGCCACAACTAATGGTAAAAGTCAAAAGAAAGATACAACGCTATAGTAGAAAACATGGTGAATAGGTGGTGTCAGCCTAGGCTGTTTTAAAACTCGCCTAAACATATCCTGAGGCTATTGGATTCTGTCCAAAAAAGGGCAATTCGTCTCGTCGGTGATGCCTCGCTCACAAACTCGCTCACTTGTCTGGAACACCGTAGAAAAGTTGGCGATTTGTCTCTATTTTATAGATATTTTCATGGGCGATGCTCTTCTGAAATATCAACAATCGTTCCTGCTTTGGCAGTCTCTTCGAGACTAACCCGTCAAGTTCAGTCATCACACCCCTTCGTGGTCACTTTGGAGACCTGCAGAACATCACTTTCCAAAGACTCGTTCATCCAACGAACAGCGAGGCTTTGGAACTCATTGCCTAGGGAGGTGTTCCCCGAGGCATACAACCTCCAGAAATTTAAGAAGAACACCAACTCCTACCTTCTTTCCCTTGGTTCCCACGATGTTCTCTGAACATTACAGGATATCCCTTTTCGTGGGAACCAGAACATAAAAAAAAATGGAAATCACAGTTTCGATTGTAATTCTGTATCTGTTTTTAGAATAACACAGTACCTTTGTAAATATAAATGCACGGTACGCACATAACTTTATTCTCGATAAAGCATTATCTGCAATCTATTCTATATATTAGTCGCATAACCCTCTTCTGGGAGACAAATATTTTATTTAGTTTTGTGGTACAGCCCCAAACAGCAATACTATAGGAAATGTGAATATACAAGAGCAAAGTAAACATTTAAAAGTTGGGCTCTATTGAAATTTGATTTCAATTGTCTAATTGCGTAGTACCCACTGTTAACTTTCTTACTGATGATTTATATCCGACTCCCAAGTCATGTTACCATCGATATATGTACCAAGGAATTTGGTGTTATCTGATGATTCAATTATTTTATCAGCTACTCTAACATGAAAGTTATACATTTTTGTATTTGCCCTTGATTTGGTTGTTTGGTTGAAGGCTGGCGAGCCAGAGACAGGGTTGGCACTTAGCTTCCCTTGACACTGCGACCAGCTGGGGTCTATTGTATCACTCTGTCGTCAGTGGTTCCTCATTCAAACAGGTTTGTGCCTTTAATTAGGTTGAGAAGCCTGTTGATAAGGTTCTTCGGATTCATGCCTGTTTCCGGGCTGATCTCTCCAAAGGTTCTGTGTCGCCTACTACTTAGGGCGTCACAGTTGAAGATAATATGAGAGGCTGTTTCCTCCTCTTCATCACACAGCCTACACTCCACGGTTTTCCTGCGTACTCCCATGGTGTTTAGGTGTTTTCTTAGGCCGCAGTGTCCAGTCAACAGACCTATTATTATACGAGCCTTCGTTCTGTTCAGGTTCAGAAGGTCAGCCGTCAGGGTCCGGTTTGGATGCCCTACCATGACTTTGCTGTGTATTTGCCCGACAGTTTGATCCCAATATTGTTGGTGTCTTCTTATTATGCACTCGTCGATCAGGGTCCTGCATCGGTTTTTGCTAATCCCGTGTGCAGGTTCTGGCCCTGTGAATAGCGTTTCAGATGCTTGTCTAGCTAGCTGGTCCGCTTTGACGTTGCCTTCAATGCCTCTATGACCTGGCACCCACATCAAGGTGACCTTGTTGTGTTTTGCCAGCTCGATGAGGTTCTGGAGGCAGTCCCAGACCAGTTTGGACTTTATCTGTATAGAGTTGAGTGCTTTGATAGCACTTTGACAGTCAAAGTATTTTTTCCAACCTTTATTTTGCGATTGGATACCAATTTTATTATGTAATCCCTTCTTGGCCTTACCCCATGTATTCCTGCTCCCGTTCCTTCAACTGTCTGTATACCAGACTATGTCCGCAGTTGATTGTGGTTCTATACTCGGGGCCCATCCAGATCCATCAATTCGTGTTTCGAATGGTTTTTCGAATGAGTATAGGGGTTGCATGTAATCTGAAATCATTTCGAGTTCTTCGATGTTGATTACATGAGTGATTCTGGTATGTCCAGTTGTTCGGATTCTCCAGTTTTTTGTTTGTTTCAGTCTGTATGCACTCATCCTGGCCTCTCCAATGACATGTAAGTCAAGGGGTTCGAGGTTTAGGATGATTTCCATTGCAGAGTGCTACTCATTGCACTCGTGATACAGAGACAGGCAAGCCTCTGGATTTTCTCAAGGTTGGTTTTTGCCTGTCTTTGATTTGTTTTTGGCCACCATAAGAGTGAGCCATAAGTTATTCTTGGTCTTATTACCGCTGTGTAAAGCCAGTGCATGGCTTTCGGCTTAAGCCCCTTGAATTGCATCAGAACAGTTTTCTTTGCATTCACCACCAAAATAATTTTTATGACAACAATTTGGGAATTCGAGACAATTTTTCCTGCGATCGTTGTATCAATATAGAACCTTGAGGAACCCCAAGATCAATGCCATACTGCTGCGACTGAAAGTTGTCAACTCTAACATAATCTTCCCGAGAGTCAGGTATGATCTGAGCCATGAAGGAAAGTTACCCCTGAAGCCAAGTGAATAAAGTTTTTCGCCTATAATGTCAATGCTTGATAACCAAAAAATGTGTTTTAAATTGTTTTCAAAAACCCACAGCTCTTTACTGAGCTGTGCTTCTTGATTAATGGTATTTTTTACAGTTGAGCAGGTCAGTTCTATCCAATAAGTAAGTATATGGAAAAAAGTTGCGAAAGCACATCCAATATTATTGAAATTTTCATAGACGTGATGAAACTTCTCATTTTTTAGGCAATCTTGAAGTTGAGCAAGATTCTCGGTACATGTGTTCATGAAAGTTATTTTTCGTCAAGTATCTTTTATTTCTACTAAAAGGTCAATTAATTCAAAGGAAAGGCACAAATGGACGGCGAGATTAACGTCAATGACTTTTTGAAATAGAGGGTTGGAGAGATATTTGTTAAAAAATAGTCCATTTTTGGGATACTAGTAACCTCATTTGAGTATGTGAAAATTCTCGTCGGTTCCAGGTTTTTAAAACCTATGTTAAAACTATGTAACAGATCACTCAATAATGTCATTAGGTCGCCACATAGTATAATATTCTTGAACTTTTCATCACAATAATCAAGAACAGTGAAAAGTTTATCCAAAAAAGTTTCAACACCACCATATGGTGGTAGTAGGGTATTCTTCGATTCAATTGAATAAATATTACCTCCTTAACAATTACCAATATGTAACTCGCATTAATTTCACCTACAAATTGTTAAAAAATTTAATACTTATGAAGGAAAATAAATATTCACATTGGAAATATCATGTTTCCTGGCTTGAATATATGCAAGTGCATTTTAGTTTTTGTTTTGGTAAGAGGAAGGTTGTGCTTTTTTTGAAAATACATATATCCCAAGTATAGGTATTTGATGGGGATTGAATAATTTTTGAAGCGTTACCATTACTCTCGTTCTATAATATAAACAACTAATTGAAACAACCCTTGGTTCGTTCTTACTATGCGAAACCCATATCAAAAAAACATTTCATCGAGAATGAAATAATGACTCATCAAGTTGAGGAGACATTTGAATTGTTCAAGAAATAACAAATATTTCATGCGAATGAAGACTAACATAGCAAAGCGCTAATGCTCATCGCCTGGAAAAAAATATAAGGATTAAAACACAATTTTCTAACAACTTTTATTGCTGAAACTTCAGGAATCACAATAAACTCTTCACACGGTGTGAGATCATATTTTTATACATCATACATCGCCGTATAATAGCAACATCTGTTTAGCTGACTTTATTTCATATGATCCTAACTATATACACTAAAAAAATAAATAAAAATTCGCTATGTTCAAATAAGGTACAACAAAATGACTAAATTCTTGGATATTTGTTTCAAGGCAAATATGTACACAAGCGACGAGCCCAGAAAAAGAAATCACAAAATTGGGATCTTACATCACATAAGATGGTCCTAAAATCCTCAGCCTCAATGGCTGACATGGGCTTCAACACATACATAATGATTTGGCAATCTTTATGATTTTTGTTGTTCTGGGCTGTACACTCCAAAAGGCCACATTTTTCACTAGGAGTTACAGTCAGTAGGCAACTTCAGCCCCCCACGGTCGATAAGGCTTCATCCCCTGGGAGGTGGGGATACCTTGACTATAGTTCTGGTGATGGCTAGACGGAGGAATACTAAAAGTATTGACGGGATATTGGTGAGGGTTATAGGTTAAAGCTGAGGACGTCGTGGTAGTCAAAGGGGTAAGTATCGCCGTTGAAGGGGCTAGCCTGTTATTGTCACCGGAAGGCACTGTGGTTTGCGCACAAGAGGTAGAAACATCAAAATGTCCCAAATCGTGATGCATATTCTGGTGGTGTATTGGGGGAGGGAGAGGTGGCTGATGGGGGTTCAAGTTACCGATGGGTCCATGGTTCGATGCTGGGGATGGAGGAAGCGAGTTCAGTGGAGGATAAGGCGGCTGGGAGCCACTGTAGCCCCATGGTGCAGTCGTCGCTTGTTTCGAGGCTAGTTCTCTTTGGGCGGCACAACATTGCAGGTGAGAAGTGAGTCGAAGTCGCAAGGGGTTCTGAACGTCTAGTCCTTCGATACGTTCGAGGTATCTTGCTACTTCTGCCACGCACTCTCTGAATCCCATGCCGTGATAGTCCATCGCGTACTTGTGGGGATCGTAAGCGAAGGAATCTAGACCTGTAACAAAAAAAAAATCAATAAGATGGGCTCCTTTTGCCTTCTAGAAAAATATGGAACATTTGAATTTCTTATTATTAAGTGAACATTTTTAAGCATCAAGGGTAGACAAACTCGTCTACGTAAGCCTGCCGTTTCAATTCGAATGATGTAATAGGTTGGCAAATATACAAGAAAACCGTAAAGCCTACTGGATGTTTGCGAATTATAATCATTTGATTTTTTTTTGGAGAATGACCCAAAGGTAACATAATAAGAACCCAGATAATGTGGGAATTTTGTTTTTATCTCCTACAAGAACAAATAGAGCGACGAGGTGTTACCTTTATACTGCGATTGGTTCTAGGAAGAGTTCGCTGTAATCCCAATATTAATATCGTATAGGCCCTTGAGATAATAATGAGAAAAGTCATTTTATGAATCGGATTGTCATGCGTTTAATCGTATACATTATCATTCCCAATGTTTCTGTTGACAAACGGGAAATAACCTGTGTAGTGGAACGACCACTTTATTGCTACTCCAAAGATCTGGATACCAGGAGGAGAAACGAGTTTTTGGAGAAAAAATAGGCAGTTGGCCAATGTGCTGTCCACGTTTGCTCTTTATGTACGGTGGTCTAGAATCAGTCCACCTGTATCATGCCTTAATGGCCTGTAATAGGACCTCATTTTCGTGAAAATTTCGTATATAGCAGATAATTGAAAAATATGCATTTTGCCCAGTTGTATGACTTATGTGGCGAATATTTTCAAAAGCTCATTCATTTCAATGTTTTCGAAAAAATATTCACCCTATTGAAACGTTGAAACATGATTCGTAGTTTATTGCAAATTCTTATCAGTTTTCATATTAAATGTGTTTTATCAATTTCAATCTGCATATCAGGTTCATACAAGGAACGCCCAATTCAATACCAACATTTTAACAATTATTTGTGTTCGTATTCCTCTCATATACCGGACGGCTTCAGTCAAGGTCCAGGGACGCTGATCTCCGACCACTCAACAAATTGCCAAACATAAATTACGAAAGTGAAAATGGCGTCTGTGAATAAATAAGTAGAGGAATTGACTGAAGCCGTCAATCCACGGCGACGTTAGGAAAAAGGGAAAATTCCTTCCCAACAACTAAAATTCGTCAGCTCAGTTGGTAGAACGTATGACTAGAGACTAGCTATAATAATTCCAATTCTGAAAGCTGGGAAACGCCGGAAAATGGTCGAAAGCTACCGATCTCATTGCTTAGGGTTGTCGCTAAGGTAATTGATAAGATCCTACTGAGTCGTTTTGCCAGGATCGAGAAAATGATTAAACTCATCCCACCTGAACAATTCGGGTTCCGAAAGGGTCACTCGACAACATCACAAGTGACCCGGATTGTTCTTGGGGTGAGGGACTCCTTCAATCGAGGACAAAACACGTTTATGATCCTGTTGGACGTCGAGAAAGCCTTCGACAAGGTCTGGGCAGGGGGATTAGTTAGTAAATTGCAAAGAGTAGGCATGCCTTTACATATGGTCAAGTTGTTAGACTCTCATCTTTCAGACAGAAAATTTTGTGTGAGAGTCAATCAAACCAACTCCTCAGATTATTCAGTTGGAGCAGTTGTCCCACAGGCCCCCTGCTTGTCCCCTCATCTATATTCTAAAAACAACACTGTTGCGGTTGGACAGGATGCAAAATAAAGTGCTCCGTATAGTAACATGGAGCGATAGATACATCCGGCTGAAAGAGCTGCGGGAGTTGGCTAAGGTCCTGCCCATACAGGATTACATAAGTAAGTATAAGTTCTTTAAGTACTTCATACCAAAGAGCCCACTAACAAGGAATATAACCTCTATAAGATCTTACCATAATGAGCCCAGAAAGCATGGAGGGCTCATATACCAGAAATTAGATATCTTCCACGAAAGGGTATGAACTGCAAAAATAAGGTAAGTATAGATTCTACATATATTATCAAGGACACCATCCATCCAAGTACTGACTAAGGTCGATCATAAAGATTTTCAAACCTGGTTTTTTGTCTTTACTTTTACCAGGCTGTGACTAAAAAACTGAAAGAACCTAACGCTATATATGAAGTATAAAGCTCAAAATCAATAAATACAAAACTAAGGCATACACGGAAAAGTAGGAGAAAAAACAATTAACAAAAAAAAACTTTTTAAAAACAAGCTTTCATTCAAATACCCTGAAAAGTACAAAATAATTGCTTTGGATGTGTGACGTAGGTTATTTCGTAAGTTATAGATTCAAGAGCTTGTCGCGCAAAGTTTTCATTTCGAATACAGATGCGACAAGCGATAACTCACGGAATAACCTACGTCACACATCCAAAGCAATTATTCTGTACTTTTTAGGGTATTTGAATAAAAGCTTGTTTTTAAAAAAGTTTTTTTATTAATTATTTTATTTTGTGCTTTTTAGTAAGTACCCCTAACACCCACTTACCAATTTTGAATTGAATCGGACCATAATTACAAAACTTGATCGCCATCTTGGAGCCGCCATCTTGAATTTGTGAATTTTGACAAAAAATTCATAATCTCCGACCCCGAAAACCCCCACATACCAATTTTAAATAGAATCGGACCATAATCACAGAAATCGTCGGACATCTTGAAGCCGCCATTTTGCTTTCATGAATTTTGTCAGAAAATTCATAATTTTCGACCCTGAAAACCCCCACATACCAATTTTGAATCGAATCGGGCCATAAACACAAATCTCATCCGCATCTTAAAGCCGCCATTTTGTTTAATGCCATAACGCATTGTCACGGGAACTATGAACACCTGCCAAATTTCACGTTCATCGAACTACTAGAAGTGGGTCAAATTTAACTTGCAATATTTGATGACAAACATCGGGACAGGTGAAACTAAATAAAAGCTTGCAATTATAAAAATTTCATTGTTCTAAAACTTATAATAAATATACCGGGATATCGCTAACATCGCGAAGGAGTCCCCCACAGCCCCCCTCAGGGAGCGTGCGCGACGCCTAGGAATCTGGAAACATATTCCTCCTATGACAACATAGAAGGAATAATGCAACACCGCCTACCCCATCTTACCCCTACAACCTATATACCCCTCCCTGCGAGAAGAGGCTATACGCCGAAGGGATTAAGATTAAATGTATTGATATTATGAATTGAGATGTAACCGTACTTATAGAAAATTCATCTCTTTTGAATTTGATGACTAGAGATCTAGATGACGCAGCTTCGAATCATGTTCAAAGATGTTTTGTTTTCTTTTATTTAATTTTTTTTTACATGAACTTTCATTGCCATGTGTAGTAGGTATAAAAATAATGTTTCTAATAGTTTATAAGTTTGTACCTAACTGGAAAATGGCTTTTTATATATGAATGTTTATTAAAATTCATGATGGTATTGCTAATATTGCGGTTTTTTTCTCATTTATGGTCCGGTTCGACTAAAATCGCTGAATGGGAATTTTGAGTTATAATTTATCAAGAGAAAGAATATTAAAATAAATTGATAAGCTTTTGTTAGTTATTTATCATGTGTGACGTAAGTTATTATGAAACCTTACGAGTCGTTGTCTTTGGTGTGCGACAAACGTATGAATCTCTCACTGAAGAACAGAATATAAAGGAATTCTAAATTATCGGGAATATGCTCCCTACAAATTGTTATGACCGCAAATAGCGACGTATTCAGATCCAAAATGAATTCTTGATTACACAAAATAAGAGAGAGTTAATGCAGCAGCGTCCGTTTTGTACTTCTCTTACGTTTATTTTATATGGAGTATACGCATATGCTCATTGATACCTATTGTTACGATGTCCTCAATTCAAAATACAAGCTTCCCTTACTTTATTTAAATAAAGGTAGGGATTTTTGTTCCTTTATTTTGAAGGATTTGCTTATTTTCTGTAACTGTGTCAATTTCTCAGTAACCTAACCTTGGTAAGTACACTCGGTTTTATTTATACATAATGACCGTCGTCTACATTATTTCTTATTTATGCCCTTAGCAATTTTTCAGTTTTCTGGGATTATCTTTTGAAAACCGAAAGTTTGTTTATGCATTTCTTTTAATATTTTTAAAATCAAATACAACAGGTTCCCTCAATGGTATACAATGTCGAGAGACCAAAAATTGGTATTTTGATTTATTCATTCATAAAAATACTGCGGAAATAGACAATTTAAAACAATAATTCAAACAAAAAACCAGCACACGAATCACGGTAATAATATACATTTTGTGGGTTAGAGATCTTTCACATTGATTTTAATCACAACAACCTAAAGGTATTCTGTTCAATTTTGAATTCGTGTTTGGGAATTATTTTATTATCAGCTCTTTTAATAAAGGCAACGCTCATTTCTGAGTTGCAATAACTCTAAAACGCCCGTAACACACACGGCGGATTTTTCCGATCGGATAATTTAACGTCGCCGCTCAAAGAAATCTAAACGTTTACACACATGGCGGAAAATTGTCCGACGCCGTCGCACGAATGGGCTGGTATATGCAGTATATTTTCGTCTTTAAATCAAATCACATCAGTTTAATTGTGTTATGAACAGAGAGCAATGCAATGCGAGTAAAAAATGTGTGCCACTACAGAGTATGGTCACTGCCAATTCTAGAATCTCAAAAACGAATATTTTACAATCCCTACCACTTTCGTACGTATAGGTATGTGAAAAAATATGGATTCATCAAAATAATTTCTCTTTGTTTACACACGCAATATGTATCTTTGAAATTAATTTTCCCCATTCCAGACGTCCGATCATTTAAATTTTGCCACGTATTAAAAACTGATGACAATACAATAATTTGATAGCTATGAACTCTCTCACCAAGATCGTCAGAAAAAAAAGGCTAATTCGCAAGATTTAGTGAATTCACTGGAAAAAATGCCTAAGTTACATTTCTAAGATTTGGTACGCTCTTAGTACTCCCACCAAAAGTTATTTACAAAAGATTATAGGATTAGGTACGGAGAGGCTGAAAAGCTATATCGACCGCCGTACAATCTACTTTCAACAAGAGTTATAGGCCAGTAGATATAGACAATCAATTAACATTAATTCCAAAAGTTTTCAAACTTCAATGGTATGTTAGTGCATTAATGAAAACAAACTATAAAATTTTGCAGAATTCTGCGATGAACGGAATATTGTTTTAATTGCAGAAAACGTTTTCATGCTTTATTATTGCACTGAAAATTGCAAAAGTTCTGCAAACTAGGCATACCTATAGTACTAGTGTTTTACAACATGCATTAAGTTTGCAACCTTGTGAAAGTTACGGGACATTGTTTTTTGTCATTTGTTTAAGTTTTTCATTGTAATTTCTTTAAAAAAATTACAAAAGGGATAAGTAAACGGAAAAAAGTTTAAAATATTCACGTACATTTGCAACCACTTCTGGAAAACGCATCATTTATTTATCAAACTTTTTTATCGACGCTCCCATTTTCAATACACACAAGCATTGAAATGATTACAAAAGTTTTTTATTGTGGTTGCAAATAAAGAGAATATCGGTCTTAGTGGATATGTAACTTTGCAACCTCATACGAAAAACGGAACCTATTTATCCACCAATATATTTTTTGCATTTTTACAACTTTTGAAATAATTGCAAAAGTTCTGCAAATTGCAATTAAAACTACGACTAATATTTTACGTGACGCAAGAAATTTGCAACCGTCATTGTTCAACGGAACTTTTTTTTTGTATAATTGTTTTTTTTTATAATTTGGCCATAAATTGCAAACATTGTGCAAATAGGTTTAAGATACCTATATATTAGACCGACATATCCACAGTGGTCCAGTTAAATACTTGAATATCCATCGCGTATATGTTATATTTTGTATTGATTGATTGAAATTGCACCCGAAGAATAATACGGTTACGTAGTTAACCATCAAAAAATTTGAAACTAATTATTGATCTCGGAAGCAATTACTGTTTTCGACTAATCGGCGAAATAAATTTAATCTAATATTTTCGAATGCAACAATCGAAAGAATACAAAACTTTGCTAAATTCTGCTAAAAGACTATTGAAAGACATTATTTTTGTATCGCGTTGAAAATGACATGCAATCATTCTTTATTTGGAATTTTCACGTGTCACAACATGACTTTATAGCAATCGACGAGGATTATGGAAGTAAGGATATCAAAACGTTATCCATTATATATCTCGCAAATACATAATTTTCATCATCAAACTGGAACGTTGCAAAAAAATAACAATTTGTAAAATCTCAAATTTTATTTTTTCAGGTATGTATTTCTTGAATTGAATAAAATTATAATTTACCTTTCCACTCAACTTTCTTATTCCATTTATGGTTTCGCATTAAAAATTCTATTGAATCCGAATGGAGGACTGAAATGTAATCGACACGTTAGAATCATTTTCGTGATTTATAAAAATGTTGAAAATAAAGAGGGAAACACATGTTGGTAGGCAATTCTATTTCAGTTGTAGCTCCAGAACTATTAGATGAATGTGCATTGTTTTTGCTTAGTTATATAGTTATCTGTCATAAAAATACAAATACTGATTGTAATATGATGTTTTGAATTCATATCGAAAACGTTAGCTTTCCACATTGAATGATTTCACCTACCGTTGAAAGGTTCTTCTTGGTCGATAGTTAAATTGATATATCACAATGAATGTCATTTATTAGGTATATAAAAATCTTCATTATTCGGATAACTCAGGAGTTGAAAAAATAAATATTTTTTTAATTCTTAATGTTCCGCATTGTAACATATTTTGCAAATTATTATACTGCCACCAATTGGTAAAATGGGTTGTCTGCCCGATTCGAAAAACTTTTGCTTTTTTTGGTAGAGTACAAATACGAAAATATTTTTCTTTTGATTTTACCCCTCATTTCCGTGTTTCAGAAGAGGTTGCAAATTAATGAAAACATTCTACGCCAGAACATCTCCACTTGCAACCATTATTTGAAACTTTTGTGATAATTCCGGTACTCATTTCAATAAAAAAAAATTAATTTAATGGAAAAATTTATTTTTCGTTTGACGCAAGAGGTTGCAAATTAAAACTCTTGTCAAGAACATTATTTTAGTAATTTTTTCGAGTTTGCAGAACTTTTGGAATTTTCATCGAAAAATTAGGACTAACAACGATTTTTTTTCGATAAAACAGACATTTTAAATCAGAAATTTATCAGAGGATATAAATTGCTAATTTTCAAAACTTCTGAAGTTTGCAGAACTTTTGCAAATTTTTCCGCGCTAATAATGTGAAAATATTCGATGAGTTTTCTCCCGTAGTTGAAGTTTAAAAACACGCTTTTCTAGCAAATAAAATTATAGTTTGAAAAATCTATAAAAACACGCTTTTGTGTTGTCCTTGACAAAAAAAAAACTTTTTTTAAGAAAGCGTGGTATGCTCTCTACTTACTTTTCATAATGACTCTACTAATCCCATCAATAGAGACCCAACAAAAATTTCAAAACAGCTGAAATTCTAGATTTAGGAATTGGAAAGTATGAAGTATCCAAAATTTCTAAAATTTTTCATATTTTGACGTACACCTCCAGATGTATTGGAGATATGAAAAAATGTCTGGCATTAAACTACCTGAATCCAGAATTCTATTTATTGTATGATACCTTTACGAATAGCTAGCGATAAAAAATTTAGTAATATGAAACACCCCACGCTTTTTTAACATTAAAGTTTTTTGGGCAATAACTTTATTCTTATTATTTTCAACTGCTAGTTCAGATTGCTACAATAGCGTGTTTTTTTATTTTTTATAAACTGATCGAAGTCGCTTCGCAATCCAAGACAAATTTCATGCCAAGCGTTTCTCATAGCGTTTCGATCCTAAAAAATGTAGAGGGTTTTATCCTATAATGCAGGTCTCTCTTGTTCAAGCAATGAAATAAGACTTTCATCATCTACGTCACTCATGTTCACGAAACTGTTGAAGGATATATTGATAAACTGTCAAGAATGCAGTTCAAATCACAATGAGCAAATGACTTAAACGGTAGAAAAACAATGCAGAACGTGCAATTGATAGCGTAGGCCACTAGTGCAGTGGCACTCGACGGCTGCACAGCTACCGATCTTTCTTTTTTTCTTTCGTCTAATGTGTAAGCTCTAACTTACTTCAGTGGACTACTACTGTTGGCACGGCGGCGATGGTAAATTATCCGATGGGAAAAATCCGCCATGTGTATAACGGGCGTAATAAAATGATTTATTCTTTAACATTTTATGAATCTATTGATTATTGAAGAAATAACATAGGCCTGCAACCATGTTACTTATTTACATCGCAGTAAAACTAGTTGAATGAAACTGACTTATAATTCTGAATGAATTGTTGAATGAATCCCCCAGGATTTATTTTAATTATCTCGTTTACGTGTATGTCTTAAACTACTGGAAAATTTCCAAATACAACCTATCAAGAAAACCCCGAAACGATAAATATGTCGGAGAAAACATTTTCAGTAAGTTGGTTCTATTAACATTTAAATATTAACAAAATGGTTCATATTGATTATTTCTTCTTCAGTTGTAGATGTGCATTAAATTTGTTGATTTCTCTGAGCGTAGCTGCGTTTCTTATCTACAAAACTTTTTTTTGTGAAAATAAAACCATCCCTGTTACAAACAAGAAAAATATTAGCAAGTAAAATACATGCAAATTCATGGGTGAGTGTCTTATATGTCAAAGAAAATCTACGGTTGAAAACATTGCCTTTATTGGTCGCATGTTCGATAGGTGCACATAAATGGGGGACGAGTAATTTCTGTGAGGAGTCACGGAAATTAAGTAAAGGTAAAAGTGCCGACTTGCGAGTGTGTTGGCCAGCACGCGGGGAATGAAACCTGTTGCGAGTTTATCAACGAATAGATGAGTGAGAGTTCCCACGGGGCACCACTCTACGGAGTATGGGTTTGTGTGGCACAGCTGGCCCTATGCATATTCCCACGCACACCGTACGTTGAACATAGATTAACCCTTTTTAATTCATATTCACCTGCTACTCAAATGGGTGGTGACCAATAAGCGTGCGAAGCGTAACTTGTAACTTTGCCGTTGGTTGTTAGTGTTGATGAATGAACGGTTTTGTTTTGATTTCTATCGCGATTCTGCGACCGTGAGAAGTTTGGATTGATTCTGAGCCGCAATTTTTTTATTTTGTTAGTCTTTTCGCACATTTTTTGGTCGGTGCATGGAGCCTTTTTTTTCATCCCGGCCAATTTAGTTTTGTCTATGTGAAGGTTACTTGATTTTTTTGGCGTTAATAACAGGGGTTTTGTTTCGCATTGCTGTTTCAGGATCAGGATCATGTATCGATACAACTATCGGTTTTTTTCCTACGATCGCTCCACAAAGTAGCCTCTGACGCTTTTATATCTCAACGCAAAATTTTCCGTGAAATGTCACTCGTAAGCGGAAATATAAAAAAAATTACCTCTGTCGCCTTATTCATGAATGGTGGTGGTGACCCACTTGATACAACTGGTTAGACAAATAGACATAGTCGAAGAAAAAGTTACAAAGATGTCGAATGTTATATTGATGAATATCCCGATAATAAAACCCATAGGTATAGTACTGTAATACATCTAAGAGATTTATTATTATTCATTACCGATAAGGCTAAGCGGTCGACCGACCACAAACAGGGACGTACTCGATACAATGAAATTTTCACACAAGATGATATGTTTAATTGACGGCCTGTCCTGATTATTTTAAGCAAATTAACCTAATATAAAAAGGTTAAAAACTATAACTATCAAATTACGTGGACAAATTTTAGGAGATATTATACGTATTTTCAAATCTGTACCTGGAATCCCCAGTCCTTTTTCTATTGCATTTAACACCTCCAACAATGTGCCATGATAACGGTATCGGATTAGCATTTATAATGAGTCTCTTAGATGTGTGGCAGAAGTATATCAAGAAATGCACACTCAATGTCAATAAGTTGTTAATATTAAAAAAATAAGAATATTATGAAAATGTATTAGATACGTTGGTCAATGATAAGGTGCAAGTGTTTTTATTCCATTGTGTAAAAGTACCTACTGCAATTGTTAAAAGTACCTATTTTTCAATATGGTATGAACTTGTGTAAACGATTCCGACAGTTTATGTTTGGCCTTCATGTTATGTTGGTGGATTACTAAATGAACCTTGACCATTCTCGAAATATAAATTGAGACCATTTGGCAAAAACGAAAATGTCCATCAAAAAGTGTAATTTCAATAGATCAACAGACGATATTAGGAATGGTACGTTGTATAAATGTCATATTATACGTGTATAAAGTAACTAAAAATCATTTGTTTTATTATTGCGTCCAAATCGGTCTTGATTGCACGGTAATGGACAAATAAAACTATTCTTTAACTTATCGAGAATATGCTTTTTCAGAGCTATAATGTAAAAACAAAGTTTGTGTTTATCTTTACATGCTTGAAGTTGCATCGTTCCAACATTATAGCCCTGAAGAAGCGAACAATATCTTCTCGAAACGTTAGCGAATACATAGAACAGTTTTATTTGTCCAATGTCCTGCAATCGTTACGATTAAAAATCACTTCAACACTTTTTTTTCTGTGGTTTCAAATTATCACGTTAAGGGAAAATTTGAATGGTACCCTAGGAATGTGTAAACACTTATTGAACATATAGATAAGAATAAAAACTGTGTTTGCTTAAAAATAACTAATTTGTAATAATAATGTGAATGGGTATTTTCAAGCATCCCAAATTGTGAACCTTTGAATAACACATCCACTGTCTTCGTAATAATAGTCCAGATATATTAGGTATTGAGTGTTATTTAAATATGAATAGGATGAAACTAATGCTTGAAATGTTGAATTGCAAATACAGAAACATGGAAAAAAGTCTTCCCAAATATTGTCATATGATAAAGTATTATTGATAATTTTTTGCTAAACAGGCGTTCTGAGTATTTTTTCTCAAATGAATGAATGGAAAGAAGTTAGATATTTGAAATATCTATAAAACGTTCAATACAACACACATTTTTTATATAGAAATCAATTGTCACATGCTTTGTTAAGCCTTGATATGCCTAATATTGAAAAATCTTTTTTTTTGCTTTTTGTGGAAGCGCGTGAGTATTGTTACAAAAATCTATTACAAACTTGCACAACCTATTTTATGGACCTTCTCTTGTCCATTTTAGTGGCATGTTAACTACAACATCCTATTTTCTGTTAAGAATTATGGAAATCAACGTTGATTTTTATTAATGGTTCGCGCTCGGCGTGGAAGAAACGAAGACTTTCGCAACATGAAAAACTATATTAAGCAAATGTTTATTTTGTTCATAAATTGATTTATATAAAAATATTAAAATGAATCCATTTTCAATTCGTTTTTTTCGTAATAATGCATTCCTGATAACATAATGAATAAAAAAAAAGTATTATTCATAAAATAACTGTTTTCAGATAATTACAAGGAAACCATTTGAATGTGTTCTACATTGTTTGGTTGTAGGCCATACTGGATAATAGTTGAAAATATGCAAATCAAATCATAAACTTGGATGAAAATATGTTTTCAATTAAAACCGTGAATTTCAACTTCCCGCGTGAATAATAAAATTACTGTTGATTGTGTCGCGAGAATACATATAATTTTGTAAGGAACAATTTTCATACCAGGGGAATTCATATTTTTCAGTGTAACGTCCGAGAAATGCATAACGGGTGAAACAAAGTAACACAAACTTGTTACAAAATGAACATAAAAAGGTTAAAACATTTCCATATTATTAGAATTATTTGCATTCATTTTGAGGACCCGAATTTGCAAAAAAAACTGGTATAAAAAATTGCATCATTTTAAGGATTGCAAATCATGTTATAATAATTAACTGTATTGTGTAATCAAAATTTTAATTTCAATGTGATCAAAAATAGAAATATGATGCGAAATTCAAATATATGCGCGTATTTAAAAGGCAAACCATTTATCTGAATCCATTTTCAGATTTATAAAACAACTTAAAACAAAAAATTATTCCTAAATTTAGGTAATTTGCTGTCCGCTTTCCGACTAAAATTGGCATTTCCGTATTCAATAATATTAAGAATGTCAAAATGTTGATTTTTCAGTTAAGAAATCAAAAGCAACATAATTCCACTATTAACCTTAATCTTATCAGTGTAGATTGATTTAGATATTACTTTATGAGAAGACTTTCGATGAAAATTTACACAATTTAAAAAGTTTTCCATTTGCAATTTTGTTACACGGAGTAAGCAGATTCTATTAGAAACTGGTATTCTCATTTTTTTTATTGCATTTATTTTATTCACGTCGTTTATAATAAAACTCTATTTTTATTCAATTCAAAAATGGAAATTAACAATCAGATTCATTACATTAACAAATCGGACATCGTCATAACTATTTCGTAAAATGATTTTATAATTAACGTATATAAGCTCGATTAATGACAAAAAACACCCTTCTTTTCTATATTTTCAAGGAAATTTATACTACTGGAAGATTTACAATTCATACTCACGTTGGAAAACAAAGAAAAATATAATTAAATCTTCATCATGTGTCAAAACTCATAAATCTGATATTTACTTGCCTTTTCGTGAGTCGGCTTAATATTCGATATTTCAGCAAGCAATCGGCTTTTAGCATATTATTATAACTAAACCTTAGAAGAATACAAACACAGAAATATTGGATTGAAATACATAAGTAAATATACCTATTTAAATTTTATGTATTGACACAAAAACACTCACAGGTATTCTGCACAGTAAAACAGCGTTCCCTATAAATCCTTACGCCGTTTCAGTTTTTCCAAATTTATCAAATATTTTTAAGTTAAGTTCCTACCTTTGGAATGGAGCATTTTGAGGTGGTCCACTGTCATTTGCAGAATTTCAGCCTTTTCCAGTTTCGCAGATCCTTGTTTTTCGAACGCACTAGGTACAAGTCTTTTCAACTCACTGAGAGACATGTTGATTCTGTCCCTACGCTTCTTTTCTATTACTCCTCTTCGTTTCTTTCTGGACAACATTTGGCAGCTGTCAGCGTCACCAGGAGAGGTGCATCTGAAAAAAAAAATTACTTTGTAAAAAAAAATCCCTTGACATTGGGTATCAAGATATATCCAGAGATGCTGACATGTTTATGCTTAAATCAGTGAAGCTTGAATTACAATAATTAAGGTTGATAATAAGAGGTTTTAAAATTATGTATATACTTGTTTTATTCACATAATTTATTTTCGGGAAAAAGCATTGTGGTATAAAAATTGGGTATTTTGCAAAAAAGGCGCTTTTTTGAGAACTATAAGAAATAATAGAAAGTTCAGAAGAATGCCAAATGATATACAATCCTTTTCTTCGCGGTTTCCCTGAAGACTGACATATTAGTTGTTCAACACGCAAAGTATGTGGGATGCGTTTTTTAATTTTGAATAACTTTAAAAAATATTGATCTCAATTAATTGTACACCTGCATTTTCCATATGAATAAATTATACCTACCCTTGAAATTGGCATTAATGAGCTAGATTATGGAATTTTTAAAAAACTGCGTTTTTCGATAACTTGTTACTCAAAAATAAGAAGATAAAATGAAATCACGGACTCTTGGAATTTGTTTTATGTGTTTCCATGAATAGAAGTTAGAAATTATCTAAGAGTCGAACAACTGATGATTGAAATTCTTTAATAATATTATTAAACCGTCAAATGACCACTTGACACAATATATTGAAATGAAAAGACAGTATTGAACGGTTTTGAAAATAAGAATATTCACTATGGTATATTTATGACCGGTATACTTAGTGACTATCGCTAGTCCTAGTGTTGTGAATTAGAGTATGTGGAAGAAAAAAAATTGTCGACGCTCTTCACTATAACTTACTACAAGATGTTGATATAAAAAAGCACTGTCGAATGTTGAAAATGTGAATATTTACTGTGACATTTTTATCGCGGTCTATAGTGTTTTGAATTAGAGTATTTGAAAGAAAAACTTACTGGTCCTTGGAAGACTCCTCCGAGTAGACATCGTCACAGTCACTTTCGGATAATCCTCTCTTGGTGCCTCTGGTCACTGGCTGCCAAGAAGAAGCAGGAGGGTTGTTGCCCGAGTAGCCCCAGTGGAGCGGAGTGTTCTGAGACAAAGAATGATCCATTGCAAAAATAGGTCACTATCACTAAGTCCGCACTTGTGGCCAAGATGAAGATCGGAAATAAGTCGCGTGTCAAACGTCTGTCAGTGAGAAACACGCGCGTGGTACACCGTCGATTGTAAACGTTGAATGTGTCCCTACCCTGTTGATCAACCAACGTTCAGCCACGTTTCTACCCCCACTCTACCCCCACCCGGTAGTCGGAAATCCACGCGACTTCTTCCTCGTGTGCGTTACTCACCCTGATAGGGTGTCTTTGTCTAGTGTTTTTCATTCATTCTCAGGATGATTTGTTGTTGGTAGTGGCGCGTGTTGGGCCCGTAACCAAATTTTGAAATTTCCCACATAGACGCCGGTGTCGAACGTGGGAGACGAGGGGTGGTTTCTGGACATCGTCCGATGCGACGGCTGGGCCGTGGGTCATCAATTGAAGTATTCTTTAATTATTCGATTTTCATTTAGCTATAAGTTCGGTTCGGTTGATGATGGCAATTATAAAACAGAAATGCACACTTTAAAAATCTGCAAAAAATATTAAAAAAACAAATTGAAATCTATTTTTTAGCACTGATGAGCATGAACCTCATGGTATTATTTTCACTTTTAGTCATCGTCACAGTTTTAGAAATTAAAACTATTCATTGGAATGCGCCCGTTCATTCACTTTTACAAACTTTTATTTAGTTTCACCTGTCCCGGTGTCTGTCTGTGAGTTAAATTTGACCCACTTCTAGTTGCTCGAACGTGAAATTTGTCAGGTGTTCATAGTTCCCGTGACAATGCATTATGGAATTTTTGTTCGAGAAAAAACAAAATGGCGGCTTTGAGGTGGCCGACGATCTCTGTGATTATGGTCCGATTCTATTCAAAATTCATCAACTTCAAAATTGTAAATAGCATGGAAAGAGAATTGAATTATCTTTTCAACGATGTGCCACATACATCGTTGAAAAGATAATTTAATTCTCTTTCCACAAATCTAATTTTTTTTTTCATTTCGTTGATATGTGACTTTACGGCCTTTTATGGGGTAAATATAAAGTTAGTGTACACATGCACTCTGAATATAGGGAAAAAACCTTTCTCACGTGTTTTTGCCTCCGGAACCCGAATACGGCGGCGGCGGTCCCATACCGTTCCCGAGTTAGAGCACTCTTAATTTTTTTTAACCCCATTTTCAAGCACCGTTTTCTCGAACAAAAATCACTCAAAATGCCTCCTTCTTTTTACCAGCATAAACAATACACCCTACATCACTTATTTTCGCCACAACTTTGCACAAAATATCGTCGTTTTTGTCGAAAAAATCCTCCTTACACAGTTCCAAATAAACAAATTTCACACATTTGATAGATGAAATTTAGTAACTTTGCCTTATTTTTCATGTTGGTAATAAATGAATCGCCGTCAACATTTCGAATTCAAATGTGAGCAATAGTTTCCCCTTCATTTACGTTTACAATTGTTTTTTGTAACCATTTTGACAATTATTATATTTGATTGTAAACAATTATTGAATCTTTGTTAACAATGAAAATGATTGAAAATACTGCTCTGGTATAAAACAGAAATGCATTAATTACATTTCTGATTACACTGGGAATATTTATGGAAATGATTCAGTGTCCAAAATGCACAGGAGAATGCAAGTTGAATAAAGAAATATTGAAATATCGATGTAACAGAACAACCATTATCAAGAGACTAAAAAAGAAGGACATTAGATCACGATGCAAATTTGTAAAATCTGCAAGATATGGTACATTCTTCGTAGGGAGGATTGGCATTCAGAAGATATTTTCTTGAGTTACCCCACCCGCGGATCCAATGCAAGGGAACTGAATTCATCATTACCAACAATTATCGACTGGAGTAATTATTGTAGACAGGTATGTATTATATATTGAAAATTAACCACTATACAAGGTGATTCAAAAGTACTTTGACAAACTTCAGGAGGTGGTTTCTCACAATATTATAATATGAATTGTCCAAATAAATATATGCCCGGAAACGCTTCGTTTCCAAGATACAGGGTGTTGAAGTTTAATTTTTATTTTCGTTTTTTTTGAATAACTTTCGAAATACTGACCTTAATTAAACGAAAATTGGTATTGAGAGGTTTTTTGAGGTGTCGAATTCGAACCTGATGTTATTATTGCTCTTACTCGTAGGGGGCGCCACCTACACTTCTTTTTTGAAGATACATAACTTTTTTGAACGCCCTCCTAGCACATTTTTCAGTAAAAAAGTCAATTCCTCTATTATATCTACGTAAAAAATCTACCCCTGTTACAAGTCGCTATAAGCAACCGCAAAGAAATTTTGAATATGTAGAATAAAATAAAATATAGGAAACTAAATTGTATTCAAATAAATTGTTCAAATTGTCCACCTTCAGCGAAGATACAGGCATTCAGTCTTCTAGTCATTGAATCTCGTACCCGCTCAAAAATTATTGGTGTGTTTCTTATTGTTTCACAGGCGTCTACTATTCGGTTTCTTAGATCTTCCTCATTCGCTACTGGAGTTTTATAAACTAGTAACTTCAAATGTCCCCAAAAATAAAAATCTAGCGGGTTTAGATCTGGGGACCTTCTACACCCTTACCGATCCATCGATTTGGATAGACAGGCTAAAATGGGCCGGAGCCCCATCATGCATAAACCACATGCGGATACGAATTCCTAATGGTACATTCTGAAGTAGTCCCGGCAATTCATTTTCTAAAAAGTCTCTGTAAGTTGCGCCATCAATCGGAACGGAAGAAAGAAAGGACCTATCAAGTAATTATCAATTATTGCCGCCCATACATTTACAGAAAATTGATACTGATAATGTCTTTCACTAACTGCGTGCGGATTTTCCAGAGCCCAAACATGGTTGTTATGAAAGTTTGTGATAGCATTTCGGGAGAAGTTTGCCTCGTCCGTGAGAGTACATATCTAAAAATTGAGGATTTCCAGCCAATTTTCTAAAAACCACTGACACATAGTTATGCGTTGGGGAAAGTCTCGTGGCAAAAGGCTTTTTTAATAGAGATAAAATTTTTGATCGTGGATAATTCTCCAAACTATGCACTGAGTAGAATTGAGAGCTTCAGCAATTATTCTTGTACTTGTTTCTGGATTCTCCTCGAGAGCGTTCAAAACAGCTTCTTTCAATTCTGGGGTTCCGACTGCTCATGGTCTTCCAATAATATCAGCTGCCCTCTTAAAGCTACCTGTTTCTGACAAACGACGGTGGAGACTGGTAAATGTTGGAGCTGAAGGCAGTACTCGATTGGGAAATCGCTCCTGGTAAATACGTCTTGCTTCGCGCGCATTGCCATCCGCAAGGCCATAAACGAAATGTATATCGGCTAAATGAGCATTATTGTTTAAATAATCCATTTTTTTCAAAATTAGTGTTTTAAAACTTACAGAAACTTCAACAAAATGTTTAACTGTCACATAATATGTAATTACCAAAACTACTTACTTAAACGTCAAATTCATTTCCAAGCATTCTTGTGAAAAATGCAAAATAATGGTAATATCTTCAACACGCATCGATTATCAAATAATCGACTTGAAATTCCAACTATCTAGAAAACGGTTGCTTATATCGACTTGTAACAAGGGTAGCTTTTTTACGTAGATATGATAGAGGAATTGATTTTTTTACTGAAAAATGTGCTAGAAGTACGCTCAAAAAAGTTATGAATCTGAAAAAGAAAAAGACGTTCAGGTGGCGCCCCCTACGAGTAAGAGCAATAATAACATAAGGTCCGAATTCGACACCTCTCAATACCAATTTTCTTTTAATTAAGGTCAGTATTTCGAAAGTTATTTAAAAAAAACGAAAATAAAAAATAAAACTTCAACACCCTGTATCTTGGAAACGAAGCGTTTCCGGACATATATTTGTTTGGACAATTCATATCAGAATATTGTGAGGAATCACCTACTGAAGTTTGTCAAAGTACTTCTGACTCACCCTGTATACCTTCTTATAAATATATTTATTTATAGGTTTGCATGAATTGGATCGGAAACAATCAAACCAAACTTGGTGGAATTGGGAAGATTGTGAAGATTGATGAAGCCAAGTTTGGTAGGAGAAAATACAACCTCGGGAGGGTAGTTGGAGGCCAATGGGTTTTTGGTGGGATCGGAAGAGGGTCCCGAAGAATATTTTTAGTGTCAGTACCAAATAGAACTGCTCGGATCCTTGTCGATCTCATCAAAAAGTGGAAAGAGCCAGGGACGACGATTATGTCAGATTGCTGGAGAGCCTACAACAGCTTGGAGGAAGAAGGCTTCCAGCATCCGACAGTTAATAATAGCTATAATTTTGTCGATCCCGATTCTGGTTAGTATTTCTATAGTAAATGAGTAAATTATACTAATTGAATTTTATTTTGTAGGTGCCAATACTCAATCCGTTGAGAGGATGTGGAGAGATGTTTGTGACAATACTTTTTGGGCTATCTTTCGGAGTATATTTTTAAACGAAACAATAGACCTGGTCAACGGATTGAGGAATTTCTCTCCACCACGGATAATATGTACCACTAGAGAAGTCATCGATATTTCGATATTTTAAATTGTGTTTTCGTGTGCATTTTGAATTGTTTCCATAAATATTCCCAGTTTATAAGAAATAATTGTTTGTTTTGTATCAGAGCAATATATTTGTAACAGAAATAACTTATTACAGAATACATATATGAATAACTAATTTTGTTGGTATTCCATTCAAATCTTCATATATTCCATGCATAAGGCATTTGCTAATATAACGTGTCCTTATTTCTCTTCCACTGTCTTCATGATTCCAATATCCGTATGAATCTCTTATAGTATTGGAATATGTAAAATAATTCAATTTCAAATATCTCACTTGGTTTAAAATCTGCTACATATGCTTTTTTTAACCTATTTTTTAAATCCATATTTTTATGCAAAATGGTGCCCAACAACTATTGCTTACATTTGAATTCGGAAAGTTGACGGTTATTCATTTATTACCAACATTAAAAATTAGGCAAAGTTACTAAATTTCATCTGTCAAATGTTTGAAATTTGTTTATTTGGAACTGTGTGAGGAGGATTTTTTCAATCAAAACAACGATATTTTGTGCAAAGTTGTGCCGAAACTAAGTGATTTAGGGTATATTGTTTATGCTGGTAAAAAGAAGGAGGCATAAGTGATGTTTGTGCGAGAAAATGGGGTTAAAAAAAATGAAAGTGCTCTAACTTGGGAACGGTATGAGACCGCCGCATTTTTCTTCCGGATTCGTGTTCAGGAAGCAAAAACAAGTAAGAGAAGTTTTTTTCCTATACTCAGAGTGCAGGTGTACACTAACTTTTATGTCCCCCCTTATAACTTTTGAACGGTTCGACGTAGAACAATGAAAAAAAAAGTTATTGTATGATATCACCGATACTACTTTTTGAAATAAAAGACATTGTGATTGCCCGATAGATGGCGCGGGGGGCACATCAACTTAAAAATTTTAAACAGCTTGGGGGGTCATGTGGCACATCATTGAAAAGACAATTAAATTTCTTTTCCAACCATCTTTTTTTTTATTTCGTTCATACGTTTTTTCACAATATGCATTTGGCAATTACCAAAACTTCTGTCTCCTCCGAAATTGATTTTCGGCCAGCTTCAGTGGCCCTATGAACAATGCCAGTTGTGTTGAATTTTTCAACCAGTTCCCTCAAATACTTTCGAGTTATTGGATGATCAGGGAATTTTTCATTAAAAATTATCTCTGCTGCATGGTAGTTCCCACGGGCCTCACCAAAAATGTAGATTGCTTCAGTTTTCTCTTCGATAGGACGTACACGAACCATGATATGTTTCAAATTCAAAATAATACTAGTAGAAGTAGAATGAAACTCTTCTTTAAATACAAATGCGATAATATAAAGAGCAGGTAAGTAATGATATAATCATTGTTACATTAGAAATTCTTAAACATCGACAAAATAATCCAATTTCATAATGGGCATTTCTAGGTTACTGCTTGATTATCAATTTAATAAATCCGATAAAGGATGAGTTGGGTATTTATTGCGTATAATCTCTTGAAAAGGCTATTGTATAGCGAAACACGTGTCTTGGTTTTGTAAACCTAGGTCAGTGAAAATCATTTAGTGAATTGAGTGTCTTTTGTTTACTTCAATATGGATTTTCTTCAACTATCGGCCGCATCAATTCAAAAAATTGGATTACTGTATGGATTCAAAATTTCTACCTAATTAGCTTTGAAACGAATTCGAAATGAAAAATCATTTAAGTAATGAATCTTCCTCTATTGGCCGTATTCAGTGTTACTCATCGCAATTGTGATTCCGTAGAACAACCATGGTTGAAACTATAATTGAATTACCTTTTCAACGGTGTGCAACTCGACCTCTATGCCTTTCGAAATTTTCAAGTTGTTATGCCCCCAGCGCTCTCTGTCGAGTAATTGTAATGTTTCTTCTCTCAAAGAGTAGGATTGGTAATACCATTCAAAATATTTGTTGTCCCATTGTTCCATATGAAACCACTCAAAAGTTATCGAGATAAGGGTACCGCACTTATGCTTGACATTTCAAATGCACATTGTGAAAAAACAAATCAACGAAATGAAAAAAAATATTGATGTTTGGAAACGTAATTGAAATATCTTTTTAACGATGTGCCACATGACCCGCCCCCATGCTCTTCAAAATTTTGAAGTTGATGTGCCCCCCCGCGCCATCCTATCGGGCAATCACAATGTCTTTTATTTCAAAAAGTAGTATCGGTGATATCATACAAAACATTTTTTTTTTCATTTTTCTACGTCAAACCGTTCAAAAGTTAACAGGGAAGGGGGGGGGGCTATTGAGAGCGCACTGTATAATGAAAGTCGTATATCCCAAACTCAAGCGTAGCAGAAGTCTTTATTGTGGTATCGCCGTATCCTCAGCTATAAAGTGATAAATCCAAATCATTGTGGATATACCACGTTAAAGACATAGATTGTATCGTCGCTGCTCATGTGCGACTTTTTGCCTATCTGAACTATTATTATGCGAGGAATAATAATAATAATAATTCATTTTTCATGTTTTTCATTTTTTTTAAGCGTTAGACACTATATTTTCATTCTTATTTCGTATTACCTGAAAGATATAATTACGAAAAAAATGAATGTGCAGTGGCTTCTGACATAATTGGTAGGTAACTACCTACTTCCATATTTATATCTGGAGTAAATGAGATGAAAAGAGTAAATTCATTCTGAATTGAAACGGATTTATAGGTTAGAAAATTGAGAATTCATCAACCAACGCTGATAGTTGAATAGTTCCATTATAGTATTGCCAGTTCTTGCGATTTAACCTAAACATCATATTTTTAAAACTGTTATGCACATTTTTTGTTAGCAGGATGCTTTTGCAGTTCATCGGAAATATAATTCATATTTGAATTGCTGCAATATTGAAATTTTTTGAAATCACCGTCTCATAGATTTTATAAAAATAATTGCAATACGCTCCAATATCCTGTGCTCGAAAGTGTACCTAGTCATTGTTTTCCAAGAACAAAATTGATAGAAATATAATTTTTTATTCAGCATTCAGTTTGATTTGGTTTTGAACTTCATTTACAAAGAAGGACATATAGATCTTCCTTTTACAGAATAATTATGGATAGCTGTGGCAAAAAGTTGAATAAAGTTACGGAAAGCCATGGCAAAAAAATTATTTCGATGGCTCTGGCAATAAACAAAGAACTGAATTGCGAAAAAAAATTAGATGGATTCGATAATCTGCTGAGAGATAAGAATCGTACTTATGCAGAACTTAGACCAATTGAATTACCAATAACCGACCCTGTAGCCGCAACGTCTCGGAATAATATTTCTGGATATCCTATTCAAGAAACTGACATGGTAGATGAAGATCCTGAAGATGTTGAGATGCCAGATGATACTATTCCGGAAAACTTCGGACGATTCTATTAAAGATCTTGATTTTGTGGTTTCAGATCAAGAAGAAGATCAGTTGCTAGAACACGAGGATGTACCAGAAGAAGATATCATTTCAGGCTGGTAAAATAATGTTGGAAGTGAAGATAAGAAGCGGAAGCGCGTGCGGGTGAAAGAGTCCAAAAGTGCCAAAATATGAGAAAAAATTAGAAAACAAAAATTGAAGCATTGGGTGCAACCCTCCTGAGCTGACAACTGTAAAAAAAATGCAAATCTATCTTTACTGAAATCCGTAGAAATGATACTCAGAATATTGGAATATGTCGTTTTCTGAAAGAAGAAATTTTGTTTAAAGTTATATTACTGCAACAGAAGTGACACGTCATAGCTAGGGGCACTGCTAATTCTCGACGGAAAAATACATTCAAATACTTCTTCAAGGATTCGCTTGGTGAAAGAATCGAGGTATGCAAACACTTTTTCCTGACTACCCTAGACTATAAAAAATGTAACGATAGGGTTGTTCAAGACATAACCGAGAAAGAAACAAACCATCTTTGTCTGGCAGTCGGCAGGGAAAGCATGGAAAAACAGAGAAAATTGATAGAGAACTGATGAAAGCTCATGTTGAAACTTTCCACCCAGCAGTATCCCATTACACAAGAGAGCATGCCCCGAATAAACGATATCTTCCAAGCGATACTACGATCACCATGATGTATAAAGATTTTTCAGAAAAACATAGGATCAAATGCTCCTCTGAAGTTTATCGCAACATTATCACCAAATAAATGAACATATCTTTCACACGACTAGGGCACAGTTTATAGCTAAAGAAACAGTTAGCTCACTTGGCCCAAATGCATGTTCCAAGGTAACATCCACTCCAGGGAAACAATTCAGGATGCGCAGAAGACTGTACGCGATTATCGCTCTTCGAAGTATCCGAAAAAAGTCCGTATTAGTAACACAGTAACACGCGGTATGCGCGAGGGATACAAATAAGAGTTGCGCAGTGTACAAACGAGAACATAAAGATCAAAGTGCCGACGCCAAGTGAGCGAACTGATTCTTTAGCTATAAACTGTGACTAGGGCATTAAGAATGCGAAAGCTGCAAAACGTTATTGCTGCATGATCCACAGCATGGAAAAAATAGTCTATGTGAAACTTCTGACCTCTATGGAAAATTCATATAGACAAGTCTAATCTAGCTAGAGAGGCTTACCGGAAAGATAGAGAATTATTATTATCAAACATCAATGATAATATAAATAAAGCAGCATTTTATTCGTCAGATTTAGAGAAACTAATATATGCTACTTCGAATGGAAATATTCAAGCAAGTGGTATTTTGTCCGAAAATCATTGTGTTCAATCAGAGTTTCGTTCCATTAAGTTCCCAAAAACTAAACTCAAACCCATTGCTATTTTATGGCATGAAACGATATCTGGATGAAAAAAGGAAGATATTATAAATACTTAATAGCTTTTTCTTAGAAATACGTGATTATGAAACAATTGTTTTGTGGGTAGATAATTGTTGCGCGCAAAATAAAAATTGACTCTTAATTTTTGATACACATCATCAATTCATCAGAAATTTCAGCAAAGAAAATTATATTCAAATATGTCCGCCGATAATTTCCAGCACCAAGTGGAGTTATCTATGAAGAAAAATCCAAAAATTTATGATTTTCCAGATTTTGTTGAGGCAGTTAGAAAAGCTAATTCCTCGAATGTAAAAGTTATACCTCTGACTGACTTTTACAATTTCAAAGACTATTCTTCGGTTTACAAAATATATAAGCAACATCCTCGCCCCTATATCAGAGATTTGGTGCAGGTCACAGCTACAAGAGGTAACAAAAAAAATTAACGTATTAAATTTGTTTTTCTTTGGAAGGAATAACTCTCAATTTCTTGAAAGCAAATAGTTTCCAGAATGGAGTTCCATTTGTAAAAGAGAAGAATACAGAGAGAGGTATAACTGAAGCCAGAAAAAAAGAAATACTAACGAAATTAGGATCCATCATGCCAAAAAATAGGCTACAGTTTAGGAAAAATTTACTGTAAATGAAGAAGTGATGAATCTACTCACCAACATGAGGATGAGTCATGGATTCTTTCTTATAGATAATGTAGATTGAGCTTTACTGTCTTGTTGTTCCATTCATTTTTAACAGTTTTTATGATTTTAATAAAGGTAAATGAACATCACGCTATTGTGTTATTTTCCATATTGGAAATACCACAAACTATCATTCGATATTGATTTCAAAATACTATGCCTTAAAGTGGTATTGACCATAGATTTTTCAAAATAAGATTTTATCAATCATTGAACTTGTCATAATCATATTATTTCCATCAAATACAACTCCACTGTGAAATATTTCCCGTATAATCATATTTATCAGGTTGAAAATAACTTAAAACTTCAAACTGGATTATCTCCAAACTATCTTTTTGGAGCTACCACTTTTAAGCTCAGCACAGCAGTATAGTTTCTGTAATTTTTTATAGCGACAGTTTCGTTTGACAGATGACAGCCAAAAATAGGGTCGCATTCGGGGCAGAAACTGTTTCTTCATACCCAGCTCGATTGGTCAAACAAACGGTTCGGCAGTTATCGTGGAAGATTACAGACAGACTCACATATAGACAGACAGAGTTCACTCTGGAAATGGTCTCAATCGTCTCGGGGGACCTCAAAACGGATAACGAATAATTACTTGACCACTGGGAGGTGTTAAGTAACAATACGAAATTAATAACTAATCATCATTTTCTCCCTTGACTTCCAAAAATTTGCATTTTATTAAATAAAATAGTTTGGCAGAATTAACTGATTTTTGTTTTCTGATATTGGAGAGTCAAAGAGTATTCCGGCGTTCGTTTTTTGATATATTCGCATTTTTTCGAAAGCGTACGAGTATACAGGGTGATTCAAAAGTATTTTGACAAACTTCAAGAGGTGATTCCTCACTATATTCTAATACGAATTGTCCAAATAAATGTCCGGAAACGCTTCGTTTCCAAGATACAGGGTGTTAAAGTTTTATTTTTATTTTCGTTTTTTTTGAATAACTTTCGAAATACTGACCTTAATTAATCGAAAATTGGCATTGAGAGGTTTTTTAAGGTGTCGAATTCGAACCTGATTGGATCTTACTCGTATCAGGCGCCACATACACGTCTTTTTCTTTTTTGAAGACTCATAACTTTTTTGAGCGTACTTTTAGCACATTTTTCAGTAAAATTTCTCTATCATATATACGTAAAAAAGCTACCCTTGTTACAAGTCGCTATAAGCAACCGTTTTCTAGATATTTGGACTTGAAAATTTCAAGTCGATTATTTGATAATCGATGCGTGTTGAAGTTATTACCATTATTTTGCATTTTTCACAAGAATGCTTGGGAAATTAATTTGACATTTAAGTAAGTAGTTTTGGTTTTTTGTATTATTTGTATTCTTTGTATGTATTCTATTTATTTTTACTCGTTTGAAATAGTTATTTTTGTATCAAGGGTGCAAAATCTGTATTTGTTTTAATAAAATTTACAAGAAATATCAACACTTTATTTCAAGAAATTTTGAATATGTAGAATAAAATAAAATATAGGAAACTAAATTGTATTCAAATAAATTGTTCAAAGTGTCCACCTTCAGCGAAGAAACAGGCATTCAGTCTTCTAGTCATTGAATCTCGTACTCGCTCAAAAATTATTGGTGTGTTTCTTATTATTTCTCAGGCGTCTACTATTCGGTTTCTCAGATCTTCCTCGTTCGCTACTGGAGTTTTATAAACTAGTGACTTCAAATGTCCCCTAAAACAAAAATCTAGCATGTTTAGATCTGGGGACCTTGGTGCCCACGCCTGGTTAGGTTCTTAGGTCTTAGGTTCTACACCCCTACCGATCCATCGATTTGGATAGACAGTTTTGAGGAATTCCCTGACTACAACACTAAAATGGGCCGGAGCCCCATCATGCATAAACCACATGCGGATACGAATTTCTAATGGTACATTTCTGAAGTAAGTACCGGCAATTCATTTTCTAAAAATTATCTGTAAGTTGCGCCATTCAGTCGGAACGGAAGAAAGAAAGGACCTATCAAGTAATTATCAATTATTGCCGCCCATACATTTACAGAAAATTGATACTGATAATGTCTTTCACTAACTGCGTGCGGATTTTCCAGAGCCCTAACATGATTGTTATGAAAGTTTGTGATAGCATTTCGGGAGAAGTTTGCCTCGTCCGTGCAGAGTACATATCTTAAAAATTGAGGATGTCCAGCCAATTTTCTCAAAAACCACTGACACATAGTAATGCGTTGGGGAAGGTCTCGTGGCAAAAGAGCTTGTACCCTTTGAATATGGTATGGATAAAATTGTTGATCGTGGATAATTCTCCAAACTGTGGACTGAGTAGAATTGAGAGCTTCAGTAATTATTCTTGTACCTGTTTCTGGATTCTCCTCGAGAGCGTTCAAAACAGCTTCTTCCAATTCTGGGGTTCGGACTGCTGGTGGTCTTCCACTAATATCAGCTGCCCTCTTAAAGCTACATGTTTCTGCCAAACGACGGTGGAGACTGGTAAATGTTAGAGCTGAAGGCAGTACTCGATTAGGAAATCGCTCCTGGTAAATACGTCTTGCTCCGCGCGCATTGTCATCCGCAAGGCCATAAACAAAATGCATATCGGCTAAATGAGCATTATTGTTTAAATAATCCACTTTTTCAAAATTTGTGTGTGAAACTTCAACAAAACAACAAAATGTCACATAATATGTAATTACCAAAACTATTTACTCAAACGTCAAATTCATTTCCTAAGCATTCTTGTGAATAATGCAAAATAATGGTAATAACTTCAACAGGCAGCGATTATTAAATAATCGACTTGAAATTTTCAAGTCCAAATATGTAGAAAACAGTTGCTTATAGCGACTTGTAACAAGGGTAGCTTTTTTACGTAGATATGATAGAGGAATTGATTTTTTTTACTGAAAAATGTGCTAGAAGTACGCTCAAAAAGTTATGAATCTTCAAAAAATCAAAGACGTATATTTCGGAATTTATTTAAAAAAAACAAAAATAAAAATAAAACTTTAATACCATTTGTCTTGGAAACGAAGCGTTTCCGGACATATATTTATTTGGACAATTCATATTAGAATATTGTGAGGAATCCCCTACTGAAGTTTGTCAAAGTACTTTTGAATCACCCTGTATGTACATTTTCCTAGTATAAAAAGGTGATATACATTCGCTTCCTATATAACTATGAAAAATCCTTCGTTGTTTCCTAGGCAAGATACTAATTTTTTTGGCATGAATAATTTATTTGACCACTGGGGGGGTTCAAGTAACAATACGAAATTAATTACTTTTCATCATTTTCTCCCCTTGACTTCCATAAATTAGCATTTTATTAGGTAAAATAATTTGTCAGAATTAACTGATTTGTTTTCTTATGATATTGGACATTCAAAGAGTATTCCCATTTTTTCGAAGGCGTTCTTCGTACGAGTACCTTTTCCTAGTATAAAAAGGTGATATACATTCGCTTCCTATATAACTATGAAAAATCCTTCCTTGTTTCCTAGGCAAGATAATAATCAATTGTGTATCAGACAGTCGCCTCTCGTCAAAGCGAACAATTATAGTACCCTGTGGGTGTGGCAACATATTTTTTACCTGAAAAGGGCACCATCAACCTCTTTGATTTTGATCATTCCCTTTCATCTCAGTATCATAATAATCGTCATATGGTAGAAATATGGTATATAAAAATTGTTTACCGTTAACTCCGGTAATAAGAAACTTTCCATGGAGGGTGTCTATAAAAACAAGGAAGCGTTCAGATGATAAAAGATAACGGCGGTTCGATTTTGAAAGAAAAAGTACAGTTTGTTACGGTAAACTCACTTTCGATAGGCCCTAGGAAGTTGTAGTTTTAAGAAACTTTGAAGAGGGGCCAAGTTCCGGTATTAGGTGCGGGAATTTCATTTTCCTTTCAAAAGATATAAGAATAATTCAGAGATATTTTCAAAATTATAATATTTGGTGCCCTGAGTTAATTTAAAAATCTTCTGCAGATTGTCATATAAGGTTTATGTATATGGATATTTTTACGTTTATATATTTAGATTTATTATGAAATAATTATCACTTGGGGCAAAGAAAACAAAATTCAATTTGTAATCACGAGGAACTTAAAATGAAACACAATTCTGTTGTAAATAACCGTATTGGTCCTTTTTTAACAAGAGAATTTAATGAAATTCAACTTTGATTAAAAGCAGTCATGTTCATGTATCTAACCTATTGCCATCCCGAAAGTGGGTAAAATTGAAGAGCCACGATATTGATCAGGCAGTCAACTTATTAGGGTTCTGTCCGCTACTAAATCGCAGAATTAAACTATATGAAATGCCTATTCGAAAGAAAAACAAGAAACAGCTTGTCAATATCAAGACAAGATAACACTGAAAAATTTGGTGATTAGTTATTAGATATGTCAATATGATGATGCGGATCACCACAAATATTCAATAAAATATCTAGGAATCAATTTCCATCAATTAACTTAGGCAAAAATGTGTGTGGGATGAAACACATACAGTGAACAGATATTGCATTTTTCAAGGGCATTATTCAAATCAACAAGACAAATTATCGATTGATTCAACAATTGTCATACTTCTTTTCGATTTTCTCCGTGTATGGTGAGCTATCAAAATCCAATAGAATATCAAACAATGAACATATTTTCTGCGAAGAATTATGTTTTGATATATCAATCGAAATACAAACATAACTCCAGCGTTTCTTATTTTGATTGTTTATCTCTCTTAGGTGTTTTGCCACTAATATCTCATTGCTTATCTCAATGTGGTTGTTCATTCTATTCAATATTTCCTTAATTTGTAATCAATTAAAAAGTCGTGCGCCAATGATGATAATGTTAAAGTATTGTTACTGTTACCAAGTGTCGGATTTAATTTATGAATAAAAATAAGTTCAAAAACTAAAACCCGACTACTGAAAAATCACGCTCTAAAAATTATGAAACAAGAAAATATTCTCATCTGGAATTGTTATGTACAAACTATTCAATATTTATCGTCTATTAAATAAACAACTTACACGTAATATATGTTAATGTATTTAATACATATTCATAGTGATGTTCAGAGGATAGCCCTGGTCATATGCCCCTTTGCCCTAAAGCTTATGATCGCTTACTACTGTTAGAATGTATTGCTTTGTTAGGGTAGGTGGCATATGACCACGGCTATCCTCAACATCACTATGAATATGTATTAATCATATTAGAATATATTACGTGTAAGTTGTTCATTTAATAGACGATAAATATTGAATAGTTTGTACCGAGTGGGCCAAATTGGACACTTTCAAAGGGAAAGTCCTGTTTACAAACTAGATAGATGTAAACTGATGGCTGTGTCTGAGGATCAATTTTTATGACAAACTTAATGGTGGAAACCGCATATCGATATCTATCATCGTTTCTGAGTTACATCATGTTTTTCTAAAATGTGCATTTTCGAAAAGTTGCAGTAACTTTTTTCCTGTCAATAATTCTTTGTTTCTATGAAAACATTTCCAGAGCACTTTTTTACGTAGAATTCAATGGTTTAAGTATTTTTTTTTCGAATCATATATCAATAGTTATTGATGGAAAAATCATTTTTTTTAATGAGACAACCTGGAATATACAGGTTGTCTCATATTTCAATAGAATTTGAAATTACCATTCCAAAAGTGTAGCAGACTTGATGTTTTGCTAGAGTCACCTTTGAAATGCAGAGCTTTAAGGTTTTTTCATGTAGACTTTGAAACGCACATTCTGAACAAATAGGCTTTGGACGTAGCGGCGATAAAACAGAATGCAAATGTTTACTAGTAGCTGTCAAATTTTAATTCAAGCAGTAAAGACGCTCCTCAATTCGTGGTTTTTGTTCATTTTTTAAACACATTTGCAATGAAGTATGAGAATTATGAAAAATGGGATATTATAGTCTGTTTTATACAAACCGGGGAAAATGCAGAGGCAGCCAGCATTTGTACCACGAGAGGTATCCAGAGAGAAGACAACCTTTTAGGAACATTTTCGCAAGATTGCGACAACCTAAGTGATGATGGTCAATTTGAAAAGAAAAGGCCAAAATTATATTCACCAAATAGGGATAGGGAATTGGAAGAAATAGTCGTTTTAGGAGTTATTGCAAATAATCCCAAAATGTCAACGCGAAATTTGAAAATATCAACAGGCCTACCAAGAACTAACGTTAGGCGGATTTTGAAAAAGCACAAATTCAAGCCATGCATGACCAGAAGAGTTCAAAAACACAGACCAGGAGATTTTTAACGCCGCATGCATTTTTGCCAGTAGTTCCTGGAAAATTGTAACCAAGTGCTTGATTTTTCGTTAAATTGTATTAGGACAGACGAAGCTTATTTAAGCAGTGCCGGCATTTTCAACCGCTACAATTCTTATACTTGGGCACAACAAAATCCTCATTCGGTTGTGGAACAGAGAAGTCAAGGTCGATTTGGATTTAGTGTATGGGCAGGTGATTTTAGTGGTAGAATTATCGGCCCGTTCATTTATAATGGCAGTCTCACATCTCAGGGGTATTTAGAAATTTTAAGACAACAAATTGAACCCCTTGTTGATGAATTGCCGCTAATGGAGCTCAGGAAAATATATTTTCAGCAAGACGGGGCTTCGCCTCACAACACTGCAATTGTCAACAATGTTTTGGCTGCAAATTTTGGCAATAATTGGATGGCCAACCAAAGACCCAACAGTTGGCCGGCCAGGTCACCGGACCTAACGCCTATGGACTTTTACCTCTGGGGAAGGTTGAAAGATCTTATTTTTAAATTGCCGACCCACTCTAGACACGAATTGGAAGCGGCAGTGATGCAAAGTTTTGCTTCTCTCACTCCCATTGAACTAATTAATTCGGCAAGAAATGTTCCGGAAAAGGTGCCGCCTGTGTGTAGGAGAAGCTGGTAGACATTTCGAACACCTACTCTTAAGAAATATATTAGTAAAAATATTGTATAAATTGTTATCAGTTTTATTGAAACTATGAGTTTTAATTACTGCTGTGAACAGCTTTTCCAACATTTGATAGCTACTAGTGAACACTTGCTTTCTGTTTTATCGCCGCGTCGCCAAAGCCTACTTGTTCAAAGTGTGCGTTTCAAAGTTTTAATGAAAGAAACCTAAAAGCTTTGCATTTCAAAGGTGACTCTAGCAAAACATCAAGTGTACTACATTTTTGGAATGATAATTTCAAGGACTATTGAAATATGCAAGAATATACAGGTTGTCTCATTAAAAAAAAAATGATTTTACATTAATAACCATTGATATATGATTTAAAAAAATAAATTACTTACACCATTGGATTCTACGTAAAAAAGTGTTCCGAAAATGTTTTCATAGAAACAAAGAATTTTTGGCAGGAAAAAAGTTACAGCAACTTTTCGAAAAACATGCGGTAACTCAGAAAAGTTGATAGATATCGATATGCGGTTTTCACCATTAAGTTTTTCAAACAAATTGACCCTCAGACACATTCATCAGTTTTCATCTATCTAGTTTGAAAACAAGACTTTCCCTTTAAAAGTGTCCAATTTGGCCCACTCGGTACATAACAATTTCAGATGAGAATTTCATATGACTTCGAGTGTCAGAGACTGTGGGCATGTTCCGATATTCCCGAACAGTTCTGCCCAGTAAATTTAATCGTTCCGATTTTACTAAAATTTACTGGCAATGTTTTTGTGGCACTTTTAGAGAAACCTTGTTAAAGGCTAAATAAACATTTACTGGTGCTACTGGTACAGAAAAGGTCATGTAGTCACAGTATCCCCTCCCCAAATTGAAAAACGGTAGGTTCCCACTGGGCAAGAAACATACCCGGGATGTTTATTAACGTTTAATTCTTGTACCCGTGACGACGTTTCTGAGAAAACATAATTGAAAAGTTATAGAGACGTAATATTGCGATGTTATTATAAGCAGTGTCACTAATACAGCCCGAAAAATCACCACAGCTTCATTTCGTACCAAACGAACTTTGAGACATCTTTAAAAGATCTTGGTGATTTATTAATAACAATGTGTCGTATTTATATCTTTCGGGTGTTCTGGTTTCAGAACATTTCAATACCATGGGCACGTTTGGTGGTTAAGAATTATGACGTAACTGATTCGTTGCAAAAACGTTCTCATCTGGTCTTGTGTTTTATCTTTTTCTAACCTAATCTAATCTCAAATAAGTGGCGGTATTTCATTTATCGTTTATCGATCTCTTGTGCAAGGTTCTATACTACTTACTAGTGAGTTTTTTTGAGTGATCAAATTATTGATGGTATTTATTACAAGAAAATAAATATGTGAAAAAAAAGTTATGTGTCACATCATCTTATTGTTTTCTACTAGGAGGGTGATTAATGAAATCTCAATATGATGGTTTGATTCGTTTGTGGCATCAGTTTTGCCAAAAAATGTGCACCCTAATTCCAAGAATCAACAGGAAATATCCTTAAGACGATATATTTATGGCCCCAGGTATCTATATCATCATGAACAATAAGGTAATAATACATTTATTGTATCACAACTCTCAACTTTAACATGATATATGGATCGACACAAGCAAATACACTATAAACACTTAAGTATTTCTATATTTTATTGTAGCGTCTGGAAAAACTCTATGGCCAATACTAAAAAAAAAAGCAACTAAAAAGTATTATTATCGAACTTATGCAAGGTAATGAGAAATACTTCTGGTAATAAAATATTTCAATATATATTTTTTTTGGTGCAGTACGGAAAGTTGTCCCAACATTTTCGGATTGTTTATTCGATAAAATAACCATGGAAGGGCTTCGACATGCAAAACAATGATTATCAAGGGAAACCAAAAACTGAGGCTGTCATCGCGTAATGAAAACTGAAAGGTCAGGTTCAACGTACCCTTGGATTTTAAAAGTTTTTAGTTCCGAGATTTCAGTAAATAGTAATTATTTATATATTTTATTTCAACAGAGAAATGTATATTTTTGTTTATTTTTTGTATGATGTTCCATGTTTTGATATATATTTTTTTATTTCAAATTCGTGTTTACTTAAATGATGTATCCCGGCAATATATGAACAGTTTTGTTGTATCATCCCTATTTAACATATATATTCAACTGAATCACACACTATTTATCAATGATTACCTGAATATATATATAAACTATTATTCACTGGACGTAATCATTCAATTGAATTTTTATTCATACATTCTAATAATCGATGTTTTTTCATTTATATCCGACCCCGATTTATAGTAATATAAACTCGACTGAAGACAGACAGCATATGAATATATCATTTGTGTCAAACTTTATGCTCGATAGTGTATTTTCAAATATTTTATTAATTTTCGTAGGAAAGCTCTAATGTATTGACTTGACTTTAACTGTAAATAATCCATCAACAATTGGAAAGATAAATTTAGGTATATTATGAGGTTCTTATACCATAACAGCTCAGTTGTTGTTACTCTTTGAGAAAGTACTTTTCCTGTAAGAAAGTAGTTTCAAATGATGTGAAAAAAAGGACTTGTTATGTAACGATTTCCTTCCGCATACTCATATATAAGTACTTTTGCTGTAACAGAACAGTTTCAGATAACGTATCAGATTCGATTTTTATATAACGTATCTGCGATTTTGTTATGTTGGTGAACATATAACGACTCTAAAATGGTCATTGAGACGTTATGGGCACAATAATCATAACGTAACAATGTATCTAGGTTACCATATAATAACGTTAATAGTATGAGTTTTTGCACCGTGGGTTATGTTGATTTAAAATCAAAACAGTATCAACAGTTACGGGACATAATCTAAAATCACTTATTATCAAAATTAATATTCTCATCCACAAATACAGTAGGTAAACGTTTCAAGTTGTATTGGAAGATTTCACCATGATAGGTTATGTTCTGAATTTATTTTCCCTTACTACCCCGAATCGTTCCGAAAATAATTAGCAGTTCAAGATTACTGCCACTGTGAAGCGTTCCGAAATTGCTTATTGTGGCCAGTATTTCCAGCAATATCGGAACATGGACTGTGCATATCTAAAATGAATAAACGCTTTGGGAGTTTCGTACTAGAAATATTAACATAATATGGATTATATTTTGATATAATGAGAAATATTTTAGATTATATCTCGATATTAAATCAAAACAAAAACAGTTATTTATTATCAAATCACATGAAACGATTATATCATCGGCAATGAATTAGATAATTACAAGGATTCTCAAGATTGAATAAGTGTGTGCTTGTGTTTGTCGTTATAGCAGTCTTCATATAGCAAGATTAATAGTGTGAATGTTGAGGGGTTCTACACTTGTAGATTAAACTTAGGAATAGTTTGTTACTTCACAAGTGAAAACGAAAACAAGCTTGGCTTATGTGATAGTGTACATATATAACACCCCCAAATTCTAATGAAAGTTATTATGGAATTGGCATCCATACGTTCTCCCTATTCTTCCTATTATTCTAAGTAGGATACATAGCTTTCATTTTGAAGGAGTTTATTAGATCTTCAGGATCACTAACTTTTTTATTTATTATTCCCATACCTATACTCATGATATGACTTCAAATTCTAGCATCCAAGAACATTTCTGGTGTTATGTTAATATAAATCAACAAAATATGGTAAAACTTCCACATGAATTAGTCCTATTTTTTGTAATATCAATCGACTTGTGGATTATGCATAGGGTTGATGGACACACATACATTTGGACATCTTTTATTTTCATGTTTTTTAGTCAATGTGGTATACAATCCATTTATATAATTGATAAGTATACAGCATGTCCAAATACAGTATTCTTCATAAAATGTAATGAGAAAGGCTTCAAATTGAAATTTCAATATTTCATTGTCTCTCCTACCATTTTCTGAGCCCCACCCTAGATTTTAGAAGTATCAATTCTAGATAGACAAATCAGTAAATTTTCACTGATATGTTCAATAATTTCTGTTGTTGAATTATCTTAGGCATCAATTATCCGTGATTCTAACATGCAGTCGTATCAATATTTGTCCTACTAGAACATAATACCGATATTTTTTTAATTCCAGGGAAGACAAAAAAAAACATTTACTTGATATGTTCAATAATTTCTGTTGTTGAATTATCTTAGGCATCAATTATCCGTGATTCTAACATGCAGTCGTATCAATATTTGTCCTACTAGAACATAATACCGATATTTTTTTAATTCCAGGGAAGACAAAAAAAAACATTTACTTCACTGAATGATTTTCACTAAACTTATTTTATGAAACCACGACACGTGTTCCCTATACAATAGCTTCTCCAGGTGGAGATAATACTTACTCAACAATTACGATGTATCATGTTCAATAATCACGGCAGGTAGTAGTAGGTATATAAATCTAATAAAGGATATCAAGAATAATCAAATAGAACGGGAACTAATTCATTTATTCATAGTAGTAATACATCCAACAGACAAAAGAGTCCAATTATAGGAGTATATAACGTAAAATTTGTGTAACACAGTATACTTATTCTAAATTTATATGTTAACAATAACTGATAAAGTAACAATACTTTCTGAAATTACATTTCAATTCGAGATGAACCTATATAAAATTTGTTTGAATTGGGATGCATTTGAAAAGAATATATCCACTGAGGGAAGATTGTTTAGACATCTACACATATGATTTAGACAATTATAAAAATGATGTTGGGAATTCGGTACATCAATACAAAAGGTAAGGCTCGTTCTGGAGGCTTAACGAGGAATATTGAAGTTCAATAAAGATAGTTATGTTGATGAATCGATTTCATTGTGTATAAGTTTATGAATGAAAGTAAGGTCGGAAATTTCACGACGTTTTCTCAAAGAAACCATATCGAATTCATTCAAGACAAGATTATACTCACAGTGTCTTTCTGGATATGAACCATGAACTTTGAGATACATGAATTTCAGAAATCTACTTTGAACATTTTCTAGTTTGTCACTGTATTTTGTATAATGCGGGTTCCATATCTGGCTGCCATATTCCAATTTCGATCTCACCAAAGCAAAAAATATGCATTTCATTGCTTCTGGTGATTTGAATTCTTTGCAATTTCCTATGACAAATCCAAAAAGACGCATTGATTTATTTGTGATATTCTCTATGTGTGACGAAAACGTTAATTTCGTGTCAAACGTTATTCCTAGATCCCTACATTCAGATACCCTCGTAATGATGGTATCCTTCAATAAATAATTGTGGACAATTGGAGATCTATGTCATAATTATGCATTTGCTAATGTCCAGTGGTAAGTTATTCGAGTCACACCATTCAACTAAATTATTTATGTCGTGTTGTAATGTGGTACAGTCCGTAGGATCTCGAGTTCCTTTATAAAGTTTCATATCGTCTGCGAAGAGAAGTTTTTTTATCCATTACCTGTTTAATCTTCAGTAATTCAAATTTAACAAAGGAAAATTATTTAAGTGGATCCAGCAATATTTTTATACGTAATCCTGCTAGTCCCATATTATGTCAGAACGTCCATGAAGGAGAATAATTGGAATCTCATAAAGAAATCCAAATTACCGAGCGTCGGGGGCGGTTTGGCGGCGGCAATCTTTTTATTAGACACTCTGCCACCTTCAAATTTCGTCAGAACGTTCTTGAGGGAGGCAATGAGCGATATCATCGACAAGATTTTTATTAGAGATCCTTCCCACCATTTCCAAATTCAATGGAGAATAAAAAAATCCGAGAAAAGGTTGGCCTCAGCAATATTTTTATTAGAAATCCTGCCACCACCATATTACGTCAGAGCGCTCATGAAGGAGGATAATGCACGATTCCTCAATAGAAAAAAATTACCGAGCGTCGGGGGCGGTATAGCGGCGACAATATTTTTAATAGAGATCCTGCCACCACCATATTTTGTCAGAACGTTCATGATGGAGAATAATGAAATATTCCGTGGGGAGAAAATAATTACCGTGCGTCGGGGACGGTTTGGCCCCAGCAATATTTTCATTAGAGATCCTGCCACCACCATATTTCGTTAGAACGTTCATGATGGAGAATAATGAAATATTCCGTCGAGAGAAAAAAATTACCGAGCGTCGGGGGCGGTTTGGCCTCAGCAATAATTTTTATTAGGAATCCTGCCACCACCATATTCCGTCAGAACGTTCATGATAGAGAATAATCGAATAATCCGTACAGAGAAAATAATTACCGAGCGTCGGAGGTGGGTTGGCCTCAGCAATATTTTTATTAGAGATCCTGCCACCACCATATTTCGTCAGAGAGTTCACAAAGGAGAATAATGCACGATTCCATCAAATAAAAAATAATAAAAATATTTCCGCGGCTATACCGCCCCCGACGCTCGGTTATTTTTTTGTATCGATGGAATCGTGCATTATCCTTCTTTATGAACGCTCTGACGAAATATGGTGGTGGCAGATCTCTAATAAAAATTGTGTTGGGCCAACCCACCCCGACGCTCGGTATTTTTTTTTTCTCGATGGAATGGTTCATTATCCTTCTTCATGAATGTTCTGACGGAATATGATGGTGGCAGGATCTCTAATAAAAATAGTGCTGAGGCCAACCCGCCTCCGACGCTCGGTAATTTTATTCTCTCTACGGATTATTTCATTATTCTCTATCGTGAACGTTCTGACGAAATTGGTGGTGGCAGGATCTCTAATAAAAATATTGCTGGGGCCAACCCGCCCCCGACGATTGGTTATTTTTTTCTACACACGAAATATTCCATTATTCTACATCATGAACGTTCTGACGAAATATAGTGGTGGCAGGATCTCTAATAAAAAGATTGCCGCCGCCCTACCGCCCCAACGCTCGATTTTTTCTTTCTATCGATGGAATCGTATAGTATCCTCCTTTATGAACGCTCTAACGAAATATGGTGGTGGTAAGATACTAGAGAAACCTTGTAATACCACTGAAACAAAGTCCACTCAAACAGTAAAAAATTCGAAAATCGCCTCGACCCAGTCAACTATATTTACCCGTGAAGCAACAGTGCAAACAATTGACATCACAAATGTTACTGATTATCCAGCTGAAACTAAGAAGAAAGAAGCGACGAAGATTGTTGGAGCTATATCAAAAGCTTCTCCCGATGTGAAGATCAGTGAGTTTAACCCGACCCCAAAAATTCTTATTTTATGTGAAGAGTTAGGTTATGGCTTAGGAAAATCAATTTCCAAGTTCATTGGTAATGAGTTCTCCATAGAAACACTCATTAAACCAGGGGCCTATTTCGTTAATGTTATCGAAGACATTATTAATCTGTCGACAAATTTTGGTCTCAAGTACTACATAATTGTTCTTGCCGGCTCAAATGATTTCCATGCTAAAAAATTTCCGTTATTCAGAGAAATCAACAGTAAGGCTAAATGTAGTAGTCATACTAATATCATATTCTCTTCTGTACCTTATGGTAATCATGTAGAACTTAATGATTTTATTTACAAATTCAACCTCAAATTAAATGACTATTCACATAAATTAAATCATTATGCCGAAGGTGATATCTCTTTTTTTGACTTGAATAATGTTAAAGGCTCGATGATAAGCAGAAAAGAAATTGTAAAAAAAATTTGAACATTATACTAAGAAAGAAACAAGTAAAAAATTTGAAATTTGTCTCAGTCGAGAACGTTATCACCGATTCTTTTTTAGACCCTTCTTTAAAGAGACTAGAAAAAGTCTAATAGAAGAACGAAAATCTAGTACTGTTAAATTAAAGGAAAAATCCAGTCCTATTAGTTCATTCGAAAACCTTAATAATGGTATTCAACACTCAGACTGTAAATCCCTTACCTTAGTTTTATTGAATATTCAGTCTCTACGTAATAAAATTGACGAACTTTATTTATTTCTGAATGACATCAAATTCCCCACAATAGTCTTGCTTACTGAACATTGGTGTAATAAGATGGAACCAATTAGCATTCCTGGCTACACTGAAATCTCAAGATACTCCAGAAACTGTTCCAATCATGGCGGAACTGTAATACTGATTAGAAACTCAGCACTCACTGATTTGACCTTTATCCAAGTTGACAAGTTCCAAGGTCTGTCCGAAGACAAAACATTTGAGTTTTCTGTATGCCATGGCAAAAAACTTAATTTATATATTTTATGTGTCTACCGTTCACCTTCTGCTGATGTGAATATTTTTTTCAATAATCTCAACTCTCTGTTATCTGAATTATCTGTTAACTCATCTTTAATATTGACTGGCGATTTCAACATAAATTTCAACAATGATGAATCAACAGATACTGACTCACTTAAGAACTTACTTTTAACCTTTGACTTGAGTATGCACGTTGATTCAGATACCCGTCATTCTCAATTCTCCAATACTTGTATTGATTATGTCTGTAGCAATTATGATGTGCAGAACGTATCATGTTCAGTGATACCGTCAGGATTATCTGATCATGAGGCAGTAACCTGTTCTGCGCTCCTTGACTCTTTGAACACAAAACGGAAATGTAAACGCGGTAGACTTTACAGTAGAGCAAATTTCAATAGGTTTTATCACAACTGCCTCAAGTTTGAGTGGGAGGGTGTTTTGTTGCAAAATGACCCCTTTCTCACTTTTCACACTGCGCTACTGAATATATTCGACAAATCATTTCCCATACAAAAAATTAAAATAAAACAAAAAAAACCCTGGGTTACATTAGGATTGAAAATTTCTTCAAAAAACTTACGTTCATTGCATACCATACGGAAGTTCACCGATAATCAAAGCTTCCATGTCTACTTTAACACCTACCGCAGAATATATAGATCCACCATCAAAAAAACAAAGGAAATCCACTATTCCAAAAAAATTTATAAATCAAGCAATAAAATGAAAGAAACTTGGTCTATTATTACTGATATTAGGGAAAAACCAAGAAGAAAAATGTTGTGACAACTATCAGTCCTGATAAAATCAATGACTATTATTGCTCTATTGCACAAAAACTGAATGAGAAAATAACTATTCCATACGATCCCATGATGAATCTAGAAGGTATCAATATTGACGAGAACCTAATTCTATATGATACAAACATCGACGAATTAGTCGAAATTTTGAGGTTTATAAAAAACAAAAACGCAAGTGGTTATGATGGAATCTCGATTAAAATAATCCAAAATCTTCCTCTCATTGCTCTCAATACACTTGTATCTATAATCAATAACTCATTTCATGAAGGACTTTTTCCTGACTTCCTGAAAACTTCAGTTGTCATCCCACTATACAAAGGTGGAGACTCATATGATCCCTCAAATCTTTGGCCGATCGCCCTCATACCAACTTTGGCCAAACTCATCGAAAAACTGGTGAAAATACGTTTAACCGCTTTTTTAAAACGTCACTTCATTTTAAGTGAAAATCAGTTTGGTTTTCAAAATAATAAAAACACGAATGATGCTATTTTTTCATTTCTATATGACACTTACTCAAAGCTGAATGCCGGTAATGTAGCTGCTGCAGTCTTTTGCGATCTGTCAAAGGCGTTTGACTGTGTCGACCATAAAATCTTACTGAAAAAACTCCACCAGTATGGTTTGCAGAGGAACCACGTACAAATGGTTTGAATCTTACCTTTCGGGTAGGAATCAAATGGTGAGAACAACAGAACTTTCTGAAAGAAAGGAAATTAAGTCCGGAGTGCCTCAAGGATCAGTTCTCGGTCCCATTCTGTTCTTGTTGTACATAAACGACCTAACCAACTTGAACATATCTGGAAAATTCACCCTATTTGCGGATGATACCACGATATTATGGAACAGCAAGAATTCTAACACCTTACCCGACTTAATATCTACTGATATGAAAAAAATTAAGGAATGGTGCGATGCAAATTTGTTATCCTTCAATACAACAAAAACAAACATCATTTCATTCAGATGCTCTCTTGACGACCTTACATTTAGTAATAACATATTGATCGAGAACAAGCCTCTAACTAAATTCCTAGGTATCCATATTGATAATAAGCTCAAATTCGACGGACATATCAAGCATCTCAAAAGCAAGATTTCTGCTGGATGCTATGCACTGAAGTAACTTCGTCGAATTTGGGATCTAAAATCCAAAACTGTATATTACGCCCTAATAGAGTCCCATTTACGTTATGGAATACCTTTTTGGGGTGTTAGCAACTCATCGGCACTTCAATCAGTCTTGGTACTGCAGAAACGTGCTTTAAGGTACTTGCGTAAACTAAAACCCCGTGATTCTTGCAGAAACATATTTGTTGAAGAAAAAATACTAACAGTATTTGCGTTATTCATTCTAGAATCAGTTTGTCTCATATACAAGAATGTGTCTATGTTCGAGGCTTCAGGTAGTCATTACAACACCCGCTCTCACATGTTGAAATTGCCAATTCCCTCATCAAACATGATCAGAGATTCGATTTACTACAACGGGGTTAAGATGTACAATCACCTCCCCTCACACATAAGGGAGGCGAATATGAATATGAACATTACAAACTTTAGAAAAATTATTAAGAAGTTTCTGGCAGATAGACCCTATTACAACTTGCAGGAGTTTTACAATGATAAATTTGATTGACAGGGTGCATATTTGAATCCATGTAAGTTTTTAAGTTGACGTCACTAAGTTGTAGATGTGTTTGTGTCTATTTGTAAATTGTTTATGTATGTATACTTTACGTGTTTATATGTATATACATGTCTATATATGTATGTTTTGTGTATATATATGGGCGTGTGTGTACGTATATATATTTTTTATATTTTTTAACAATACAGACAACTCTTATTTTTAGATATTTTTTATAAATCTTGTAATCATCAGTAATACTTCTATATGCAAGCTTTGTCCACAAGATTTACTCTTACTGACATTAAAGTATATTTATTATTATGATTATTATTATAAGATCTCCAATAAAAATATTGCTGAGGCCAATCCGCCCCCCCTCGCGTTTTCCCCGGAATTTTATTCTCGGATTATTTTTCTCTATCATGAACGTTCTGACAAAATATGGTGGTGGCAGGATCTCTAATAAAAATATTGTCGCTGCTATACCGCCCCCGACGCTCGGTGATTTTTTTCTATCGATGGAGTCGTGCATTATCCTCCTTCATGAGCGCTCTGACGAAATATGGTGATGGCAGGATTTCTAATAAAAATATTGCTGAAGCCAACCCGCCCCCGACGCTCGGTTATTTTTCTCTCTACGGATTATTTCATTATTTTCTATCGTGAACGTTCTGACGAAATGTGGTGGTGGCAGGATCTCTAATGAAAATATTGCTGGGGCCAACCCGCCCCCGACGCTTGGTTATTTTTTTCTACCACGGATTATTTCATTATTCTCCATCATGAACATTCTGACGAAATATGGTGGTGGCAGGATCTCTAATAAAAATATTGCCGCCGCTATACCGCCCCCGACGCTCGGTAATTTTTTCTGTTGATGGAATCGTGCATTATCCTCCTTCATGAACGCTCTGACGAAATATGGTGGGGCAGGATCTTTAATGAAAATATTGCCACCGCCCTCCCGTCCCCGACGCTTGTTTACTCGGATTTGTCGATGATATCGCTCATTGTTCTCCCTCAAGAACGTTCTGACGAAATTTGAAGGGGGCAGAGTGTCTAATAAAAAGATTGCCGCCGCCAAACCGCCCGACGCTTGGTAATTTGGATTTGTTTATGAGATTTCTAATTATTCTCCTTTATGGACGTTCTGACAGAATATGGTGCTAGCAGGATTACGTATAAAAGTATTGCTGGATTTATTGCCAAAGTAACCAGGGTTGGTCAGTAAGCAAATATTCTAACTTTCGTTAACTTTCTAGAAGGTAATATTTCGAAATCGTTTTTCAGTCAAGAGGTGAGTAGCAAAAGTTGAATTTGTTTTAGCATTGACGAAACAGTTCATATGTTCTGATAATCGATGTTTAAATGTTCTGCCTGTTTGGCCTCCACAAGAGCTACAAATTAATTATATCCTTATAAAATGTATCTTCGGGAGTTATCTACTCATATGGTATTGGTAATTTTATATTGACAACACAAGAAAACAAATTCTTGTAAGCAAAATATGAAATTTGGTTGGAACAACCAAATCCTTGGAATTTTTATTTGAGGCTTTAACAAAGTCATTGAGTCCAGGTGTTTCCTGAATGTTTTCAGTAGACACTAAAGGAAAATTATAATGTGTGGCCATTCGTCTGTAAGCTTTTGGCACAGTATAGTAGATAGCTCTTTGCTGTTTGCTCACTGACAATCTTGGCTCTATTACCTAAAAACATTGGAACATGCTCGTCACAAACTTTTTGAAACAATCTTTGGAAATATCTTCGTCCTTCATTTTAATTTATTCGAATGGTTGTTCTAATTTGTGTTTTTCAGTCTCTACTTTCCTCCTTCTAATTGATGTGGACCACATACCTCATAAAAGAAGTGGATATAACATGGCCGCTCTTCCAATGATAACAAAATAGCCCCTTTGCCATGACTCCACATCAAGGTGGTACCCCTGATTTTTAGTTGTCTGTACATTTCTAATAAAAGGATTGAAACAAGATAAGAGATGTATTCACGATTTGACATGGAACGGTGTCAAAACTGGCCGTTCAGAGTTCAGGGCAGGTTTTCCATTTTTCATTGATGTGCGAGTTTATTATTTAGGAAGCACTAAACTGATAGATATTCACAATGTATCGTATTCAGGCTCACACATTTACGAGTAGCAAAAGAAAAATGGAGATTGAATGATGAATATAAATGAATGAATGATGGGCCAAAATTAAAGAGAGACCAACTCTGATATGGGAGTCTAATGGCGGCGCCCTATAGGGTTCCATTTTGATCTCTCCATGTGGTATCTACTTCTTTTATGAGGTCTGTGATGTGGACTGAAAATTATAGGATTTAAAAATTATTCTGGCCTTGCTTTTTGTGTTAACCTTACGAAATCCCCCAACTTGCATTTTCTTGGTGTTTGTGAAAATATACCTTCCGTTGTTTGAGTCTGGCAATCTGATACTTCTGGAAAATCGGTTTGTGTTTCTTGATTTACCTCATTCATAACCTATGTCTGTGTGGCATTGTGAATCCTTGACAAATTCAATGTAGAGACTGTGGCCCATTCAGATTATGATTATTGATAAAGTTATTTCCAAAATGTATACTACAAATCCTGTTATTTGAATATAATGTTATTACTTCCTTCTTCATATCTTTAGCGTTACAGGCCAGTTTCCATCGAAGAACGCTTTCAAAATCTTTCGGATTGGGCAATTTTTAGTAGAACACTTAGTGCCCTTTTCATCTCCACTATTCATTTTGACTGGCATGCAAATACCCATGCTATAAATAAATAATAAATACTATTCTACTTCACTCTCTAAATATACCAATTGAATTGCGAATTTCAACTGAATCATTCAATTTCAGAATGATAAAAGGCATGCACAAAACACAAAAAAACAAATATATTCCAAACCCAAAAAAATTTATCAAATTCGTGGTTGGATTAGGAATGTTGACAAATCGCTTTGGAAAAACCGCCAGTAGGAATTCAAGAAAAATCAAGCAGTCATCTGATATGTAAACATTGTAGTAAAATTCAATCTACATTTGGGTAAACACATAATACACTTTTATTGAAATCGACTGAAAATTATAAGGTAAGCTTTTTCCTAGCTTTCAGAGGGTCTCTTTTATCACATGAGTAATTCACGGAAAGTTTATATTATCCATTTCAAGAGTGTTTTTTTTTCAAAAATATAAGTACTTCACTATTTGTAATCAAGCGTCAGCCGCTTCTATTCAAATTGAATATATTATAATTTCGAGGTTATGTTTCGGATAAAAAATCGATTTGAAGTGACAAACCCGTAAATCCAATTTGATCGTTGGTGAAATTAATAATTTTGTATCGTCAAGTGCACGTTGCCCAATAACGGCAATAATTCGATTAGAATAATGTACGAGCGCATATAAACTCACATTATCTTTGGCTGAGATATAATAGTGATTAGCAATCGAGGTAGGGTGGTCTCTGCCATTGTCGAAGGGAGTAGGGCATCCAAAGAGTCGTAAGGGTATCGTGGGAAACACACTTTTCTGGTCGTCACACCACTGCCACGCGCCAGGCAAAAGTTTGAACAAAAATCTATTGTTCCTTTTCTATCAGGGATGGGGATTTCAAACAAGAATGTTACCCATTTATAATTGTTGCGAGCGCTAGGCAAATAAGGATATCGAATTTACCTTAGGATCAAAGAAGTTTCATACGGATTGTCTACCTAAGCGTGTGGCAACGTGTGTGAAGTGTTTTGATGGTTTCTAATTTAATGTGTATGCCTTCTGTTTTCGTCTCTTTTTTTGTCTGGTTTATGTATTAATATTTTCGTCTCATTTCTGATATGTTTACTATACATGATTAGTTATTTAACGAAACAGCGAATTAGAGTGATTAATAATCGATATATAGTGTTAGTTATCCATGTTATTAATCGCATTTTATCATACGAGTTAGTTAGAATGCTTCCTCGTCGACGGCTTGTTTGATAAAATGAAGAAATGTGGCTAAAAATATATATTCAACACCTAAACTATTAGTCATTAATTAATATCATCTGATTTATATATGTATCCATTCTTAGTTGGATGAGAATGGGGTTTATCATACACCCCTGATAAAACATAATTCGATTTGCACTTTGATCGAAAATGCCGACCATTATTATTTTACTTCAAATGTAACTTGGCCTATTTTTTTAAAAACAAATTTAAGAACTATGTGGAATGAAAATCTAACAATCAACAATGATTGGACACTCCATTCAACCCGTTTACCAGGTGATAGTCAATGAATGATTTGAGGGCTACTCAACTATTAGATAATCTTAAATCAAATCATTCTAGAGAACCCAGTCCAATGCATTTTTTTCTGTATTGATTGCAAAATTTCTTCCTTCTGACCTGCCCCCAGATTGAAAGCATCGAGAAAATATCCGATTGAAATTTATGTATGGTTCGAAATATCAACTTTTCATTATTCTGGACTCCTGTTTATCCTGTGTATCGGATCTTGATACCCTAGGGATCGTACGAATGAAACAATACTGAAGGAGACGATGATTCAATTATTTTCCATTGGACTGCCGTATCATACGTCTCACATCATCAGCATCAGCAAGCACGTACTTTGATATCAGGGCTTTTATAACTGCTTGTTTATGTACTGCATAACATTTTTTAATGAAATTTCGTTTAGCTGAAAATTCCAAGAATTCATAAGAAATTTTACAAAATTTCATAGATTTATACAAGAGTTCACAGAATATAATCAGTCGAATAAAAAACATTCACAATGGGTTAGAATTGTTAGTGAATTTGGATCATTAAAAATAAGTTTTGATTGAATCAACGAGGCGAAATGTCAATAGAAATTGTTTATAATGTTTTTTGTTGATAATTAAGTATTCACCCTATTATCGATAAAAGTCGTATTTTTTGTTGATAGATGGTCCATGGATATCATAAAATGCAGGTCTGTATTTAAATAAATCTCCCATGACAAACATCATCCGCATTATTCTAATTCACGTCAAGGAAAAGATCCGATGACGAAGTGTAGGTACCCAGTTTTTTAAATCCCAACAAATTGATGAGATATTGGTAAACAACGAAAAGAAATCTACACGTAGGGCATGAAGTTACATTTTGAAAAAAATATTGTCAATACTCGTAAATATTCTTCTTCTAAGTCTTGTTTTTCTTCTCATGTTAGGAACAAGTTTAATACATTTTTTCACAGGTAAACAAACAAAATCAGGTAGTTGACAATCACTGTAGTAATAGAAATAGTTGAAAAATTCAATTTTCCAAGTAAAAAAAAAAGCTTCAGCCTATGTAAAGTATCATCGAATTATTACATTTATTGGTTTTTCTTCCCGCGTTTCATTCCTACTGGAAAACGTAATTTTATTTCAATCTCAAGCGATTTAGGTTGTGAGTAATAAATAATATATCCGCTAATATATTTTTTTATTTTATCTAACGAAAATTTGAATAAAAACTGTTTTTATATATTTTTTACTAACTTTTTTTATATATTTATAATAGCTGATAATATCACTAAAGGTAGGAAATGAATTTTCTCCATGAGTAAATGAAATGAAAAATATTTATCCCTTTCACTAATGAAAACTACCAGTGCCTTAACGTTATCTAGGAAATTATAATTCCCGAAATATATTCATAAACTCTAAACACAGTGAATTCAAAGTTAATACATTAGCATGCATCAACATAAGAATGGACATTATGTTAGAATTACGTTAGAATTACATGTATTGATTAGAGGAGGATTTTAATCTTCAAAACCACTATCCACCAAAAAATTCGCGATATCTTCATATTTTTGGTTTACCAGATGTTTCTTTAAAAGTTATTTATATTGTACAAAGTTCCTGTAGCTCCATTTTCTTTTTTGGCTAGTGCATAGATAGGGACATACAGGAGCGGCCCCTATATTCAAACCAGCATACCTACCTAACAGGAAAATCATGCGAGACAGCTTTACAAAAATTGGTGTCCAGATTAGAGACCTCTCTGGTGAAAAAAGAAAGCATAATGCACCCTTTCAGATATCGAAGAAGCGTATCTACTTCGAATGCATGGTATGTGCGGTCAGGCGAAGAAATATTGACGAAACCACCTACACCAACATATATGAATTTAGTATGTAGTTAAACTTCGCCATAGGAACCCCACTGGTTGGGATCTTAATTCCCTTACTGTGGAAAACATAGTGGACGAACAACTGGTATCTTTGAACAATCAAGGATAATATTCCCAAGGATATGTACATGATATTGTTATCCTCGTTCAGGGAAAATATGCCCTAACAACCTCTGAGCTGTGCAAAATGTACTGAGGACAGAAGAGGAATGGTGTAACCGAGAATGTCCGAGGGTCAACCCTCACAAAACTTCACGCATTCTCTTCACACGCAGAATAAGTCTGGATGATATCAAACTACCCAGATTCTTCGGTGACTACAAGATGCTGACCACGTCACATTGTTCTTAAATGAAACCAACCTGGCACTTACACCTGCAACATGTAATCAACAAAGGCAAATCAACCTCCATTACAAGCAGAAGAGATTTTGGCAAAACATTGGGAGTGAAACCGAAAGTTATGCAGAAGAATCCCATAGCTCACTTCTGTGGTGGCCAAAAACAAACCAGAGATAGACAAAAAACAACCTTGTGAAAATGTAGAGGCTTGCCTATCTGTGTATTACGAGTGCAACAACCGTTGCTATGGAAATCATCCTGAACCTTCCACTCTTAGACCTAGTCAATATTTCCGAAGTTTATACGAAAAAACATTCAAAATACAGCTCAAGTAGGATAAGTAGGACTCAGAGGCAGATACAGTTTCATCTGGCAACATAGTCCGGTGCACAAATGATTCAAAAACAGATGACTGAACAGGAGCAAGAATATATGGGGTGAGGCTGAGGTGAGACCGTACACTTGCACTTGTTAAGTGCACTACTGTATTCCAAGATGGGAATTATTTCCGTAACACCACTTCTCATCTAATTTTGATCGACTCACCATGAAGAAAGTGCTTTATCTTAGTCCTAGGGCTGTGTTGTATTCTGTAAACCACGTCGTTGATCCTTTTCTTTTTCTCATACGGTCCGTTCCAAAACGTTGTTATTTTAGGAGGTACGCCTTCTTTCTACGTGGATTGTGAAGTCAAACCTGGTCATCTTCTTTGAATCCCCCTGAAACGTGTTGCCTGGCGGCTTGAATAATTGAATATGATGGTTAAAAATTCACCAGAAATACCTTGTCGGAGTTTGCATAAGGATGCCAATAAATCTTTTTTAGAAATATGTCTATCACCTCTATCTTGTCTTGGTACAGATACACAATGATTATATAAGTCACCAAACTGTTCTTTTGTGAGCGGAGCAATGGATTTGAATTCTCCATCAGAAAAACTATTCTCGTTTACGTAATCCAATTTACGCTTAGCGGCAGTTCTGAGTTCGTTTAAAAATGATTGAAGTTCCTGACCTTTCAGAGCGTAAGGTCTATTGATATATCCCAAGCCTATCTTCTGTAGGATGGGAAATAAAAACCCACGATCATCAAGATGAATTCTACAGGAACGGGTTTTTTTCTGGTATATAGATGTTCCAATTTATGAACACGTTGACTCTGCATTCTATTGTGAGTCTTGGAAGATCAGCTAACCATTGTAAATGAGACACGTGTGCCTTGAGGATTGTGTTAAAATATTCAATCTCAAACATCCTGGATCTTCTTGAAGGTGATGAATCACTCGAGTAATTGATTGGTTGCATGTCAAACAGATTATATTTCCATCATTTTCTGCGACATGTGTAAGTCCCCTTTGGTGGCGTCTTTCAATGGCAATTTTTCGTTTCAATTCATTTGGTTCTCCATCGAGTCTCGCCATATTTTGTGTATTGTATACAACATCACACGTAAAACAATTCAATCGGTGACGATTAGCCATTTCTTCAATAATTGATTGATTCAATGATTTCAATGAGAACTTAACATTTTGCAAAATGACAATTCAGTATTTGTTAAACAAATGAATATGGTTGCTATATGCCATTCTGACCAAACTAAAGTTGCAGGTAGTCCACCTTCTCTCCCAGTGTGGGTACTTTTCAAATGAACTTACTGTCGGGATAGTATACATGACTTAGAATGAATATTTTATGGTATAGGCTTACAAATGGAAAGTGTGAGTCCATATTTTTTCGTAATAAAGAAAGCATATATATGAGATTATATTGGCCACAAATGGTTCACAGCAGGCTACTAAACATGTATTCCTTTCCATATGCAGGAAGTTTCAATTACCAATCAATCGACATTTCACCAATTGAGTTGTGAATTCGAGTAAGGAGTATGTTTTGCGAATTGGTAGTTTTGCTAGTCATTGGTGGGAAGTCGATTGTGGTTTATTCTATTGTTGTTTCGCGAATGTGATACACTCTGTATAGGTACGAAACATTTTTTGTGATGAGATATGAGCATATTCAGTTACCTATAATATTGTTATTCAATGATTTTGTTTTATTTTTTTATATTTTTCGAGATTTTTTTACCTTCACTCGAGTCGTTCTACTTCTCGTAGTATATATAGGTTTATACATATCATTCAAAATATTCCAGAGAAAATTGTTCAAATCAGATGTGTGTCGAACACATATTTGTGGAAATGCTTCAATGACATCAATATCAATCATAACTATTTCAAGAAAATTATCAGTAAAGGACACTAGTTTTTGATCCAACCCAAGCAGGACTGGTGCAGTTTCATGAGAAATACATAATAGATATGTCAGTTTAATTCAGGAGATGCTAATATCATCAATCGCAATTAATATTGGTATCCTACAAAATATCTGAAAATGAATGAAATTCCACCGCTCAATTTTTTTGAAATTACTGAAAAACTTGCTATCTTTGGACTCACCCTGTATATCGTCTGTACGTGCAGGAATCATTGTTCTCTATAGTGTATTCAAATCGGCCGTATGAACAATCGATGCATACTCGATTTGGTTTATATATTCGAAAAAGTCTCTTCACAATGGCCATTTGAAATTTTGGAAAAGTTATCTTTAGCACCCTATATAATCTAAACTGTTGAATTTAGAGCGGTGGTGCAATGGAGACATTTGATCAGCATCACGAGTTCTGCAATATTTAATAAATTCGAGCAAATTCACCGAAAGCCAATTTCCCATTGATGCGGTGCGAGGTCCTTTGTTGGGTAGTCATTAATACGTCTTCGATGGATATCTAAACAGTTAGTTCCACACCTAAACGAACTCCCATAATTCGGGCTAAGTTATTTTAATGGATAAATTATTGTTTCAGATGTGATCGGCTGAATACGGAGCCGTTCGGCCCAGGATTGAAGTGTGACTCAAGACAGCGTTTCGCGTCTGTCAATACCTCGTGTTAAAAATACTTCTGAATCAAAAAGACCCATATTATATGGTGGTGCGACTTTTTTCCATTTGAACCGTCACCAGAATGTCGGGTGATGTGCAACCAAGGAAAAGAAAAGACAAGAAACGAAGAAAAGGTACAGAGTTCTTTGTATTTATTTTTAGCCGAATTCTTACGCAGAATTTATATTTTCTATTTTTAATATTCGAGTGAATTATGTAAAGCGGTAATTTTTTTACAGAAGATGGAGATCCCATACCAGTTCAAACACATGCCCCCGTTTTCACGAATAATTTGGTGAATGATGATGTGAATATTCATGTTCACAAGGAAGGAGGGACAGGGGGTGGGATATGTGCCAAATTGGTGTTTTTCATTTTGTTTTCGGCCCTTGCCGTCCTCATTGGACTGATCATCACCGAACATCGAGGACTGTCTGATCGTGAGTAAATTATTACACTCGTCGCCAAAGAACTTTATTTTCAAAGTTATGACTTTAACATTTTTCAAGCGGCTCCTGACTATTTCACCTTCGTGTATTTGTTTCAAATCCGGAAATATACCACATAAAATTACGTTTGATGTCTCTATAAGAAAAGTTTATGCTCAATTATTATATTCAATTTCAGCTGGTCATCGATTAATACCCTAAATTCCAGTGATATTTCAAATGAGTCTCATTCTGGTTGTTTCCCCACCTGAGTCAGACTAAAAAAAAATTGGGCATGGTAAATGTATAAGTAGTTAGTCTACTTATGCTCCCTGAAAATAGCTGAAAGACTTTGCCTCCTGAATACGAATCCGGAAACGCGGAGTTCAAGCTCCGATTTCTCGCGCAAAAATCACTCAAAATGCCTCCTTCTTTCACAACAGCATAAACTACGAACCCTAACTCTCTCATTTTCGACAAAATTTGGCACAAAATACAGCCGGTTCTATCGAAAAAATGGTCCTTCTTCAACACATACATCCTAACCTCTCCTCGCATCATTTTTAGGACCTTTGTTTTACACCCTTCACACATCCACTTTCACTGAAAAACTGAAATCCTGCAACTACCATTTATACGCAGATGATTCTCATATATATTTGTCCTTTGATCCACCAAATCTCGCAGAGGCCGTAAACTGTATCAATAGTGACTTGAATGCAATTTTGGAAGTATCTGCAGATCATATGTTGAAAATCAATCCCAACAAGTCAGTTGCTATGATATTCGGGACCGAAAATATTTGCGAGCAGGCAAAAAGTTACGATCTGAAAATTGGAGATTTCAAAATTAATTTCAAGTCTCACTCTAAAAATTTAGGGCTTATTATAGACTCTAAGCTTAGATTCACTGAACATGTCACTTATAAACTCAAAACTGCTTATGCATCTTTGAAATTGATATATCCGCAAAGGAAATTCTTAAGTACAGAGGTCAAAAAAATATTATGCGATTCACTAGTTTTGTCCCACTTTACTCACTGTGATGTGGTCTATCACAATTGTTTAGATAGCAATGACATAAGGCGTATACAAAAACTACAAAATTCATGTATGAGACTAATTTTTGGTATAAGAAGTAGATCCAGAATTTCTCACAAACTAAAAGATTTAAAATGGCTCAACATGAGCAACCGCAGACGCCTACACACAGCCTGCACTTTCTTCAAAATCATCAAGTATAAAAATCCTCCCTACTTACATGATCATTTAACTTATAGAACTGACGTACACAACTTGAATTTAAGAAGGAAATTGGTTTTGAGTATTCCTGCTCACAAAAAAGAATTGTTTAAGCGCTCATTCTCATATAATATATCTGATACAATCAATTACATAAACACCTGGAACCCCAACTGTTTCGACCTAACGATCAGTACCTTCAAAAAACATTCAAAAATCATTTATTTTTTGCTCAGCACAACTAAAGCAACAAACGAAGCATTCGCATCGAGAATCTGAGGGAGTGTAAAAAATGTGCACTTTCCTGGCCTCATTTCTCTCTCTCTCTCTCTCTATATATATATATATATCTCAATCTTTCTCTCTCTTTCTCTTACTTTGCTGATCTCATCCTTCTTCTCAGCCCTATTGACATGAATTTTCTCAAATGAAGGCCTTGGTGGAAGATCAGATGCGAGGTAACTTAGCAATCTGAACCAAAGGCCATTTGCTCATCACATAGGTACCTACCAACAGATTTATAAATATATAAATTTTTTTCTAAATGTTATAAAATGTGGTGTGCAATAAACGAATTATTATTATTATTATCATTATTATTATCAACAAGCTACAACCTAACCTCAATCTTAGTCAGATGTTAGTGTTTGAAAGAAGGATGCATTTTGAGTGATTTTTGCGCGAGAAAACGGTGCTTGAAAATTATGTTCCAGAACAAAAAAGAGGCTCTACCTCCGAAACGGTATGAAACCGCCGGATTCGTGTTCAGGAGGCAAAAACACGTTAGAAAAGTATTTCAGCTATATCGAGGGAGCATGAGTGGATTAATTATAGGTACATTTACCTAGGGCATTGAGTTTGGGGAATTAATAGTTAAATCTCATTGAAAATTTGAAAATCAATAATTTATTAGAATTTGTGCAATAGTAAAACCCTTCTCATGAAACATTACATACATAACATCTCAAAATACAGATTTGCCATAAAAATGGATTTTATAAGTTACATAAAATGCTTTTTTGTAAATTGACCAAACCAGGATTTTTATAAAAACCGTCCAAAATATAGAGCGTACAACGATTTCTATAACTTTTGTGACATTGAATCTCTCATAACTTGCTCAAGAGCTGTCGATGGGGATTTTTGAAAATATATTTATTACGACAAAATACTCGTGTGAAATTGGCGCCTATTTTTTGTTGAGTCTTAGTAAATCTGGTGATCCGGGATGAAGCAATGTATAACCGGTAAATCCAGAAAATAAAAAAATGAGAAATAAGTAATTCTGTGAAGCATTCAAAGAAATCTGCAAGATATTTTATTGACTACCAATCGAAAAAACAAAATTTTTCATTCATCAGTTATCTTAAAAGGAATTATTGTGAAGCATCCATATATTAAGCAAATATATTTGTTTGTACATTTTCAACACAACAGAAGTATTTGAAGTTGTTTATATTTGAAAGCAAATGCGCCATTATGCCATTTTCCTTTATGCTAATCACAAGAGGAATATAAATGTTTCCAGACATTTTCTTCACAATCGAAAAACGGATCAACAGGAGGGCTTCTTCTCTGTAGGGTTGAACATCCTTCACGAACTCTACTGAAATTTAACATTGAGGCATTGATTGTAATTTAAAAAATGATGTATGATAACCCCCATTCCAATAAAATTACTATAAATCAAATAGTTCTCTACTACACACAATATTAGTGTCAAAAACCTCGAGCAATTTCAAAGATATTTTAAAAATAATCTCTTTTAAATTGTCTGTATCTCAGAAAACGAGCAATTTTGAATATAAGTTGTATAAAATATTACAGTGTATCTTTCAACATTTACATACAGAATTCATTTTCTGAAAATAAAACAAACATTTTTGTTTCAAGTTGAAACCTCCGATACGGAATCCAAATTTTCTCAAATCTTCGAAGGATGGATTGACACGAGCTCGAATAGTCATGACGACCATAATATTGATGAAGCTATTGATGTTGACCACTATGAACATGATGATCATGATAATAATCATGAAGAAGTAGATTTGTCAGAGGCTGATGATGATGAAGAAGAAGCTCAGCATAGTGAAGAAGATCAACATAGTGAAGAAGATCAGCAAAGTGAAGAAGATGAGGAACACCAACCTAGTGAGGAAGAAGAAGAAGAGCAGCCTAGTGAGGAAGGTGGAGGAAGTGGGGATGATAACGAACAGGAAGAAGACATTGAGGCAGAAGAAAAATCCAATGAAGAGGAAGACGATGAAGTACAGGAAGCTAGAAGTGATGAAGATGTTTCTGAAGATGAAGAAAACGATATCCCTGATGAAGATATAGAAGAAAGTGAAGAAGAATCCGATGAAAACGAGAACGAAGTCCAGGCCTCTGATGAAGAAGAACAAGATGTCGATGAAGGAAATGCTAGAGAAGATGATCTAGTCGAAGATGAAGTAGCTGACGAAAAAGATAGAGGTAGTGAGGAAGATGATGAAAGTGAGGAAGGAATTGAGGGGAGGAATGTTCCCGATGTAGAAGATTCATTTCATGAAAATATTTTTGAAGAGAAGCAAAAAGACGAGTCAAGTCCAAAAAAGGTAAAAGAATTGTTATTATCAATAAACTTGCTATTTTGATCATGACTTTCAGGGGACGGAACCAGAAAAAAAGATGAACAAACGCGAAGTTGAAACAGAAAGTGAACAAGTTGAACCGTCTGAAGGAACTTCGAGCAGTGAGTATCCACATTTTCGATATCATATGTTTTACTTTTTTTCTCGCTATTTTCACTACGTTTGAGTTGAATTACGAACTGGCAGCAGGCAGGTGTTGAGCCATCCACTATATTCCTTTCCAGATACCAAGCATGGAATTGTTTTTTGTGTTTTTGTGAAAAATTCTTTGGGATTCGGTAAATCAAATAATTGTCTTATAAACGGGTATCCATAAAAGCAACTCAATAGGTCTTATTAATAATCCCACTGCTTTGAGATACGAAAAGTTTATTTCGTTTATTAAGGTATGTGAGAGATATAGGTATAGGAAAAGCGTATGCTACTTTTTTTGGAAAGGAAGCAATTTATGAATTTTTGCATATATCGTTTTATATATTTGGTAGTTTTCTGGTTGATGTTTCATTTTGAGATTAAACACATTCATGAACAATTGCAGTAGACAAATCAAAACAATAATCAAATGAAATACGTTGAATGAAGAGCGAATAAACTATAAAAAATTACGAAACCATTTTATCCCAGTTATCTAAATTCTGATTTATTACAATGTCTTGTACAATGATCCTATCAATTAGATAAAATAAAGGGACGAAAGGACAAATATAAATTTTTTTATATTACCACCAAGAAAGTGTATGGTGTAAAAGGAAATATTTCCCTTATGTGTAAAAAAATCTAGCATCACTCATGCTTTCAAGACGTGTATGTACAAGGTGTTTCATAGTTCAATGCTGATCCTAAAAAGCGATAATCCTTGGATGGTTTTAAGAAAATATATATATATATATATATATATATATGAACAAATGTCCGCAACCGCTTTATTTCTAAGATAGAGGGTGTTCAAATATTACGAAAAAAATCATTTTTCCCCAATATCTCCAAAACCGCTTTGTATTTGTTCAATTTTGGCATAAATTTCAAATTACGCATAAAAATAATGTTTTCCAAGATAATGGTTTTTTAACTTTCATCGTCCCTGTTAACATGCCCGCAATATTTTTGCCCCAAATAAATATTATTTTTATAATTGTCCTCTATCTTCTCATAAAAATGGTCTCTAGACTTTTTTCATCCTGCGGACGGTTCTCGATTTAAAAAATTAAATGCATTCATCTGCTTGTCCCTATGTGAATTCAGCCGTTAAAGAGTAGAATTATCTTGTAGGTTAGAAACATCTAGTATGCTAAGAACACATTTCGTTGTGAAACGTAAACAATTTTGACACTTCTTTATCTAGATAGGCGGCTTGTGACATTATTTAAGTTATAAAAACTTGTTTATTAAAAAAAATTGTAAATTTTACAAATACCGAATCAGCAGACATGCATTACTTGTATGAGCTTGCTGACGGGAACGCATATGAAGCCAAGCGACTTAGGCCAACCAATAGAGGTTTTTTCCTACTTAAATAAAGGCGCAACCTTTTAAAAGATAGTTCGTAGATGAAAACCCCGGTGTTGGCCCCAGCAAAATCGCTTTGGAATTTTTTTAACAAGAAATATTGTCAAAAATTACCAATTTTTTGTTTTTTTACAAATACCTTAAAAAGTATTGAAGGAATCGTTTCACACTCAAAACCTACAAAATGGTTTTCTGTGCGACCGGATCGGTGCATTTTTCACTGAGAAAATCCGGAAAATCCTCTAAAAAGAGACCATTTTTCAAAAATTCATAATTTTTATAAATTTAAAGCTGGACAAACAATCTTGCGGGAAATGATAGACAATAACATGTAGTTCAATTGTGCGCAAGATTGTTTCTGTCCGATATATAGTTTTTGCATAAACAATTTAAGGGCTTATCTTGCAAAATCCGCCGATTTAAGGACCTCTAAAAAAACAACATTTTTCAAAAATTCATAATTTTTATAAATTTAAAGCTGGACAAACACTCTTGCGGGAAATGATAGATAATAACAAGTAGTTCAACTGTGCGCAAGATGGTTTCTCTCCGATGTGTAGTTTTTGCACAATCGCGTTATAAACAATTTAAGGGCTTATCTTGAAAAATCGTCGAATTCAAATTATGTAAACGACATCTGGAAGTAGAGATCAATATCTACAATTTGTATATTTTGGATTTTCACCTGAGAGGTGGGAAATGTGTTGAAAATGTTGCTCCAAACGCTTGAAAGAGCGCTCGAGGTGGAGTCGAGTAGCGGTAGTGGGGGAACGAGCCATTGGAGGAGAGTGTATTACCGCGCGGCGGGTTGCTTATACGTTGGCGCATATTATATTAGTGCATATAAGTTATTATCGTCTTTTTGCATAGGTACGTTTTCAGTTATTTAATTATTTAGTTTTTTTTGTTAACTATTATATTACATTAGTTAATAGTGTGGCTAGTATTGAAGGGTAAACGTATTCGTGATGAGTACTTTTATTGGTTAAAGTAATTAGCTTTTTAACAACTCTTCAGTTTTTTCGTTCTATACATATTCGTACATTTTGTTAATTTATAAATGAATGTAAAACATTTTTTTTAATACATAAATGTAGTATGTTCACATACAATATATATATATTCATATTCACTTACAAATATTTAAAAAAAAACATGAATGAGAATCTTGATATGACAAATTTTGCATCAACTCGATTAATTTAATGCCATAGAAATACACAAAATTTAAATACGCGGTTTAAAGGATATTAATGCATATTTTTGTTTTCATCAACACTTGTAACATGTTTGTATTATGTTAAACTTTCATCAGTTAAATATGATACACATAAAGAAATTAAAAGATATAAGATTACTTCAATAATAGTAAATGGTGCCTATAAAGACAATTACTCTTCAATGTTTTATGTTATGAGCGATTATAATTCTACAGAACTCATAACAGTGATGTTAGTTGTATTTTTTGTTTTGATAATTGGAATAATCAAATAAAATTTTCATGCAGTAGCAAACAATTATAGAACGTTTGAAAGAAGGTCGAGAACACATCTGTTTCGGAGGGGGTTCAATTCAATTCCCCCACTATCGCTAATCGACTCTGCCTCGAGCGCACTTTCAAGGGTTTGGAGCAACTTTCCGTGACATTTTCAAAACATTTCCCACCTCTCTGGTGAAAATGCAAAATATACAAATTGTAGATATTGATCTCTACTTGCAGATGCCGTTTACAGAATCTGAATACGACCATTTCCCTTAAATCGGCGCATTTTGCAAGATAAGCCCTTAAATTGTTTATTGTGCAAAAACTACACATCGGGCAGAAACCATCTTGCGCACAGTTGAACTACTATCTATCATTTCCCGCAAGATTGTTTGTCCAGCTTTAAATTTATAAAAATTATGAATTTTTGGATAATGGTCTCTTTTTAGAGGTTTTCCCGGATTTTATCAGTGGAAAATGCACCGATCCGGTCGCACAAAAAAATCCTTTATGGACAGAGGACTCGCTCTGAGATTCCGGGTTTCTTCGCCCCCGTTTTTCCGGGTTACCCACTAAAAATCTCACCCAGTAGGCTCGTCTGGTTCGTACCTCCGAAAGACACTTGTGTATCTGGCCTGCTTATTCCCTTCTGCAGCACTCATTCCAGTAGTTTTGTACCCTGCACAAGTTTGTGTGATACTGTTTCTGGTTCCTTGCCGCACAGTCTGCATGTTAAGTCGCCATTGAACAGTCCCATTTTGTTAAGGTGCACTTTTACTGGCACGTGTCATTAGCCCCGTAACAATTTTCAGTTGTTCCCTGTTAAGGGTTAACAGGTCCGCTGTTCTTTTCCGACACGGTCATTTAATGTACTCTTTCCCGTGTCTGTTTCCTGGAATGTATTTCCAGTATTGTTTGTGTTTTATCTGGATCCAGTCTTCTACTGACGCTCGTACGTTACGCTTTGGTACCCCGAGGGGCTGTCCTTGGTTTGCAATCAACCAATTCAAACTGAGGAAGAATTGCGAAACCGTGTAATAGTTTCCTGTGAAGCTATAAGGAATAATCCAGGATTTTTCCAAAGAGTCAAAGAGAAGAAGGGCTGAAGCGTGCATACTTGAACTGTTGATTTCATTTTGGTATTTTCTGTTCCAAATAGTTGTTTTTAAAAATAAAAAAAATTGCTACTTAGTACTATAACTAAATAATAGTTATTATGAAATTATAAAAATCTTGCCTAGTTGCCTTGGTTACCACAAGTTGTGAAATTGAGACTAAGAGAAAAAAAATCGCATAAGAATATGCAAATTAATGCATTTTATTTTTTCAATTGAAAACCGAACGAAAAAAAGTCAAGAGACCACCTTTATGAGAATATAGAGGACAATTATAAAAATATTATGAATTTTAAAAAAACAGTGACTTATTATTATTATTAATGATATGGCAGGACATGTTTTTTTTCTTTTCCTCGGATGCTGGTCTCGTCAACAGCTGCATCTCAGCCTCTTGTGCTTTTTGTGCCTTCCAGTTTTGTTTACAGCACCCACTCCCTAGTCTCCTGTACCAGTCTGTACCGGTTCTTCACCGGTTGGCTACTGTATTCTTCGGGGGTTAGCCTTGGCTGTCCGAATATTGCTTGTCTTTTGCGGTCTAGTGCCTCGCATTCTGACAATGTTTGGCCATTTCTGTCCCTTTACCACATTGTCTGCAGGAAAGTTCTCCGTTGTACATTTTGTGCAGGTGTCCTTTCATTGGGCTGTGACCAGTGAGAAGGCCCGTTATAATTCTAACTTGGTCCCTACTCATCTTGAGTAGTTCTTCGTTTCAACGGTTCTATAACGAATGTTTTCCGGTGGTGCATGAGAGGGGCTTCCTTCCATCGCTCTCTTTGTTTTCGTTTGACCCAGACCCGTATGCAGCCTCAGATGGCCGATTTTGTCACTCCGAGTGCGGGTTCTGGGCCAATATATGGAGTTGGTGAGCCCTTCCTAGCTAGTTCATCAGCTTTTTCGTTGCCCTCGATGCCACAGTGTCCTGGAACCCACATCAAAGTTATTTTGTTGTGTTCTGCGGGGGCACTGAGTTATTTTCGGCGTTCCCATACCAGTCTTGTCACTTTTGGGTTCGTGAGAGCCTTCAGTGACACCTGGCTATCTGTGCATATTTTGATCCGTGCGTTGCGCACTTCCCTCATGTAGTTTTATCTCACGCATTGCAAGATTGCGTACATTTCCGCTTGGAATACGCAAGTGTTCATTCCCAGTGAGGTGCTCAGTTGGGAGGTTCTCTCCTCGCTGTATATACTAGCACCAGTTCCTTCCTTGGTCTTGGATCCGTCTGTGTATCAGATCCTCTCTCCAGGTTTGCTCATGATGGTGTCGTCTGTCCATTCCCTTCGGTCTTGTATGGTCACCTCAAAGTTCGTGTCAAAGAAGTATCTAGGAGTTGTGTGGTCCGTTGGTTTCATTTCAAGAATGTAACCTCCCACTAGATCCTTTATCTTGTTGTGATCCCATCTGTTGCTCGTATTTTGTAGTCTTAGAAATCCCAGTCTTGCCTCCCCATGATTGTTGTGTCAATCGGGGGAAGGTCCGATGGTGTTTCCATGGCTGCTGTTGGTGTTGTTTTCATAGCCCCCGTTATGCTGAGGTAAGCAAGTCTTTGTACCTTGCTCAACTCAGCCGCGGCTATTTTTTGGGTTATCTTTGTCCATCACACAAAAGATGCATAGGTGATCATGGGTTTCACCACCGTATTGTTCAATACACCATTTTGGGACTTGGCCCCCATGTTTTTTCGTGTGCTTGTCGGCTTTTTTCTTTACTTTTGCCAATTGTTGATTCCAGGTTAATTTCCTGTCTAATTCTTCCAGGTTTGGGAATGAAGACTACTGTAATTGCTCTCCGTGCTTTTGGTATATATCCCAGTGCAAGACTGGCCCTTAATAACATGCATATTTTGTGTGCTAGTAGGTCAATTCCTTCCTGTAGCATAATAGAATGAATGCCGTCAGGTCCCGGCGATTTATACGGAGGGGACGAATTGATTGCCTATTTCGTTTTTTCCACGTCTATCACCTTTTTTGAGATCTGTCATATATCCCTGGAGGTCCTTGAGTGGGGTTCCAGTTATGAGTGTCACCAGGTGAAATTTTTGTGTTTATCGATCCTGGGAAGTGTATCCTGTATCCAGGGTATCTTTCCCATTCTGCGTGTAGACTCCTGACTCTGTCCTAATGGTTTGAATCATCTGTTGGAGTTCTTTGGAGAGTATTTTGTGGAGTGCCTCCACTTCCTCACAGTACCTCCTCCACGATTCTCTTTTGGATTGCCTTAATGCTTTGTTGTACTCGGTGAGGGAGTTCTTATATTCCCTCCATTCACCTGAGATTTTGGATTTGTTGGAGAGTTTCCTGGCAGGGCAACTTAACAGGGACGCCACTGGAAAAAAATTATTTTTATGGCGTATTTTGCGTATATCAAAATTGAAAAAATACAAAGTGATATCAGAGATATTGGGGAAAAACTTATTTTTTTGTCAAATTTCGACGCGGTGTACCTCAGAAATAAAGTTGTTGCGGACCTAAATATATATACATATATATATATATATATATATACATATATATATATATATATATATATATATATATATATATACAGGGTGTAACTGAATAAGTGTAAAACATTTAAGGAGGTGATTCCTCATCGAAAAAAAGATAGGATCTTTCATATAAAGAAACTTCATTGGAGCATCCCTTGTTAAGATACAGCCCCTTAAAGGGGTACATAAAATTTTATAACAATTTTTTCACAAGCACTGAAAAGTTACAATATTGAAATTAACCTGACGTTTTGTACTACCAAAAAACATTTTGCCAGTAATTTGTTTGGTTTACCCCATGGTTGTAAGGGCTGAAAATCGCAACCCCTAAAATTTATTTCTATTGTAGCTTTTTGTCTTATTATTTGTTTACCATTTAACAATTTCTTTCCGATAGCCTGTTTCATTCTAAACAAAAAATGTCTCTTGGGTTTTGCCCATAATATTCCAGTAAGCAGCAAAACATTATTTTATTATCAACTACAGAGTTACATCGTCATAAATGCTAACTGGATTTATTGTTATTTTGTAGTTAGTACCTGCATTAAACGATTAAAGTGGAATAAACAAAACTAAGTTATTAATACCAAAACACACAACATGTAGAAATCATAGTGAATGTTCAATATGTCTACCTTCAAACATTACGCATGCGTCTAGACGTCGGCGCATTGAGCCACGTATTCGCTCAAATATTCCTGGAGTCTCTCTGATTACCCTGCACGCATCGATGATGCGGTTTCTTAAGTCCTCTACATCGCGAACAGGAGTACGATATACCAAATGCTGTGAATGGCCCACAAATAGGAAAATCGAGAGGATTGAGATCCGGGGATCGAGCGGGCCATTTATGTGGTCCTCCTCGACCTATCCACTGATTTGCATATGTTTCAGTTGAATGCTGACGTGCTACTTGACTAAAATGGGCGGGAGCCCCATCATGCATAAAAACATATCCCTTCTGACGCCCAAAGGAACTTCCTCCAGCAGTACTGGATGCACTTCTCTTAAAAATTGAACGTATGCCTCACCATTTAATCGAGGAGGTAGAAAATGAGGCCCAATTAAATCATCCCCAATAACTCCGAGCCACAAGAGAAAACTGTTCTTGATGGCTAGTTTCGACAATAGCGTGAGGGTTTTCATCAGCCCATATGTGGTAATTATGAAAATTAATAATCTTGTCCCGAGAAAAACTACATTCGTCTGTGAATTCTATCGTCTTCAGAAAGTCACAATTTCTTCTAATCATTTCCAGCATCCAATTGCAAAATTCAAGACGGTTCGGAAAGTCTCGCGGTAACAGTGCCTGTACTCGTTGCAGATGGTAAGGGTATAAGAGTTGTTCCTTTAAAATTCGAAATACCGTCATATGATCAACATTTAGCTGGAAAGCAATCTTTCTAGTACTGGTAGTAGGTTGTTCTTCAATCAAATTAAGTACTGCTTCCTCAAGCTGTGGTGTTCGTATTTCTCGATGGCGACCACAATCCTGCGTTCTTTTGTCGAATGAACCATATTCTCGTAATCGTTGATGAAGTCGAGCAAATATTCTATGTGAAGGATGCTGCCGTTGAGGATACATTTCAGCATATCTTCTAGAAGCTTCTAACCCATTCCCCTGCGACAGACCGTAAACGTAATGCATATCAGCCATTTCCTCATTTGTGTATGCCATTTTATTAACAAGTGAATTATTAAAGTAACAAATTAAGAACAGAACAACAACACACAATTAGTATTAATTCAATTTCGAAAATTCCCAAACTGACAGCGTCATACCAATTTAATTGTCACTATCGCTAATAGCGACCTACTAGATAGATTAGTTTCGTATTTTCGCATTTATGACGATGTATCTCTGTAGTTGTTCGTAAAATAATGTTTTGCTGCTTACTGGTTTATTTTGGGCAAAAAACCCAAGCGACATTTTTTGTTTAGAATGAAACAGGCTATCGGAAATAAATTTTTAAATGGTAAACAAATAATAAGACAAAAAATTACATTGGAAATAAATTTTAGGGGTTGCGTTTTTCACCTTACAACCATGGGGTAAACCAAATAAATTACTGGCTAAGTGTCTTTTTGGTAGTACAAAACGTCAGGTTAATTTCAATATTGTAACTTTTTCAGTGCTTGTGAAAAAAATTGTTATACAAATTTTATGTACCCCCTTTAAGGGGCTGTATCTTAACAAGGGATGCTCCAATGAAGTTTCTTTATATGAAAGATCCTATCTTTTTTTCGATGAGGAATCACCTCCTTAAATGTTTTACACTTATTCAGTTACACCCTGTATATATAAATTCCCGTCGAGTAACAGACTAAATGAGTAACACACAAATATACCCGAAGGCAACATCTACTCATATTATTATCACTCAAGTGGCAGTCTTATATTGATCTCATTAGATCGATTTTGGTCGTTATAATTACGTCTTAAAAAATATTATTTAGGTGCGAGTTGTAATCGTAAGAAATTGGAATGCTTTAATCGTCATTTTAGCATGTACATTCCTATTCACATGGTCAATACTTTAGGGGCAAAAACAACAACAAATCATCCAGGGTTATGTTTTGATGATTAGTGCGTGTTCATTTTGGGAACAAATTATTACAAGTGACGATGACGTAAACAACTACCTTGTTCAGATGTTACTTTGGCCGGGGTAGTTTGTAATTCATCTGGGCTTCGTTACTTGATGATCGGAGGTTTCTACAAACAAGATGAGAAATTTAATGTTTATGAAAAAAAAAAAACGTTTTTTATAGATTTTTGTTTGCGTCTACACAAATTATGATTTTTATGACAAATGCAATAAATGACAAACTTGGCTACATTCTTCACATACTTCCGAAACCTTATACAGGGTGCGACAAACTTCAGGGGGTGATTATCCATGAAAAAATAATGAGAGTTTGCTATATAACTTTTGTCAGCAAATGCTTCGTTTTCCGAGATACGGGGTGTTAAAGTTTTTCTTAAAAACGGACTATTTATTTATTGCTCTGAAACCGGTCGAGATATGCAAATGAAATTTGGTGAGTTTTAAGAGGTAGTTATTGTGCATTTTACATGCAATTAAGAATTTTATGTTCATCATTGGCGCGCATACGGGTAATGATCTCCTCAATTTTTTTTAAGAGAAAAATGGTACGCCACAGATATTTCAAATTAAAAATCATTTTTGAATTTCTCGTGCAATTTGTGACAAAAAATCTCTCCTGCCTTTTTTTATTATTATGGGGCGCCGTTTTTATGCAAAAAAAATAAAACATCTTAACGCATATTTGTCATTACTTTAATACATTATCTAGTACCGATGCTAGTAGGCTACTGTCAACATTCTATTAAATACGAATATTTCAACGAAATGTCAAATTAGCGTTTTTTAATTTTTAAGCTTTTAGTTTGGTATAACATTAATGATAATAAGTAATTAATTGACGAGGCTAATTTTGGGCCACAGTGTATACGAAATTTCCATAACAATCACCTCTAGGCTGAGGAAAATCCACATGGAATCTTTGAAGCTCATTTACAACATCAGTTTTCACTAAATGTATGTCTTGGGGTACTTGATGAGCATTTAATCGGTCCATATTTCCTTCCACAACGACTAACAGGCGACTCTTACCTTAATTTCCTACAGGAAGAGTTACCTGTTCTTCTTGAAGAAATTCCTCTACAGCTGAGACAACACTTCTGGTTCATGCATGATGGTGCACCAGTCCATTTTAGCATTATTGTACGCAATCACTTAGATACAGTATATCCAAATCGTTGGATAGGTAGGGGAGGTACGGAACATTGGCCTGCTCGATCTCCGGATTTAAATACTGTAGATTTTTGCATTTGGGGTGTTCTTAAGTAATTATTTCATTCCACTCCCGTCGAAAATGTTGAAGACCTGAGGAATCGAATCATAGCCGGCTGTGAGACAATAAGAAATACACCAGGAATATTAGCGCGAATACGACAATCAATGAGGCGAAGAGTTGAATCTTGTATCACGTCTGAGGGAGGTCATTTTGAACATTTGTTGTAGCTTTGCGCCTATTTATTTATTGGTGTTATTTTCTGTTATTGTTCTGGTTTAACGTTATTGTATTAGATAGTTCTTGATAATGTATTAAAGAAATGAAAAATACGCGTTAAGATGTTTTATTTTTTTGCATAAATCAGCGCCCCATACGAAAAAAAGGCGATTTTTTGTCACAAATTGAACGAGAAATTCAAAAATGGTTTTTTATTCAAAATATCTGTGGCGTACCATTTTTTTCTTTAAAAAAATTGAGATCATTACCCGTATGCGCGCCAATGATGAACATAAAATTCTCAATTGATAAGTCCAAAAATGCGCAATAGCGACCTCTTAAAACTCACCAAATTTCATTTGCATGTCTCGACCGGTTTCAGAGCAATAAATAAATAGTCAGTTTTTAAGAAAAACTTTAACACCCCGTATCTCGGAAAACGAAGCATTTGCGGACGAAAGTTATATAGCAAACTGTCATTATTTTTCATGCAGAATCACCCCCTGAAGTTTGTCGCACTTATTCACTATCACCCTGTATTTCGTTATTTGATAGTGTTGTTTTTTTGTATATATTTCCGATTTATATTTTGAATAACTCTATTGAACATGTAAATCAGGAAATGCAAACTCTATATAGCAACTGTGTTTTGCAGTGGCTGTGAAACTTGGTGTTGGGGTAGCAATTTTGGTGGTTGCATACCTTGTCTTGATTCGAAAATGGAGAACTGGTTAGTAACAATGCATGTGCATTTTTCCATTGATCAATATTTAATTATTTGATGTAATTTGGCCCTCGCTTTTCGTATATGCCACTAACACCTTTGCATTTCCTGGTGTTTCATTTAGAATGCTTTGTTATATTTTTGTACTCATCCTCACTGTAGATTACAGAGCTGGGTAAGTTCTTCAAATTCATATAGATGTCCTCATTATCTATATCATCAATATTAGTTATTTTTCGAATAAATAAATTCGTTATTGAAATCATTCATATAATAACTAATCAAGACATAACGAAATACCAATTCGAAGAATTTGGCTTCATTAGATAGTGCCTTTGGATGGAATTCTGTGTATTTTATAAAAGATAATGAAAGCTGTAGGTATCTGAGCTGAGCGTGCCTAATAAATGCTGAAAAATAGCTAGAAATTATATATGGATGATAATAATAATTTTTGGTATATTTGCAAATCTTCTTCAGGAAGGAGGTCTGAAAATTTGTATTTTAAATTTCAATCATGCACAATGTCTAAAGTCGTCGCTCAGTTCTTTATTGTCTTGAATATTTCGACTACTTACCCAGTGCTGGTCTCAAAAAAATGTATATGAATGTTTCTCGAAGTACCTCATCATTAACAGAGGAATGAAAGGCAGAATTCATGAAAGCTACATACAATAAAAAATTGTTGATAGTTCTATGAAATGCTGAATGTAAATGTTATTTTAGATTTAACTTGCTTCCCCATTTCGTGTGAAAAATTTAATATCTATAGTCCATTCAATGTAAAGACAAGTAGCATCAAAACAAAGGCACGCCGTTAGTGCGTGATCGAAATCGGTGTGCTCAAATAGCAGGGCCGCATTCAGAACCATAAGTGTATAATTCTGAAAATACTACTCTCAATTTAAGTTATGATGTATTGAAATAGGGGAAAAATGAAACGCTGGATCCCGCAACTTCAACAAATCATAACACTCAACCAAACGGAAAGAAATCAAGTCAACATTCAAAATGTACACGCATATGCAGTATCGCAAGTCTGTACCTGTTCGAAACTCCACCGAAGGCGTGCTTTCAGAGGACCAATAGCGGTGCGACTTCCTTCAATCACGTGCGCTGCACGCCATGATCATGTCTCAATCATTGTTTTGTCGTGTTATTTTCTCTATCGTGAATGGACTATAAATGAAAATTGAAAACCGTTTCGGATGTAGGGATCACAAACAAACAGTTGTTATAGTTACAATTATGTTTCTCATTCAAGCAGAGTCGTAGTAGGGTCATGAGCGCCCCTGGCAAGATTTGGGTTTTGCGCCCCCAGTACTTATATTCTAGGAAGAGAAACGACACAATAACTTTGGAACTGTAATTAATGTAAGCTTAAGCATAAAAATAGTTCTTACTATTATGTAAAGAAGGAAACAATACAATGTTCATTTGTTGTTTGGTCTGCAAAATGCGCCCCCCTGAAGGTTGCACCTCTGGCAGCCGCCCGCTTGGCCAGCCCCTAGCTACGACTTTGCATTCAAGTTTATATTTCAAATAGATATATTTCATTGATAATTTTCCACAATCAATGATAAAAAAATGTGTGAAGTCAATGCCAGGGATTGTTCGTTTGTGATTTCTACAGTCCACGCAGTCTTTTTTAATTTTCAAATTTCTAATTTCTCAATGATCATTGGTTTCAACAACTCATTGAATCTCTAGTGTAGGTTCCTACATTCCTCGATAAAACCCATTTTGTTCCTATAAAGGGTTTTTTAATATTCGATTAATATGGAGAAATAGGGTACAGGATATAGCTAAGAGAATCGATACTCGTGATTGCTAAATATACCGGGTGATAGCGATATGTTGGAACATTCCATCATTTCCCCATCAAACGAGATGGTTATTTCAAATTTTAAGCTTTGGGATCAAAATAAAAATCCAGGTTAACTCTTGAAAATATTTCCGAAGTAATTCTACACGATGTCACGGGTCATAACAACTGTTTGCGTTCAAAATGGACCTGGTATATATTCATCAATATTTGAAATTATTTCAACAATTCTATATATAATTTGATGAAATTTGGCCACTAGATTGCGTTAAAAGGGTAGATAACAATCCATAGTGCCTCTTATGAAAAGCTAAGTCATTGTTTAAGTGAGAGGAAGATAATATCTCCATGCCACATGTCCAAGTTATCTTTTCGTGAAAATTGCCTTGTGATTGAGGTTTCATTGACTTTTTAATTTATTTTTTTATTATATTTATTCACCATATCTCATTCATTTCAAATGGATATCATGGTATATATCATCGTTTTTTCCATATATCGTTGTCACCCGTTATACCTCATTTCTTGGCAAAATGAAGCTAACCTTATCTTTCGTTTAGGAGGGTAATGTTATTGATGAGAGAAGTTAAACAATACATAACCTCCATAAGATGTATCACAGAAAGTATGCAAAAATGGAACACAGCTTGCAACAAGGTACAAAAAGACATACATACATATCGAAATAATGAAGATCGTAAAGTAAACCTGGAAATTCGATTACTAATAGAAACTAATGAAGCCGTGCTAGTTGATAAATTGGAGAAAACATTGCTTACCATCGGATCTTCGGATTATTTGGGGTTTTAGAAAAACCCAAATTCATTTGAGAAAAAGCTTTATATTTTATATACATATTGTATATTTTTCGGCCATAAGTCAAATAACATCTGCTCAAAAAGTTTTCCTTTTGTTGCGTACTTTTTGGGGATACATTGTATACCCCCTGGGACCCTTTTTCTGAAACACGTGACATACAAAGTCACAATCAAGTACGTGGACAAACTCCGAGAGCTAAATGATTTTACGATAAAAACTGTGTATAAACACGAAAATAATCAATTCAAACTCGGCACGTATCAAACATTCAGCAATGCTCAGGAAACAAGATTTATCAACTTATCTGCAAGGTCTTCCTTTTTTGAGGGTCATGGCTTGTTTGATCCCCCAGATATTTTCCCCCGATGATCTTAGGTAGTGTTTTGTTTTTCAGCTTATCCTCTTCCTTGTACAGTTTAGAAGTGATTAAAAAACCATTCACCCAATATTGCCTTAGATAATGAAATTATTCTGCTCTTGTGGAGAAAAAGTAATGTTAGGAAGCGCTCGAATACACTTTTCATCAGAACTTTGGTGAATAAAAATTGCATGAAGTGTTTTTTTTTGGGATAACAGAGAACTAAATTATCAAAATAAGTTCAAGAGAAAACTAACTTAAAATACCTCAGTATAAGGACAAGTTCACCAAAGATACAACACTGTTATAATTATCAATTTAGAGCATCTGCTCAAAGTGGCCACCACCGACTTCAGTGCATGCGTTTGTGCGCCTTATCATCGACTAACGGACGCACCCTAAGATACCAGGGATATTTCTAATTGTTCATGACTCTTTTAACCAGTTCTCCAGATCTTCTTCCATCTAAACTGTAGTTTGATACACTAATGATTTAAGAGGTTCTCAAAGAAATAAATCAAGTGGATTCAGGTCGGGTGACCTGGATGGCCCGAGTTTGTAGTCCGGCACCCTCGATCCAGTGATTGGCCTATTTTTTCTCCAAATACTGACGTACAACTAAGCTAAGTGAAGATTTCTTGATACATGCTTCTGACGGCAGGAGCGTTACCATGAGCAATTCCATACATGAAATGCAGTCTGTCATTTCGGAGTTTGTGTATTCGAAGATTTCATACAAAAGAAAATTGAAAGAATCTACTACTTGCACTATCGAACAGCTACAAATGTGGTACCTTACAAACGAATTTTGACAACTGTTCCATTGATGTTATTTAAATAAATGATTTAATATCAAGGCAACTTTGATATTTTTGTAGGAATCATTCTTATTGGTTTCAATTGCAGAATGTATAGTCGAGTTATTTAAAAAAAGACAACCTATTTTCATTGATTAACGGTAGAAGAATTGACGATCTTTGTTTTTTGTTCATGAAACGAAGAAATTTTTGTAGGAAAGGGAAAAATTCGAACCTGGATCGATGAACAAAAACTAATTTCATGTAATACTAAATTTACCCTAAATTTAAATGAAAACTCTATTTGAGCGCTTCTTTTCCACATGGGTAGAGTAATTTCATTGCAATACTGGACAAAGAAATATTCCATTTTTTCACACCTAAACCTTACAAGCAAATGGAAAACTCCTAGAAAACGGAAAGCTGAAAAACAAAACACTACTATGTTAGTGTCAACCCTAAAAATAGTGCGAGTTCGCCTCGCTAGAGAGCTACAAGACCAAGGACGTTAATGTATATATGATTTCTTCAAAATGTCAGGACCAGTAGTTTCGTAAAGAATGAAGGGGGTGAGGTCTATTTTTGCATATTCTACAGAATATTTTTTTAAATATGCTTATTAAAATTATGTTTGCCTCCAGACGGGTTGACATAGTAGAGTTCGTCCAGTATTGAAACGACCTCTTTAGCCTTCCCCCACCTAACAACCAATTTTTCTCGAAGATACCCGAGCCATTGTCTAACTGTGGCTATTAATAGAAATTCCATAGGCGCACCAAATTGTTTGGTATAGGCGAAACACGAGACGTAGTTTTTGGCGGACGAGTTTAGTGATTATGGTGGCGGCTTCAAGATGGAGGACAAACATTGTGATTATGGTTCAATTCGATTCAAAATTGGTATGTGGGGGTTTTCGGAGTCGAAGATTATGAAATTTTTGTCAAAATTCAAGATGGCGAACGAGTTTTGTATGATCCGATTCGATTCAAAATTGGTATATGGGGGTTTTCGGAGTCGAAGATTATGAAATTTTTGTCAAAATTCATGAGTTCAAGATGGCGGCTTCAAGATGAAGGACAAACATTGTGATTATGGTTCAATTCGATTCAAAATTGGTATGTGGGGGTTTTTGGAGTCGAAGATTATGAAATTTTTGTCAGAATTCATGAATTCAAGATGACGGACGAGTTTTGTGATTATGATCCGATTCGATTCAAAATTGGTATGTGGGGGTTTTTAGGGTCGGATATTATGAATTTTTTGTCAAAATTTATAAATTCGTGATGGCGGCACCAAGATGAAGGACGAGTTTTCTGATTATGGTCATATTTCATTCAAAATTGGTATGTGTTTGTAATAAAATTAATACTTCGACACGTTGTTCACTTTCATGAGTACTTTGTAAAAATCAAATACTTTGGCCAGTTCTTACTTACTAACTAATCACTGCCCAATCAAATTAATTGGTACCTACTTTTATGAACACTTTGCGCGACAAGCTTTTTGAAACCAAATAATTCAACAAAAAATAATTAAATCATTGTCAGCGATGACTTAAATTTATTTTATACGTTTTAGTACACGGCTTCTATAACGTATACGTTTTAGTACACGGCTTCTATGAAATCAAAATTAAAGAACTAAAAATGTCGGACAAATAACTATTGTGGTGTATATTTCGATTAGATTTAATATTGTGCCTACGGTCGGAGATTATGAACCTATATATATATATATATATATATATATATATATATATATATATATATTATCTATATATATATATATACAGATAGACCGGGACGGTACCGGAAACGTGACCGAAACGAAACAGACAGACAGATATTTTATTTGCGTGGCATTGCAATGCATGCCGGATCCAGCTAGTTTTTTCATAAAAATTCCAAACGGTCACTCCAAGATAGGGACAAGTTTTGAGATTTATAGATTGTTTCATTAAAAAAATACGAATATACAAGAGGGCTAACTAGTTTTTTATCATGAATGACTTGAATGTTCCTCTGCCCTATGTAAAAATATGGTGATATACTTTTGCTGCAAACCATAAAAAACTACACATTGAAATTTTCTGCTCGGTTCTGCCAATAACAATGTAAAATCTCGACCTTGATTTTTCAACATTGAATTACTGATAAAAAACTAGCTGAATAAATAATTAAAACATTTCAAATTGTTACTGCCCAGCAAAGTTGAATAAATAACTGCACTACCTATTTATTAATCAAACAAACCTAACCTTCCAAACGCTGCATGTCAAGACACTGGTGAATATTCGCCGTAGTATGACCAGCCACATCAAATCGTGTTTTCTCCCTCTCTACCTACCAACAGGTCGTTTCATTACTGGATGAGCTCTACGAGCAGAATGGGACCACTGGGGTGTTGCGTGCGCATCACTCGGATGTTAGTATCGTGCCAACGACAACTCGGACACCGCAATTCCTATATACCTTTCGTGCTCGGAGCTCTGAATAACAGGCGGATTTGTGATTGTCCTATTTTATCTATGATACAATTCGGACAATCAACATGAAAAAGCTGTCAGGAAAAAAAAACTCCGGTAGAGTGAAACAAAAGCACCTCGTGCTAAAAAATACATTTCGTCTAATCAATGCCAACTATATCTCTGAGAAGGATATCAGAATTAAACGGGGTTTTCTCTAAATCTTTCGCAAAATGTGATTAAACTTCAATATTAAAATTGAACCAGAAAATGGTAGATCTCAGGTGAAAAACAACTACTTTCCTGGCAAATACCACGCAGAACATTGAATGATATTCACCTGAACCGTTTAATTCGATTTTTCTATTCATTCCACTTCACATGGCACTTATCTTTCAATCCAATCTCTAGTCCAAATTTTTCTCTTCCATTTACGTTTTGTCGTTTTAATAGTTTGTAACTCTTCAATTAACATATCGGCGTCAACACCGATACCTTCCAATACTAACTCCGCCATTTTCAATTACTATCCGTGTAGCTGGACGTGTCAACTAACTCGGACCGAGTGTACTTGTTTCTAAGGAAATTGGCTGTGACAGACGGACGCGTGAGTGATCTTATAAGGGTTCCGTTTTTTCTTTTTCAGGTACGGAACCCTTAAAAGGGGTAATTTGTAGATAATGCCGAGTTTGAATTGATTATTTTCGAAAATGTTTAAAAAAACATCTCCCTGTATTTCCAGAACCAAGCCGTTTAGGTCATATGTTTATATGAAGTTTTTGTAACGTATTTAACGCCCTGTATAGCTGGGTTTCTATTGGCTGCTGCTTCGATACGTACTTGTATTGTAAGTGTTTCATAAAGCGGCTCCGGATAACATATAACAAATGTCTTCGAAATATATTACTTAATAACGCCTTTTCAAGCTCTTGACGATAAACCATCCTCGGAAGATGAAAACTTACCGACTCCAGATTTGTCTAGAAGAAACACAATAGTTGTACCACCGACGTATGAGGAAGTAGAACAAGACATAGAACAAGAACAGGAAGGTATTTTTCAAGTTTGAATGATACATGTTCCAACGTTGAATCCAGAATAATTCCAAAAGCGAAAAAAACATCACCTCTCATTCTTTCATTATAGTAAACTTTTCGAAAACATATTAGGGGGATGTTTAAAAGACATAGCACACTTTCAGTGTTCAATGTATCTAGCCAAATTATTTTGCCACAGGGCTGTAAATATACAGGATGCTGATAATTTGGTAATCAAAGTTTAAAAATTGAAATTTTGGGAATTCGTCCAAATGAAAACCAAGCAGAAAATAACCAGGAAACTTCAACATAACATTACGCCCTATGAAGCCAACATTTCCGTTTTTGGAGGCTAAGAATACATATAGAGTGGTGGTTAAATGTAAAATCTTGAATACTTGATAAAACTTGAACAATGAACAGAAGCCTGCAGGGACATTTCGAGGGGGGTGAGTTAAGAGGTATCGAAAATTCATTGCATTAAAAAAAGTATCCAGCTCGAAATGGCCATATATGGTTGAAATAGCCAATGTTATTTGTATCGCTTTTGGAACGCCATTCATGTTCTTTAGAAGGAATTGAAATTAATATTACAGACTTCGATAGTTAGACGCACGCAATCGCTTCTATTCTCCTAAAAAATATTGCGGATTTCGATATTATTCGCCCTTTGGTTTTAGCAAGAGTGTTATGTTCATTTATTGGAATTGTGGGAATCTAAAGAATTTAACGTCGTTGATACCGCGCAAATGTTTCACAATAATTAACAATGATTATCTTCACCTGAAGAAGCTATTTTACATCAAAACACGTGTCGTGGTTTTATAAATCCAATGTTGTGAAAATCATTTAGTGAAGTGTCTTTTGTTTGCAGCAAGTAAAAAAATCCTCACATCCAACATACTCTCCATAAAAATTCATGAAAAGTTTTTAACAGGCAGGCGGCCGTGGGTACGTATTTCAATGATGAAATAAGGTTATCGGTCGACGTGGAGTTGTTATTATCTTGAAAATTTTGCCCCTGCAAAAACACCAATTTCTCACCATGTATAAAACAAAGTACCTATGAACCTGGAATGTACGACTGACTCGCAGTTCTCAGTAATGATTGACAAATAATAAAATAAATGATAACTAATAAGATTCTTTCAGGTGAAGAGTATATACTTATTTTCTAAATTATATTGATGAAATAAATTAACTCATTTCCAAAGCACTATCCATGAATTATAAAAAACATCGTATCTGCAAAAAATCCCACTCTTGTTTGAATTGAGAAATAAAACACTGGCATATGTTCTGAGAGTGGGGTGCGACGTTTGAATTATTTCAGCAGAATTCAAACGTATTCAGTTTCGAGGAAAATAATCATAATTTTTCTCACCGATTATTAAATTTTCGTTATTTTTTCACAGGTTTTTTTTTTTCAACAGACTATCGATTGATAGCGGTAATGCAACAAGTCACAATACATCCTCTTTATCTAGGTGACAAAAACCAGACAAGCGAATCCTCGACGGGTAAAGTGCTAGTATGCTATATGATCAAGGCCAATAGATATTAAGAACACGACAATCAAATAATTATTCAGTTATTTTCAATTGCTTTATTTTTTTCACATTCTACATGGAATCTCAGCCTGAGGAATTATTCAATTGGATATTTATCGTTGGAACATCTTGTATGACTTGTTTGACGTCTAAATCTCACAATTCTTTGGACTTTGGCAGTCACATTCACCCATTTGACTTCTAGAATGGCATATGAGTATGTGAATCGACCGTAAATAGGTCTTCAAAATGAATTAGTGCAGAATAATTCCAGTCTTACCATGCAGTCACTACCTCTTCCACTTTATAACTTTTTTTTCGCACGATTTACCAACAGTTCCTTCACGGGTTAATTTTTATTGCAAGGGAAGAATATTTTGAGGTATATAACATGATTTTGAGATCACTTTCCAACCCCCAATCAGGGGATTAGTTGATATATCATATGAAAGACAAGAAAATAACATTCGAAATCGCACCACGCTCTACAATATATTATTTGGAGCACATGCTACATCATGTGGAATATATTTTATTTTCAAATAGCACTTCATTAAAGGGCACACTTTCTATTGCTCTTCATGAAATTAATTGGAATTTTACATGGTTTTTGAGAAGCCAAAATGAAAATACTATTTCTTTTTTCACAAACATTGAATGTAACTTTGTAGGAATCTGATATTGCAATTTCAATTATTTATTCATTGTGATTTGAAAATGATCCCATCTTGTTCGAAATTGTAAATATCCCATCGTTATCACTTACTCCAGTCTGGATAAGGTATTCGACGAGTTCACATTTTATCATCACATTTTGGGTGGCTCTGAACACTCTTATAATTTTTTATTGGACGAATTGGGCGTAAAAATACTTCATTAACTATCAACTGGTAACAAAAACTAAAACAACCGACTGTCTTTATCGAATATTTGTAAACATGTGTCATTGTTTAAAAATGCACATAACCAAAACCAACAACAGAGAAAAAAAAATCGGACAGTGATTTGACGCATTCAAAGTTAGTGGTAGCCAGGGCCGTATTTTAATTTTCTGATATGTTCCATCAATGAAAATCTCGTTATATAACTTCTATATAGTTGATTTTTTCAGCGTCGTGAGTATTGTCCACCTATTTTCAAACCAAAATAGTAGGTTCAAGTACATGCATACCGCAATATCTGTTCTAAATATTTATCAGCTTAATATGCATTTCTAATTCTTTTAGTGGAATGAAATAATTCAAAAACCGATATATTGGGATTAGGCTAGTATCAGCTGATTTCGAAAATGAAAAAACATCATGGCGTTCTTTACTCCAGTGATATTAATACACAATTTTGTTGTGAATTTTTTTTTACACGTCCCACTAATTATTTCTGGTAATATTTTCTTGGCCAAGAATATTTTAAAAATATTCCAAAAAATCTCGTGACGTTAATTCAAGCACTGTCATATTATGAATAAGAATATCAGAATGAAATTGTGTAAATTACTAATATACAGGGTTACCAGGAGTGCGTGCAAGCTCCATAACTTTTTTTCTATGCGAGCTATCGACTTATCTGCAATAGTTTTTGACTTATGTATAGACCCACAGAAAAATTCATAACTTCAGAACCATTCAAGATAACTAAACCAATTTTTTTTCAGTCGATTCCTTAAGGCATCTTTTGAGATGCAGGCGGAATGGAAGTCGATGTTCCATCGTCTACTACGTTTTTTTGACAATGACAAATGGCAATAACTAGACTTTTTCAAATACCTTCTATTTTAGAAAAATCGAATTTAAACGGTTTTCTTCACATAAAGGATTCAATATAAAATTGAACCAGAGAAAGGTAGATCTCAGGTGAAAAACAACTACTTTCCTGGCAAATACCACGCAGAACGTTGAATGATATTCACCTGAAAATCCATGCATACTTCCATAAAATATCAATGGACATTGAATGCAAATGTTTCTTTCGATAAGCTCGATTATGTTTCCACGCAGAACGTTGAATGATATTCACCTGAAAATCCTGGGTAGTCAACCAGCCAAAGTCCAAAGAACTCTGGCTGAAGTGAGACAACGTAAACAAACATCATCGATCTTGTAACACCTATAGGTACGCCGGAAAAGATAAACTTTAACTGGCGGTACCTAGTGACGAAAGAAACACTCCGAAATCTCCACCTCGATAGGTTTCTAATAAAGATTCCTTCTCAGTAGGTGGCAAGCCCGTCTAGCATATAGTGAGAGATAGTGCCATGTGAAGTGGAATGAATAGAAAATCGAATTTAAACGGTTTCTTCACAAAGGATTCAATATAAATTGAACCAGAGAAGGTAGATCTCAGGTGAAAAACACTACTTTCCGGCAATACACGCAGAACGTTGAATGATATTCACCTGAAAATCCATGCATACTTCCATAAAATATCAATGGACATTGAATGCAAATGTTTCTTTCTGATAAGCTCGATTATGTTTAATTTGTCGTGTTCACCTAACAATCCGCATACCGGTTTCGGCTTCTTGGCCCTCATCAGTACGGAGTAGTCAACAGCCAAAGTCCAAAGAACTCTGGCTGAAGTGAGACAACGTAAACAAACATCATCGATCTTGTAACACCTATAGGTACGCCGGAAAGATAAACTTTAACTGGCGGTACCTAGTGACAGAAAGAAACACTCGAAAATCTCCACCTCGATAGGTTTCTAATAAAGATTCTTCTCAGTAGGATGGCAAGCCGTCTAGCATATAGTGAGAGATAAGTGCCATGTGAAGTGGAATGAATAGAAAATCGAATTTAAACGGTTTCTTCACATAAAGGATTCAATATAAAATTGAACCAGAGAAGGTAGATCTCAGGTGAAAACAATACTTTCCTGGCAAATACAGCAGAACGTTGAATGATATTCACCTGAAAATCCATGCATACTTCCATAAAATATCAATGGACATTGAATGCAAATGTTTCTTTCGATAAGCTCGATTATGTTTAATTTAAGTCGTGTTCACCTAACAATCCGCATCGGTTTCAGGCTTGGCCTCATCAGTACGGAGATAACCAGCCAAAGTCAAAGAACTCTGGCTGAGTGAGCACACGTAAACAAACATCATCGATCTTGTAACTATAGGTACGCCGGAAAGAAAACTAACTGGCGGTACCTGTACAGAAGAACACTCGAAATCTCACTCGATAGGTCTAATAAAGATTCCTTCTCAGTAGAGTGCAAGCCCGTCTAGCATATGTGAGATAAGTGCCAGTGAAGTGGAATGAATAGAAAATCGAATTTAAACGGTTTTCTTCACATAAAGGATTCAATATAAAATTGAACCAGAGAAAGGTAGATCTCAGGTGAAAAACAACTACTTTCCTGGCAAATACCACGCAGAACGTTGAATGATATTCACCTGAAAATCCGATTTTTCTATTCATTCCACTTCACATGGCACTTATCTCTCACTATATGCTAGACGGGCTTGCCACTCCTACTGAGAAGGAATCTTTTATTAGAAACCTATCGAGGTGGGAGATTTTCGGAGTGTTTCTTTCTGTCACTAGGTACCGCCAGTTAAAGTTTATCTTTCCGGCGTACCTATAGGTGTTACAAGATCGATGATGTTTGTTTACGTTGTGTCTCACTCAGCCAGAGTTCTTTGACTTTGGCTGGTTGACTACTCCGTACTGATGAGGGCCAAGAAGCCTGAAACCGGTATGCGGATTGTTAGGTGAACACGACTTAAATTAAACATAATCGAGCTTATCAGAAAGAAACATTTGCATTCAATGTCCATTGATATTTTATGGAAGTATGCATGATTTTCAGGTGAATATCATTCAACGTTCTGCGTGGTATTTGCCAGGAAAGTAGTGTTTTCACCTGAGATCTACCTTCTCTGGTTCAATTTATATTGAATCCTTTATGTGAAGAAACCGTTTAAATTCGATTTTTCTATTCATTCCACTTCACATGGCACTTATCTCTACTATATGCTAGACGGGCTTGCATCTACTGAGAAGGAATCTTTATTAGAAACCTATCGAGGTGGGAGATTTCGGAGTGTTTCTTTCTGTCACTAGGTACCGCCAGTTAAAGTTTATCTTTCCGGCGTACCTATAGGTGTTACAAGATCGATGATGTTTGTTTACGTTGTGTCTCACTTCAGCCAGAGTTCTTTGGACTTTGGCTGGTTGACTACTCCGTACTGATGAGGCCAAGAAGCCTGAAACCGGTATGCGGATTGTTAGGTGAACACGACTTAAATTAAACATAATCGAGCTTATCAGAAAGAAACATTTGCATTCAATGTCCATTGATATTTTATGGAAGTATGCATGGATTTTCAGGTGAATATCATTCAACGTTCTGTGGTATTTGCCAGGAAAGTAGTTGTTTTCACCTGAGATCTACCTTCTCTGGTTCAATTTTATATTGAATCCTTTATGTGAAGAAACCGTTTAAATTCGATTTTCTATTCATTCCACTTCACATGGCACTTATCTCTCACTATATGCTAGACGGGCTTGCAATTCTACTGAGAAGGAATCTTTATTAGAAACCTATCGAGGTGGAGATTTTCGAGTGTTTCTTTTCTGTCACTAGGTACCGCCAGTTAAAGTTTATCTTTTCCGGCGTACCTATAGGTGTTACAAGATCGATGATGTTTGTTTACGTTGTGTCTCACTTCAGCCAGAGTTCTTTGGACTTTTGGCTGGTTGACTACTCCGTACTGATGAGGGCCAAGAAGCCTGAAACCGGTATGCGGATTGTTAGGTGAACACGACTTAAATTAAACATAATCGAGCTTATCAGAAAGAAACATTTGCATTCAATGTCCATTGATATTTTATGGAAGTATGCATGGATTTTCAGGTGAATATCATTCAACGTTCTGCGTTGCCAGGAAAGTAGTTGTTTTTCACCTGAGATCTACCTTTCTCTGGTTCAATTTTATATTGAATCCTTTATGTGAAGAAAACCGTTTAAATTCGATTTTTCTATTCATTCCACTTCACATGGCACTTATCTCTTACCTTCTATTTTATTGCATCATTGCATGACATTTTTTTAAAGCTTTTTTGCCGAAATAGGGATTGTGGGGTCTACTTTGTAAAATTTGCGAGATTCTTTGCAAAATAAGAAATGTTGATGATTTTTTCGAAAAAAAAAGGAATTGAGTAAGTAGGCCGGTGTCGTAAAATTTTACTCCATACAATTCTGAATTGTTTCAACAAAATGAAATTGTAATAGAAACAGGAGTACATCACAAGATTTAAAAAGAAAAGAAAAAGAAAAACATAATACTATCAGCTGAACACTTGAAAGAATGTCATTTCAATGGAAAATAATTGTTTCATTGAATTTTGATAATGTGAGGCTATTGTTTATTAAGTAATTTTTTTGGAACCACCGATTTCATTAAAAACCTAATAATTGTTTACAGAATGTCTCCATATTCTGTTTTGCTTCCTGGAGCACATTTTACATGTGTTCTCAATAGTATCACGCTATAAAATTGTATAAAAGTTGAATATTTTTCAGAAATTGTTTTCTTGCGTTAGGTTGCTGAGAGTTTATTATGATTAAAAAAAAATTCTAATAGTTTTTAATTGTTTATAATAGTTTTTTTTTGTTTTTTTATTATTTAAATAATATATTAAGAATTTTTTTCTTTAAAATTAATAACTGGTTATTCTCCACCTAATAAGGAAAAATTGTTTTTAATAATTATGTAATTGTTTATTCACTCAACAATATGTTATAAACAAACTTTGATTGGCATTATTATTTTTTTTTAATGAAACAGAAAATAACAAAAACAACCATATACGACAAACTGTTCAAAATTTGTATTTTATAATTTTTCTAGAAAATTCTATAAAATTACAAACAATTTTTTTTGAACATTTTTGGTTGATTTTGTTATTTTTTGTACCATTAAAAAACAAATTGCCAATCAAAGTTTGTTTAATTGTTGAGTAAATACACAATTACATTATTCATGTAAAAAATTCTTATTAGGTAGATAAGAACCAACATGAATACCCCACAAGAGGTTATCTTGACGATGGAAGATAGTGACTAAAGTTTATCTTTCAGTCGCAGATGATTCCACATCTGATTTTATGAACATCCTGTTTATATTTTCAACAAATCAAAGAAAAAAACTTCTTTACATATTATTTAAATAATAAAGAAAATTAAGAAACTATTATAAACAATTTAAAAAAATAAGATTTTTTTTAATTATTTTTTCAATCATAATAAACTCTTAACAACCTAATGCAAAAAAACAATTTTTGAAAAATATTCAATATCCATTTGTTAACAAATATTCCATAAACAAATAGCGTAATTCTTTTAAACGTTGTAAAATGCCTTTGTCAGACATGAAACTGATAATGTAAAATATTAATTGAAAAAAATTACAATAACTTCTCGATTTCTCATATTATGTTAACTTCAGAAATACCTGATTAAAAAAAAAACATTTATTGTCTAAACAGGAAGAACCCAATTACAAGACAGTTGAAAAGATGAAGCAAGTTTCATTTAGAAATAACTAAGCTAAATATATAAACTAAAACTAAAAGGTACAAATTACATGTGTGGGAACGATATAATAAGCTCAAAATTGTTTATTGGGGATATGGAAGTGATTGTTTGCTATACAATATTTGTTTTACTTTGTTTTTAAAGGAACTTATTGATTCGTTGTAAATATCGATGTTTGTGCAGACTTCATTTGTTTTTTTGCACATTGAGTGCAGAGGAGATTTAATGAGAATATTTGTTTTGGGTTTTTTTTAAATAGAAGCAAGTTTCGTACCTGCTGTGGATACGTGGAACATGAAAGTTCAATTGTGTTAACAGTTCGGGGCAGTCTATTAAGTTATGTACAAGTTTGTAAATGAACAAGCAGGCATAGTATGTTCTACAGTTTTCTAGTGACAGGAATGAAAATTTATTCAATAACATATTGTTGTGAAACCTTGTGGAGGGTAGACTCCGTCTGTCTTGAATGACACATACTTCATAAAGAGCCTCTGTACTGACTCGAGCTGATCGATATGACATTTGTAGAGTGGTGACCATATCAGAGAGCAGTAATCCAGTCTTGATTTTACATATGCATTGTATAGGGTGGTAAGGCATTCTTTGTTTTGAAAATCTCTACATGTACGGAATATTAGACCGGTCATCCTCTTTGCAGAGGAGGTTGTGTTATTATAGTGTTGGGAAAAGTTGAGTTTCGGGCCAAATTCAACACCGAGGTCCTTATTTTGTGCCTTGTGCTCTAATGGAGTGTTGCTAAGGGAGTATTGAAAATCAATGATTGCATTTCTCAGAGAATAAGTAGTGTACTTGCATTTTTGGACATTTAGTGGTAGTTTGTTTTCGGTGCACCAATGGAGAAGTTCATGAATGTCATCCTGTAAAATTGTACAGTCGTTTAGTGATTGAATTCTGCGAGATATTTTCAAGTCATCTGCAAATAGCAGCAAGTTGCTGTAGATATTTTTACCAATATCATTTATAAATAATGAGAATAAGAGGGGGGGCTAAGTTGCTCCCTTGTGGGGCGCCGCTTGAGGCGATGAATTGATAGGATGTGTGTCCCTCTAAATTCAACAAAGAGTGTGCGGTTTTGGAGGTAGGAATGAAACATTTTAATTAGTTGTGTGTCAAAGCCAAGGAAGTTTAGTTTGTTCAGAAGTATCTGGTGATCTAGTTTGTCGAAGGCCTTTGAGAAGTCGGTATAGATTGTGTCCAATTGAGAATGATTGTCAAGTGCAGAACTCGCCTCCTGAGTGAAACACATCAGATTAGTGACCGTTGATCGTTTGCTCATGAATCCATGTTGGTCATTTGTGATGATATTTTTTAGGTTTGGAAATAGTGAATTGTAGAGACATATCTCAAAGCCCTTTGCAAAATTGGAGAGAAGTGTTATTGGTCTGTAGTTTGCAACATTGTTGATTGCTCCGGATTTGAATATTGGGCATATTTTGGCAGTTTTCCACTTATCTGGAAAGCATCCAGATTTCAGGGCAAGGTTGAAAATTGTCTAAAGAGGTTTAGCTAAAATTTGTGCACAGTCCTTGACCAGGAAACTCGGTATCAAATCAGATCCTGACGTTCGTTTGGGTTTTAGTTTTTTCAAGGAATTAAGAACCTCTGTTTCCGAAAAGGATTTTATAGTAATAGTAGGGTAATTAGTCGACAGATTAGATAAATTATTTGTTGTATTCGAGATAGGGGTGTTAACACTTTCGAAAAATTCAGCAAATATATTGACAATGCTGGATGGATTACTGTATTCGTTGTCGTTATGGTATACAATGCCTGGAATTCTAGAGGATCGTTTTTTGTTTTGGATATATGACCATAGATTGGATGGGTCAGTTTTAATTGAATTTTCTGCTGCTCGTCGGTATTCTTCATATGCGATAGATATTTTTGATTTGATAGATTTTCTGAGTTCCTTGAAATGCTGTTTGTCAAGTTCCGATTGAGTTTTTTTCAGTTTTTTGAAAACTTTATGTTCTTGTTTTATTTCACGAATTATATCACTGTTAAACCAAGGGGGGTATTTACTATTGAAGTTGGTTTGAGTAGGAACCCATAGATCAAGTACAGAGTAAATAATTGAGTAAAACTTGTCTACTGCTAGATTTACATTGGAATATTGGTTCAGACATGACCAGTCGGTGTAGAGGAAAGCTGAATATAGTTCAGGAAAGTTAGCTTTGCGAAAGTTGTAGTTTGTGATGTTTTTGTTGTATGGTATTGCCACACTTGGTTTTGGGAATGATAAGGTTGCTTGAAGGGCTGGGTGGTATTCATCTTCTGGTACGAAGGGTAGAAAATCATGATGGGTGCTACATTCAAGATTGGAAAAAATTAAATCTAGTACACGTCCTGAGTCCTTGTGCACTAAGTTGAATTGTTCAAGGTCATAGAAGCTTTTGAGCTGATCGATTGTAGCTAAAGTGGCGTTGTTTATGTTTGAATCAAGATTTACATAGTTAGGTTGATTGGAATCACCTAGGATCAGTAAATTGCTACCGTACAGACATTCAAGGGATTCAAGTGTAGTAAAGAGATTTTGTATGTGGTTAGTACTTGCGTTTGGGGGAATATAGATGACAAACACGAAGAGGACCTTATGCTTAAATAATACCTTACATCCCACAATGTTGAGATTCGGATAAGTCTATTTCAGCAGCTTCACAGTCTGAACTAACACCCAATAACACACCACCACCTCTTGAGACTGAGCATGCTGCGAGATTTCTGTCACTTCGAAACACCACATAGTTATCAGGAAATAGCTCGGAACTGAGAATGTTTGATGGCACCCAGGTTTCAGTGATGGCGATAATGTGGTACACGGAAGCAGATGTGGATTTGATAAATTCGTGAGTTTTGGTGTTTAGACCCCTGACGTTCTGATAGTAGCATTAGAGGTACGACAGATCCTGTTTAGACGGCACTATTGGTTTTTTACTATTTTCGGCACGCCATATACATACTTTATTCTCAGGTTGGTTTCACCCTTTGCTGTGCGTTCATTCAGTATTGTTTCGATTTCTCGGTAATGCTTAGTTTGGAGTGGAGTTTTGTCTGACGTGATGGCGATGTTTCTGAAACGGTCAAGTTTCTTGATTTCTTTTGCCTTTTGGATAACTGACATAGCTATTTCTGAGGATTGTAAAATAACTTTCATTGGCCTGAGTTTGGCGTTGTTATTGGCAAGACGCCCTACTCTGAATAATATGATGCTGTTTTGGGGAATACTAGGTTGGAGAAAGTTTATAACTTCTTTACCAACCTTCTTGTCTGCATCGCTGTTGTCTTCAATTTCGGGAAGCCCAAACAACATCACATTTCTTTTACGAGATTCTCGTTCGGAAATTTCCGCAATAATTTCATTCATCTGAGGTGCGTGATTTTCAGGGTGGCTTTTAATGGGTGGGGAGGAATTCATCTCCTTTAATGAGCTGATTTCGGACTTTAGTTCGGCAATTGATTTGATGATCGTGGGGATTTATCTGAGGCCTCTGTTACACTCGTTGCAAAGAAAGAGAAGGGTTCTTTTCTTTAGTTGCATGCATTTTACCTCCTATGCAGTAAGCTCCGAACAGGATGACTGGCTGTGAATTGGCTGTTTACAGGAATCACACTCGAAGTATGAGTCATCTTCAATTTCAATGTCACACTTGGAGCAGACTCTAGAATTTTTTTTTTTTTTTTATATGTTCTGGTTCCCACGAAAAGGGATATCCTGTAATGTTCAGAGAACATCGTGGGAACCTAGGGAAAAAGGAGGGTTGGGTTCTTCTTAAATTTCTGAAGGTTGTATGCCTCGGGGAACACCTCCCTAGGCAATGAGTTCCAAAGCCTCGCTGTTCGTTGGATGAACGAGTCTTTGGAAAGTGATGTTCTGCAGGTTTCCAAAGTGACCACGAAGGGGTGTGATGACTGAACTTGACGGGTTAATCTCGAAGAGACTGCCAAAGCAGGAACGATTGTTGCTATTTCAGAAGAGCATCGCCCATGAAAATATCTATAAAATAGAGACAAATCGCCAACTTTTCTACGGTGTTCCAGACAAGTGAGCGAGTTTGTAAGCGAGGCATCACCGACGAGACGAATTGCCCTCTATATGGCAAACCCAGCTGTCCCTCCAAAAAAAAAAGTTTAGTCACTGTTTATTTTATCCTAATCTGTTTCGTTTTTGTTTTTTGGTTGAACACCTGCTTTCTTTTTTTGGTTGACCACCGCCACTTTTAGATTGTAGAATTTCTCTTCATTAGGACTAAGGATGCTATTTTAATGCACTATATGCACTTTTAGGACTGGATAACTATGTAACTGATTAAGTACATGTATAGTATAGTGGATTTTTCAATTCACAGAAAAATCTTTCTATCAATATTCAATTGAGAATGTTTCCCTTTTCAACATGAATACCCCACAAGAGGTTATCTTGACGATGGAAGATAGTGACTAAAGTTTATCTTTCAGTCGCAGATGATTCCACATCTGATTTTATGAACATCCTGTTTATATTTTCAACAAATCAGTACTTTCTACTTCCACTGGTATGAAACTACACTTTTAATTCAACTTTGTAACCTCGATAATTTCTCAAAATACGGGAGTGATACTAAAATGAAACTAATACCTCACAATAGATCACAATAATTTGTAATCAACAAAATAATCAACTTTTAAACAATTCCATAGCGTGATATTATTTAGTACACATATAAAATGTGCTCCTAGAAGCAAAAAAATTATGGCGTCATTCTGCGAACAATTCAATTTCTAATAAAATCGGCGGTTCCAAAAAAATGTCTTGATTAACACTAGCCTCCTTCACATTATCAAAATTCAATTGAAAAATATTTTTCTAACGGAATTTAATAGTATAAAAACATTAACTCCCACGCGTTGAACGTTGAATTAATATTATAAATACTTGAGATAGAGTTCCTCTTCATGAACCTGGTTTTTTATTTTCTCTATCATCAATATTTTTTGAGCTATTGCCAAAAAACTAAGTCAATTTTTTTTTAAATAGCAAATTCTTGTCGACCATAAAAAAAATCTGTTTTCTGGGGGAGGGGGGTCATTTCCCCCATTACCTACTCGATTCCCTTTCTTTTCGAAAAAACCATCAGAATTTATCATTTTGCAACAAATCTCGCAAACTTTGAGTAGACCCCACAAATCCTAAATCGACAAAAAGCTCTTGAAACATGCCATGCAAAGATGCAATAAAATATAGGGTGTCCCATTTGAAAAAGTCGAGTTATTGCCATTTGTAATTTGTCATTTTCAAAAAACCATAGTAGGCGATGGAACATCGACTCCGAGTTCACCTGCATCCTCAGATCAATAAGGGTTCACTTATTGATCTGAGCCTGCATCTCAAAACATGCGCTAAAGCCTAAGGAATCGACTGGAAAAAAGTTGGTTGACGTATCTTGAATGGTTCTGGAGTTATGAGTGGTGCTATGCACATAAGTCAAAAACTATTGCAGATAAGTCTAAGAAACCGGGGTGCGTTATATCGACAATTTAGTAGTGAATCAAAAAATGTAACAAAAATGGGGGGTTGCTATTAAAAAAACAGAACTCAAATGTGTATCTTATTTTGGGACATCCTGTATATTAGGGTGACCCATTTTGACCGAGTAACTTTTTTTTCCAAGTCTCGCATGGAAATATGTTAATTTTTTGTAATTTAGGATACCATTTGAAATTTTAAATGGATTGCATATTGTAACGAACCTAGGCCGGACCTGTCGCCTCACACGTTGCCATCGACAGCGATGAGATCATCCCCGGAGATATTCGAGAACCATCCAGTCGTTCTTCCGAGGAAAACAACGGTCAATATTGGAAACAATTGGAACATGCCGTCGCCAACTGCCGGAATTCGAAAGATCGGGAATCCTGTGACGGAGATAAATAGGTAGCCCTCAAGATCGCACGGACAGTCTGAACGAGCCCATACGATCGAGCTATACAGTGGCATAATATAAATTAAGTTGTAGATTTTAAGTGTGAAATAAATTAGTATAAACCAAGTTAGGTTTATTTACGTTACAATTGGTGTCGGAAGCGAGATTTTGAAAATAAACAAGTGATCGTGGAGTGGATAGTCAGAAAAATAAACTGATAGACCTTTTTGTACGCCAAAAATAGACAGTGGCCCGGTTTTCGCGAAGTGGACAATTGTGCGTGGGAATATAAACTGATACACTGTTCGCGTGAAACAGACAATAGACTGGTGGCCCGTGGAAAAGAATTCGCGAAGTGAATTTTTAACAAACTGATAAACTTTTCGTGTAAAACAGACTGATACCTCGTCAAAGACAAAATGTGTTCAAGAAAAGTGCGCCTTACGGATTTGAAGGTAGCGGAATTGAAACAGGAATTGGAGGAAAGGGAACTGGAAACAACAGGTAAAAAGCAAGTACTCCAGGAAAGATTGCAGAAGGATTTAAGTTTGGTAATGAATAAACTCGAAGAAAATTCAAGAAGCCTGGAAGAAAATGCTAGAAATCTGGAAGAGAAGCTTGAAGAAAATTCTAGAAATCTGGAAGAGAAGCTTCAAGAAAATTCTAGAAATCTGGAAGAGAAGCTTCTAGAAAATTCAAGAAGCCTGGAAGAGAATGCTAGAAATCTGGAAGAGAAGCTTCAAGAAAATTCTAGAAATCTGGAAGAAAAGCTTCTAGAAAATTCAAGAAGCCTGGAAGAGAAGTTCTAGAAAACAAGAAGCTGAAGAAAAGTTCGGAGAACTAGAGATGGTTAACGAAAACGCAATGCTGGACTTGAGTTTGAACTTGGATGAAGTTCAAGAGGGTATAAAAGATGTCAAGGTCATTTCTGAAATAGGGAAGCTTTCCATGAAGCCGCCTCAATTCGACGGAAAAACTCCATGGGAAAATTACCGCCGACAGTTTGAAGCAGCGGCCAAAGCAAATGGATGGAATGCAGGGGAAAGAGCTGTAGCACTAACACTTGCATTACGTGGAGAAGCGACGAATATTCTACAAACTCTTACCGCCCAAGAACAGGAGGACTATGATCAGCTGATTAAACATCTAGAATTACGATATGGCCAGGCCCATTTGGAACACGTATACCACTCCCAACTGAAAAATCGCTGCCAAAAATCGGGCAAATCCTTACAAGAATTCGAAACTGACATTGCACGCTTGGTTCGTCTCGCATATCCAGCCACACCAGAAAATGTAATGGAGCGACTAGCGGTTCAAGCATTCCTGGATGGACTCCGTGACCAAGAAACCAGACAAGCGTTGACACTAGCCCGTCCAACACATCTCGTAGACGCACTGGCACGCGCTTTGGAATTCGAGGCAGCGAAACAATCTTGCAAAAGCCAGAGTAAAGTCCGAATGATTGAGGAAGACTCACAGGAGCCTGCTAATTTGGAAGCTGCCATAAGGAAAGTGATTAAGGAAGTGTTCCCTGAGAAAAGACAGATAAGATGCTGGAATTGTGGCAAAATTGGACATGTGCGTAGCAAATGTCCAACATTCGAAAACACGACTCCGATGCAGGAAAACTAAAGAAGGTCGACGAGAAGGGGCAATCGTCGGCCTGTGTCCAGCAAGCCCCGGTTAACAACGCATATGTCGCTATCCTGCAACGACAGAACAGAGGTGTTTTCGTAGACGGTCTCATCAATAACGGGCCTTGCACCATGCTGCTAGATACAGGTGCGACTAGGACAATTCTCGGACCTTCCTTTGCCAGAACACCGGAACGAATTGAACCGACAACTTGGAAGCTACGCACAGCAACAGGGGAGCCAGCTACTGTATATGGCGAGCTACCGATTGAAATAATTTTGGGCAACACTAAAGTGAAACATCAGGCACTTGTAGCGGACATCGAAGACGATGCAATCATCGGAATGGACATCATGAATTCCAGAGGGTTTGAATTGGATTTCAAAGACGGCGTCCTACGTGTCAACGGAGAAGAGCTGGTACTTCATGGGAGAAGTGAAGAGTTGATCCGTGTGCTGTTGGCTGAAGATGTAAGCGTACCTGAGAGGGCTGAAACCATTCTGGAGGCTCGCCTGGACGGGAGTGCGAGCAGTGGAGACGTGGTGATGTTCGAGCCCAAACTTCATGATGAGAAAATTGGACGAGGGATTGCCCTAGGGAAAACCCTGTTACGTGCTGAAAAATTTGTGCCGGTAAGGGTCATGAATGTCAATACTTTCCAGTGACCTTAAAGAAAGGAACAATTTTAGGGCACTGCTCGTCAGTTTCATCTGTGATCCGGGGCGTACGAGGTACGATTAGCCAACCCAACAACTTGCCCACAGAACTAGAAAAACTAGTTGCCATCTCTTCCAAAGACATAAAACCAGCTCAACAGCCCAAACTAAGAGATTTAGTCAAAAAGTACCAAGACATCTTCGATACCGGACAAGGAAAAGGGGGTCGAACTAATGTGGTCCAGCACAAGATTGATACTGGGGGTGCCCGACCGATCCGGCAATCAGCAAGAAGACTTCCTCTTGCCAAGAAGGAAGAGGCTGACAAAATAGTCAGCGATATGGGAAAAGAAGGAGTTATCGAACCATCTGACAGTCCCTGGTCCTCTCCAGTCGTACTGGTGAAGAAAAAGGATGGATCGACACGCTTTTGTGTAGACTATCGCCAACTTAATAATGTCACGAAGAAGGACAGTTACCCTCTCCCGAGAATAGATGACACCCTAGACACGTTGGCTGGTTCCACGATTTTCTCGACCCTTGATGGAGACAGTGCTGAAGGGACTCTCATGGAACACGTGTCTAGTGTATCTCGACGACATAATTGTGGTCGGCAGATCGTTCGAGGACCACGTGAAAACTTGGAGGAAGTATTCCTGCGACTGAGGAACTCCGGATTGAAGCTGAGCCCTAAGAAATGCCATCTGTTCCAAAAGAAGTACGATACCTCGGCCACGTTGTCTCTGGGGAAGGAGTAGCAGTGGATGACCAGAAGATCAAAGCTGTTAAGGATTGGCCCATCCCAAAAGACATTCACCAACTTCGAAGTTTCCTTGGTTTATGCACATACTATCGCCGATATGTGCTGGGATTCGCCAACATCGCTAAACCACTGACCAGGCTCACGGAGGGCCAAACAAAGTTCCAGTGGTCCGAAGAATGTCAAGACTCATTCAGGAAGCTGAAAGAAGCTTTGATCAACGCACCTGTACTGAGCTATCCCCTACCCAAAGGGAAATTCATTTTGGATACGGACGCCAGCAACGTGGGACTTGGAGCTGTCCTATCTCAGATCCAGGAGGGACAGGAGAAGGTCATTGGTTATTTCAGCAAGACGCTAGCAAACCAGAGCGCAATTACTGTGTCACCAGGCGAGAGCTGTTAGCTGTTGTAAAGGGAGTGGAACACTTCTACAAGTACGTGTATGGAAGAAGATTCCTGTTGAGAACTGACCATGCAGCTCTCAAATGGCTCTTACAGTTCAAAAATCCTGAGGGTCAAGTAGCACGTTGGATCGAGAGACTCCAAGAATTCGATTTCGAGATCGAACATCGAGCCGGAACTAGCCATAAGAATGCAGATGCCTTGTCGCGAAGACCATGTCCAGATGATTGCTCACATTGCCGACGAGCAGAAGAGAAAGAAGCAACACTTTGTAGAACCGCGGCAATGGATGACAACTGGAATGACAGCAAGATCCAGAAAGACCAAGAGAGAGACCCCGACCTTGGCTTAGTCGTCAGCTGGAAGAAGGGCAATAAAGATCCTGAAACGTGTGCTGGAGGCCGATATTGGTGGGAAGACAGACGCCAAATAATTGTTCCCAGGAACAGAAGAGAGGAAGTGCTGCGGGAAATCCATGATGGAGTCGCCGGAGGACATCTGGGAGTGACGAAGACCCTGCAGAAAGTGAGGCAACGGTTTTACTGGGCCAATTGTCAAGCTGACGTCCAGGACTGGTGCAGGAAGTGCGCTGTATGCGCTGCTAGCAATGGACCTCGAATACGACCCAAGGCCTCGATGCGTCAGTACAACGTAGGCAGCCCGTTCGAGAGAATCGCCATTGACATCGCTGGCCCGTTTCCCGTATCCGACCACGGGAATAAATACATCCTTGTGGCAATGGACTACTTCAGTAAGTGGGCGGAAGCCTAGCCCTGCCCAACCAGGAAGCCATCACCGTCGCCGACGTCTTGGTGAAAGAGTGGATATGTCGATTCGGTATTCCAATGGAGCTGCACTCGGATCAAGGCAGAAATTTCGAATCCAACCTTTTCCAAGAAATATGTCTACTGCTGAACATCCGCAAGACAAGAACCACGGCCCTACATCCGCAGTCCGATGGAATGGTGGAACGGATGAACAGGACGATCAACCGCCACTTGTCCAAGGTTGTCTCTGACCATCAAAGAGACTGGGACCAGTATCTTCATTTGTTCCTGATGGCCTATCGATCCGCAGTACACGAGTCAACCGGTCAAACTCCTGCTAGTATTATAATGGGCCGAGAACTGCGACTGCCTTGTGACCTGAAGTTTGGGATACCGCCAGGACAAGACACTGCGGGAGAGGACTACGTCAGCAAACTTCGGCAGAGAATGGACGACATCCACGAACGAGTCCGGTTGAACATCCAGAGTGCCAGCGATAAAATGAAGAAGACCTATGACATCAAGGCCGACGCTGGAGGATTTAAGGTTGATGACCTGGTTTGGCTGTACAACCCCAAACGTCGTCGTGGACTATCACCAAAGTTGCGGAACTCGTGGGAAGGCCCGTATAAAATCGTGAAAAGGATAAACGACCTTGTGTACCGAATCCATAAGCCACCCGAGGGAAACCAAGGGTCGTCCATTTCAACAGGTTGGCCCTTACGCTGGAAACCATGACCAAGTTCGCACCCTCAAGCCACCGGAGGATGATATGACGTTCGAGAAGTTTATGTCCTTGTATTCAAACGGGCAGAAAGTTCTACATGGGGTTACTAGAGAGGAGTCACGAGACCTTTCGAGGTGCCTGCTGACTACGCACTAGCGCACTGTGTGGCAGAAGATCTTCGAATGTCCAGGGCATCGCCGTAGTGTTCTCCAAGAAATTTGGTCAACTCCAAACACTGCGGGAGCAGAATCCAGAAGTTGGTGGGGTGCTACAGTTGAAGAAAGGCCAGAGAAACATCTACTACCTAGTTACCAAGAGGCATTCCCAAGATAAACCGTCCTATGAAGATGTCTGGAAGAGTCTCACCAAACTAAGAGATACTATGGTGGACCAGAATCTGGCGGATCTAGCAATTCCAAAACTATCCTGTGGTATTGATGGGTTGGACTGGAGAGTCATAAGAAGTATGCTGGAGGCGATATTCAGATCCAGCGGCGTCAGGATTTTGGTTTGCTGTAACCCTCTTCCACGACCGATCATGAAGACCGTGGAGTGTTACTTCCATCGAACTTCACGGTGCAGATATGGGGAGTCATGCAGATATCGTCACACTCCAAGGATGAAATTTCGGGACGAAATGTCTTTAAGAAGGGGGCAATGTAACGAACCTAGGCCGGACCTGTCGCCTCACACGTTGCCATCGACAGCGATGAGATCATCCCCGGAGATATCCGAGAACCATCCAGTCGTTCTTCCGCGGAAAACAACGGTCAATATTGGAAACAATTGGAACATGCCGTCGCCAACTGCCGGAATTCGAAAGATCGGGAATCCTGTGACGGAGATAAATAGGTAGCCCTCAAGATCGCACGGACAGTCTGAACGAGCCCATACGATCGAGCTATACAGTGGCATAATATAAATTAAGTTGTAGATTTTAAGTGTGAAATAAATTAGTATAAACCAAGTTAGGTTTATTTACGTTACAATATTTTCAAGGGGTCAAAATTAAAAAAAAATTATTTTCATTTTTTTTCATGACGGCAATTGTTTGTACATATAAAAAAATTAACATCCTGAAAATTTTAGCTCAACGTGTACATTTTTAAAGGTCGCTCAAGAATTTTGAGTCTTGGGGAGTACTGTAGATAGACGTTTTCTAGCGACCTTTAAATATTAATTATAAGGCTCTATTTTTTTTCTACAATCCATTAATATAATTATGAACCAATATAAACCACGAGATACATAAAAATACCAATGAATATAGTAGCATACTTAGTTAATATGGATCACGTAATGATACTGGACCCGTTTTTATTAAAATATACTCGATAAATTGAATGTCCGTTCATTACACTTCGGAAACACAATAATGCATTCTTATAATAAAATACTAAATCACAGTTTACCATCAAAATGTACCGCGTATCGCACTACACAAAAAATTCATATTGAATCCGCTAATATGAATTACTACGTCTCTCAATAAATGACTCCTCCTCCGGCGATACACCCGATCTTATATATCCTCGTCCTTGGCATCCAGAATCTTATAGCGGTTCGTGGAAACATCGAGATTATTCGATGGGGAAAGCTCAGCGTTATGTCGACCAGTCGGTCGTCATATTTCTGGAATTTCACCTGAATAAAAAACCGTCGTCACATCGTCTGGTCTATGTGAGATAAACAACGCAGGAGCGTACTGTACTTATTTTCGTAACAATAATTTAACCCAAATAATTTTAAAAAAACATTATATAATTTACAATTGTAATTACACAATTCAAAATACATAACAAAAACTTCTAATTTATTTTATTTTAGTTCCATATTTCGAATGAGTAAACAATTTTTTGAATTTTTTTATTTTTCTTAGTTATTCATATTAATTAATTATGCTATTAACAATATATTCATTTATGTATCTCGTGGTCTATATTGGTTCATAATTATGTTAATGGATTGTAGAAAAAAAATAGAGCCTTAAAATTAATATTCAAAGGTCGCTCGAAAACGTCTAATCTATAGTACTCCCTAAGAATCAACATTTTAGCGACCTTTTAAAATGTATACTTTGAGCAATAATGTTCAGGATCTTTTTTTTATATGTACAAACAATTGCTGCCATAAGAAAGAAAAATACAAATATTTTTAGAATGTGCCCCATTGTCGGACCTATCGTTAAAAAAATTCAAGTCGACAACTTGGATAGAAAAGAAAAGTTATGGAGCTTGCACGCACCCCTGGGTCACTCTGTATATATAATTTTTTTCGAAAACTAGGTGAATTCGCAAGTAGTGGCGTATCTGATGAAACATCAAATGAATCACATTTTTTTCATCTTATGAAAAATCATGAATGTATTTTGTTCAATGAGTTGGATCCATATAACTAACAAAATTACTAGTTTTTTACCCAAGAGTAAATATGTAAAACAGTTGTGTTATTAATAAAATGCTGGTTGCGACACTACGTGCAGAGACCGAGGATATAATGAGAATAAAACTTGCAATCTATCTGAAACCGACTTGTTGAATAGCTTTCCCAGTTCAAAATTTGCGATAATGAAAAGATAATTTCATGTTTCCAAAAAAGGTGTAGGCATTTCTGGATCGTCTCGTTTGAATGTTTGAAATAAATAACTCCACCAATTCCTCGTAGTTTCGCGAAAAGTTAGTAAAATTCAGGGAAACTCCGTCAATTCATCATATTTTCGAGACATATATCAAGTGTTTTCTCAATATAAGTGCGGAGACCCTTTTATATTTAAAAAGGTATATTGTGGAGGTGGGTGACTCGCATTCTTCCTCATTTGAGATATGAAAAGACGGGAGATACACATCATGACTCCACTGAAAAATAGAGTCATTCGGGTGGATTGGCACACGTTTATATGAGTTGTATCCTTGATTTCTCGATCATTTCCATGAACACACCAAGACTACGACTATTCTGAAGGAGAAGTGAGCGAAGACGAAAAAGGAAAACTCGACCCAAACTCAGCGAAATGGAAGTATCAAGAACTTAGATCTACTTATTCACGATCTCTCACCCCCGAAAGTAACCCTAACGAACCTCACTTCGCCAAATCGAATGACGACGAATACGCTGATGAGGAGGAGGATGAGGACATGAGTGAAGAGGAAGACTCTGAGAATGAAGAAGAATATGATGAAGATGAAGACGAAGAATTGCTCAAGCGATTGGAAGCTAAATATTTCAATATTCAACGGGAAAACATGCAGACAGCAGGTGGAGCTCCATGGAAAAGTAATTATTGAGTATACAGGGTGTAATCTAATTTCTTATACGAATCTCGGTGGTTAAAAATTGGAAAAAAAATTGCAAAAAAAATATTTTTTTTGTCAAATTCGTCCAAATTTTGGAAACCGCGAAACAGCAAAGATTTGGTGGGTAATATATATTTTTTGATAATTTTTTTTCTAGCTTTTTAAGGATCGTTAAAATTTCAAAAAAATTTTTTTTTATGGACTATCAACTAACGGTCGTGCAAGAAGTTAGATTACACCCTGTATATTCATGGTTACTTATTTTTTTGAGATATTAGTCGCACTCTGTTTTCAAATTTTTGTCACTGAAATTTCAAACTCTCCAATGAAATATCGAACATTTTTCATGAAATTTCGATCCTATAATTCAACTTTTTTCCGGATATTTCTGGAAACGTCGAGTTTTTCGTGAAATTTTACTCAAAAGTTGGAATATATTTTATCTTTGATCATGAAACTTATACGTTTTTGTTATTCCGAGAAAATATACTCCCATGCAGAAACCCTGGGTACGCCCCTGGAGTAAGCTCAAATTTCTAGTTTGACATTTACATCGAGGTAAGCTCTATTCAAGTATTCGCATCAACCAGAAAACTATTTTAGTAAAATTTGCAGTTTTTAAGCTCATTCGGTTAATTTATTTAAGTGCCGAACGCAAATTTGAATGACTCGAATGTTATAAAATCTTTACTCATTCAATTAACTTCCGCACAGTGCAAGGAGGTGCAAAATGGGTAAAAAACTATCAAAAAAACGTGGTGAAGTAACTGAATTGAAATATTACTAGAAGGTAGTTTTGATTTCTACAAATCCTGTGAAAACAACCAATGTTTTCTTCAATATGGCAGAATGCCCTGAATTTACCGATTGTTTTTCCTGATTATTATTTTTAGTATTGAGAGATTGTTTTCTGCTTTCACTACTAGTAACGAGTAAGGATGTTATGATTTTCGTTTAGTTCACTGTGTACAGTGTGTCCACCTTTCCATGTGAATCCATCCACGTTCTTCACTTGTTCTAAACATACGATAAGTTGGTGATAAAATATGGTTCGTCATCAGCATACTTATATTTCGGAAAAAGAGAACAAAAAAAAATCTCCATGAAGATAGATCATCACACTTTTGCATGCGCTTGAACCAATTTTCGAACCACTTTTCCACTACGATTGAGGTACCTCCAAAACAGGCGTCGAAAAACGTTGACCTCGTAATTTATTTTTGATGTGCTAGAATTAAAAGAAGTAATTGGGTGCCCCCCATTACAGTTCTTGCATGAACTGCTATTATTTAAACTCTTTCAGTGGCAATGTACCGCTTCCAAAAAAGACCATATGCGCAGGGGTTCAAATAATATACCACAAACTTTCGGGGCTGTCATTTCATTATTGGCGTGTTTCTGGCGGAAAAAGGCGTCTGCCGTGGCGTTTTTTCGATACCTTTCGGTACCACCTCTGGTTTTTTTTTGTAAAAAAGTTGAAAAAAACATATTTTTTTGTTTATATTTTCAGCCGATTTCGAAAAATAAAAGGAATAAATAGTACTTATTTAGTTGTTGCCCACAGAGATGCAGTTTCATGTTTTCAGAGATGTCCCTGAAAGAGTTAAACTCCGGGCGACCACTGCTGCAACAAAACGGACAGCAAACATTTTCATTGTATTAATTTAACTAAGTATAAATAGGGGAACCGGCCGGCCAGGTTGACGAGAGGCTTATCGATATCTGAAGTCAAGCACGACTGGGCGTGAACAGTACTTGGATGGGTGACCACGGCCTGCCAAGGAACATTCGCGTTATTAAGCCCCGTACAACTGCAGCTCATTAGCTTACTCTCAGCTGCAGGCGATGTATCAATGGGCACGATATATATCAAGAGTTATGCCGTCCTTCGGAGGGGACGTTAAGATGGCGGTCCCGAGTTCATAGATGTTGAGCTCGTTAAAGAACCCTACCTCTGGTTGGAAACATTAGAGGATTATAAAAATAAGTATAAATGTAGTACTCCACTATGATTATAGCACATAAATTCCTGCTAACCTATTTTGATATTATTCAGGGTTAGACCAAAGATGGGAAGATCATACACAGTGCGCTCTAAATTATGGAATAAATTCGATACAACCTTTTCAATTCATAATATCATGAGTTTCTAGATGGTAATGTCGTGGCCTTATTTTTCGAACGTTTTCGTTGATTGAATGATACTTCAAAAGCCAGTCATTAAAGACAATCAATTCACAATAATTCCAAATTGTTTTTAACTTTCATCAAACTAAAAAAGCGTGAGGTGCATTTTGAAAAGTGAGTGAAGTTCCACGCTTTTTTTACATAAAAGAATTTTTTTTTGCTTTATTCTTATTATTTTCAACTTTTCAGTCCTTATTGCCATATATGCGTGTTTTTTAGTTTTTTCAATTTATTATTTTATTTTCAACTTTTTAGTCCATATTGCTACAGAAGACTAAAAAAGACTACGGGAGAAAAACTCTTCGATTGATTCAGCCACATGAGATAGAAGTTATGAATAACGAAATTTTGGCGAATATACTGAGAACCAGTGCATTCCCCAAATCTTTGAATTGTGAATTATGCTGAGAACGGCCTCAGTTCATTCACCATAATTTACTAGTAGCCACTATTCACCTCCTGGCTCATCATCAGATCAGCTCCAAGATACCAAATTATAGTATTGTAATCCAAACTACATATACATACCAAATTTCATTTCGATACGACAATTAGAAGTAGGTTAAAATTGACTTCCAAGATTTGATTACATTGTTTGTTAGTTACAAGTGAAGCTAATAAAAAGCGTGTCAAAAAAAGGTACTTGGCATTATTTCAGCAGAAAAAATCTAAAAGTTCTGCAAATTTGGAATACAATTGAACGTATTATTTTAAATATGGTATTGAATTCGAAATCAATAGTCTGGTAAGGAACTTTCAATTCAATGTCAATTGAATCGGAAGTTCATGTTAGTTTTTATCATTTTCTGAAAAACCCTTGAAAGTTTCGCAAACTGAAATGATGCACCCAATAAGAGTTTTTGAGCATTTTATGGATTTGCAACCCTCTGTGTGGACATGAACGTACTTCATTTTATCTTTTTTCCTCTATTTAGTAATTCTTTGAAAAAACAATTTCGAAATAATTATAACTTTTTAATTTATGTTGCAAATGTGATGAACATTAACCGGTTCCACTGAACTATTAAGCATTTGCATATTTCAAATTATTTTTCAATCTAACATGCATTTACTAGGACAAAGTGTTTTGAAACTGTATACAATTGCAATTATCAAAATCGCTTACAGAATAACATGATGGGCACATGACTATGAATTTTATGAAATTTCACGACGAAACGTGATGTGATGGAAGGGGCCAATAGAAACGCTATTTATATGCACTGTTTCCTTTCAAAATATCTATCATATATAGTTCAATGTCAAGCGTGGCTTTAGCCGGAGAAGTAGTGGTTTTCTGTTAGATATTCGAAAAAAAACGTTTTTATCGCAAGTTTTTCAGTTTTCAGAAAAATATTTCTATTCAATATTCTATTGATAATATTTCCAATTTCAAGAGATTATCTTGAACGATGTAAGATCGTGACTAAAGTTTATCTTTCAGTCACAGATGATTTCACATCTAATTTAATGGACACCTTGTTCATATTTTCAAACAATTAAATCTATCATACCCCATGATGTTTTTTTATTCTTTCAGTCTTTCCGATGATCGTGAAAGCGTGAAATATATTTTCGTCGACAAAAATGTATTGAAGACTTAGTGAATGCGATGCCACTCTTGTATCAAGGTATTTCTAATAAGTACTCCTTTGCCTCATCCATCTATATGAGTTCTCAATTGAGACTGGAATAAAAAATCAAATAACTATCTGAATAAAAATGCAAATTTTCACTTTCGGATTTTTTTTTGAGTTAGGGTCCTTCCACAATATCAGATGTAATTCAATGTCCAACGGGGCTTTAGCCGGGAAAGTAATTGTTTCCCTTTTCAACATGAATACCCTACAACGATAGAAGATAGTGAATAAAGTTTATCTTTCAGTCGCAGATGATTCCACATCTGATTTTATGAACATCCGGTTCATATTTTCAAACAAATCAATCTAGTTGATTTCTGTTAGATATTACAAAAAAATTACTTCATTTTTATCGTAGATTCTTCAGTGTTCAGAAAAATATTTCCATTCAATATTCAATTAAGAATGTTTCCCTTTTCGACATGAATACCTCCTTCCTATCTTGATCGACGGTAGATAGTGACTAAAGTTTATCTTTCTTTATCTTTCAGTCGCAGATGATTCCACATATGTGCCCCTTTTCTAGAATATTTTGATTTGCACATGAAGATCACCACCTAGAAAGTTCAGCAATAAACTTAGATATTTTTTTTAATAATTCGAAATTGAAAATTCCAATTTTTTCATCACATTCAAAAACGTACTCCGAGCGCCTCTGATGGACGTATGCATCGTTACTTCACACAGTTCAAACTTTCTCCGCGTGATGCTTCGAACTGTCAAGTATAATTTCATCTGTTGTAATAATATTTTTAATATCGTAGTTTTTTCAATTGTTACTGAAACATCACATTTAAAGTTGAGCTGAATTTATGTTTGGATCAATATTCCTGAAACAATTGGCGTTAGTGTTTGAAGGGAAGTTATTCAAGTGAAAGTCAAATCGAGTTTGAATTGAGGAGCACCTTTAGATTCGACAATTTCGAAAAAAAATTAGATTTGAGATATTATTTTCACAAAATGTAATTTCTGAGGACCAAACTGAGGCAAAGAAAAATTTAAATAAATCATGCGTGTTCCCTATTATTCAACAAAGTGGTTCTCTGGATTTGCTAAATTTTGTAATTTTTTCAAGGGTGAATTAATGCAAACAAAAAATCAGTATTTAGCAAAAGTGTCAATATTCCGGAAAACGTGCGAAGTTGCAAATTTGTATATCCATGTAGAATATTTTAAAATTGCTACTGGAATTCAAAGATTATATTATAAGATCACTTATCCAGAAATAATCATTGGATAATCATTTGGATATGAAAACACTTTAAAAATTATGTTCTATGTTCTGGTTAACCTGGAAACTTGAAAATTACAGAGAATATATTTTCCATTCATGTTTTGAATTTGCAAAACTTTTGTATTATTAGAGAAAAAAATTACAAGATTAATTTTAGATTAAAAAATGTTCCTCATCTCTCGCTTGATTGCAAATTTAGTAATTAATGAATTATAACATTATCTTGAATTGCATTTTTAATCATTTTCCAGACTTTGAAAAAGTTTGCAGAGTTTCAGAAAGGGAATGAAGCGAAAATACTCGTATAATTTGAAACGATTGATTGATTCTTACCATGTTTCCAGTTTTGAGTGCATTTTGCCCCACTTGCATTGAATAATTCTAAATAATTATCAGTTGATTTTCTTAACTAGCGCAGTGGATTTACGATCAGCTAGAAATCAGCTAACCTTGCATAGGAATATATGGTGAAATTTCGAAGGGCAACGCCCTATACTGTTTCAATTTATTACACTTGATATTTAATATAAAATATTATTGCATGGTCTTGTTTAGGTGTGAATACTCCACAAGATGAAGTGGAAGAATCTGATTCCGATAGGCAATCGGATGACGTAGATTATGAACACATGAACATAACAAACGAAGATGACTTTAAGATCAGACATGAGATTGATGAAGCTCAAAAGTCGGTCGAAAATGTAAGTGAGAAATTTTTACCGAAATGACAGTTACACTAATGCTGTTTATTTTTTCTCGATAGGAATAAATTTAGAATTTAGTACCTTTCCAAAATATCCATTCATCCATTGTTGATTTTTCCTTGCTGACTGTTGATATAACGTTTTGGTATATTGTTTTAAGTTTGTTTTTGGGACTGTTAATAACAATGCTGGTTTGGTTAATAGTGTGATATATTTTGGTACAATTCATTCTCATTACACTTATGAATGTAATCGATTTTTATCAAGAATTCCCGCACACTTTTTGATAACAATCGATTTTTTTATACTAACAATTTTTATGTTTGTGCTTACGAGTGTTTTTGTTTTGTTATAACTAGAATCCGCAATACGCTATAAGACTTTTTGACACTATCCTACAAAAATTTCCATCCTCTCCCCGAAGTCTATACGGAAAAGCGCTGGCCTTGGACTATATGGCAGACCAGAAAAGATGCAACAGCCTTCTGGAACAAGCTCTGAAATTGTATCTGCAGTTACTCAGGAGTAGAAACGTCCCAAATTCACTGTTCAAGATGGCAGCGGAAAGATGTCTGAATCGGATGAGATTTTTAGGTAATTATTATAAGAGGATGTAGAATAACACTTTTTACCACAAAATCTGCAACTTCCGGCCTTTACTTCGCAGAAATATATCAACTGCGTTAAAAATTTCTTTGCATGTTTCGAAAATTTGGAGATCATGTTTCTTTGCTTATGCATATGATATTTTCACCTATGTTTACCGATTACGGGATATATTACTACTATATCCCGTCCTGTCAAATGTCGCATCGGGCGAATTTTTCTTGGGTGGGAATTTACTGTCCCCCGGAATTTACTGTCCCATCAATATAATTCCGCTGCTGAGTGTTTACGAAACTGTCCACTTGGCAGCGTTGCCAATTTGCGCGTATTCTCATCACCTGACGGAATTTTCGGTCCCAGCTGCTTAGCGAATAATTTCGTTATTTTGAAGAAAAGGTTTTTCTCAGGTATTCCACTCGATTATTTTCCCTGAAGTACTCCAGTACGATTTAGTAATTTCAGAATGTTCGAACAGTCATAACGTTTGTGTGTTATAGTGGCACAAAACCTACCGAGAATGCTCACTAACGCTTAAGATTTTTAGACCAGGGTTGTACTAACTATGACTAGAATTTCGATTTTAGTAAAAGTTAAATAATAAAAATAAACATATTTGTAAATTATAGTAAGTTGTCTTTATTCGTTCTGTGAAATAATATACCTCATAGAGGTAAATAATCTTAAATATTACATGAGGGTATAATGACTTGAGTAAGTATTTATATTGTATGTTGTTTCACACTGCTTATCATAATAATACATTTAATACATTTAAAAAATCATTATGAGATTCACCCGCAAATTAATTCCAGTTATCCAGAATAAATTGAAGGATGAATAAATTAAGATTAAAACACTCACATTAATTAAAATTAAAACTAATCAATTTTTTGTATCATAGACTTTCCATATTATGTTGAAAATACTCTTCAATGTTATAAAATACATTTTTATTCAAAGAAACTTTGAGTCTTTTTTTGATAATTCCATTTTCCATTAACCTAATGTTATTTGGCAGATTCCATATTTTCACCAAACTCTACTGCACATTTTTTTGGATATACATATATTTAACTTTATCATTTCGTAAATCACATTTACTTCGCGTATTGTGCTTATGAGATACTACCCTGTCATTAAACAAGTATTTATTATTTAAAACAAAATTAATTGATTCGTATATATATATATATATATATATATATATATATATATATATATATAAAGAGATAACTGTCAATATATTATTTTCTCTAAATAGGGGTTTGCAACTTTTGCGACGGGCAACTTTAAAAATTTTCCTCACACATTTTTTCTGAAGAATAAGTACTCTCTGTATGTGGTAAGAGTTTCCCCAAAATATTATTCCATAACGGAGTTTGGACTGTACATATGCGTGATACGACATTAGAGTAGCATTCACATTATTATTTTCAGAGAGTACATATAAGGCATATGTATATTTTGATAGATCTCGAGTCAACTGATCTATATGAGATTTCCAATCTAGACGATGATCTATTATCACCCCCAAAAAAGACATATTGCTGGATGTTTCAACTACTGCATTGTCGATTACTATGTTTAATGCGTTGGTTTTTCTATCAAAATGCATAATTTGGGTTTTATTTACATTCAACAAAAGATGATTGTCTGAGAACCATCCATTTAACTTTTGTAAATTTTCATTGACCGTTGCAACAGCCGACAATGAGTTATCTTCATTGATAATCAAGGATGTATCATCTGCATACAATATAACAGCTTGCTTAACTATTTCTGGAAGTTCATTTGTGTATAAAATGTACAAAAGTGGGCCTAAAATTGAACCCTGTGGTACCCCTCTTTTAATTATAGCCATTTCTGATTTAGTGAGGTTTCCGGTTTCATCCTTTTCTACCACAAATTGTTGTGTTACATAGATAAGATGCAAGCAGTCTATACGCCACTCCACGAATTCCATATTTTTCCATTTTGTCCAGTAATATCTCATATTCCACACTATCGAAGGCTTTCGAGAGATCTAAGCACACTGCTATAGTGTACTTGCCTTCATTTTGAGCATCAAGAATTTTTTCCAGAGCTTTATAAATTGCCAATGCCGTTGTTCGATCCTTTCTAAAGCCGTTTTGAATTTCCGTTATGACTTTATTTTTTTCTAAAAAGTTCATCAGTCGTTTATGAATCAGTTTTTCTGGGATTTTGCTCAAATTGGGAAGCAGAGATATAGGTCTATACTTTTTTAATGCATCTTTTTTTCCTTTTTTGAATATGGCTTTTATGTGAGCTACTTTTTATAATATAAGCCAAAGGAATTGCTATCAAATCTGCTACATTCTTCAGAAGTGCAATAGGAATTTCATCGAAACCCACTGATATCTTATTTTTTAAGCTATTTATGCATTCAAGTATTTCTAAAGGAGTAACTTCATCTAGAAATATACTATTAGGACAGTAATTTGGTATTTCACAAGTAGTATTGGATTTAGTTCTTACGTTTGGACATGCATTCAAGAAATAATTATTTCCCTGATCCAAGATACTTTTTCTTTCGCAGTCAAAGTGATTAAAAATATTTTTTTTCATTAAGCTCTTTTTTGTTATATTATCTATCAGACCCCAGATCCCTTTATTTTCCGCTGTGTTTATTACTTCTAAACTATTTAGCACTTTCGCTTCCTTATTAACTTTTTTCAAAATTTTACTATGTCTATAATACTCCTTGGTTACTAGTCCTCTACTAAGTTTTTCAAATATTATTCGTTTGTTTTGCATGATACTTTGATTCCAGCCGTTGTCCATGATTTTGAACTATGTTTATTAGGATAATATTTCTTTTTTGGCATGATTCTGTTCATTAATCCAGAAATAATATTTAGAAACAAGGAATATGCCTCATTTGCATCTGAATTTTTGAGGACTACGTCCCAGTTTTCAGACTGCAGCTCATCTCTAAAATGTTTTAATTTTGTTTTGGAGAATATTCTTTTAGTTTGATATGTAACTTTTTTAGTGGAAACCATATTTTCCAGGTTTACTATTTGACCATAGTGATAGTAGGTATAGTTGTTGGTACATGTAATGTCTACTTGAAAAAGTAAATATTATTTGAAATTTGTTATTCATAAGTATTTTAAGAAATATTTATTTTTTGTATTCACATTAACTGCTTCAAATGGCAAATAGAGAGTTGGACAGGAGATAGGTATAAGTCCTTATTACTTCAAGGATTTTGGGTAAAAGCCCAGCGGGACGTCGACTAGTCAGTCGTCAGATTCCTGGAATCCCATGTTTGCTTCGGAATCGTCTGGCGCTGCGATAAATAACCGGATAAGCACGCAGGGGCATACTGTTCTTATTTTCGTAACAATAGTTACTCTGAACCTGCTGGTGGTGATAGTGAATTAGAATAATATAATTCAACATTGGAAACATACAAACGAAACCGCTATGGTGAAAAATACTTTAAACACAGCAAAATCCATAATGTGTTCTTGTATTTTGCACTATCCTGAATCTGGAAAATGTTGCTATCCTATTTTTTATAGTGAATTATGATTGGTAGTCAGGTGTAGCCTACGCTGGAATTCTGGCATAGACAGCGGAAACTTTTTTTCAGCCAATTATGACATCTCGAATCTTCGATGATGTGCTATGATTTATTTAAAAATTTGGCATTTCTCACTTTGAATTCCGCATAGTCTGAAAGCATTCCTATTATTATAAACTATCGCGATTTTCATTCGTTTAAGAATAGATCGTAGGCCTTTGAATTATTTCCAGTATTTTTTAAGAAAAACAGTATTTTCGACTGAATATTATGGTATTATATAATTCGCGTATCGTAAATTCCCGTAGGTTGCAGATTTTCTGGTACAATCGGTTAGACCATTTTTCAAAGCCTTTTTTTTTCAGGACAGTATTCAAATGCGATATTGGTACACAAACTAGTCATTGATAGATTCCCCGATACTCCGAAGCATTTGAGTGATATGGCAGTTACGTATTTAACTGTAAATAGGTACGTAATTCCTCCTACCTTCCTAATTTAACATTGAATTTGCGTTACATATCGTCATATTCTGTTGAATTACGGGGTAATAGTTGGTGTATGAAACTTCTTGCAAAATATTCATCACATTCATTTGCGAAGAATTGTTCTGAATGAAATTAAAGAAAGCCACCATGCAGAAAATTATCAGAAATTTATTATTATAGAATTCGATATCGTTCAGTGTTGCTTTGTTTAAATACAAGTTGAAGTGTGTTTTCCTGTGATACTCTGCAAATATAGTATTACCTATAATTATGTAAATGGAGGTATATAGGTATAAAAATATTTACCTATCTTATCTCTAAATTATGATACATAATTACATTTTTCATCCTTTCTGTCTGTTTATTCACACAAAATGATGATAAAAGTAAGAAACTAGGCAAAAATTAATAAATTAATTAAAACAGTGATATTCCAATATTTTTTTACTTTTATGTGTTTTCGCAATTAACCATGTTTCTGAACGGGAATAAAACCGGATTTCCAAAAACAAATTATATTCCCTGATAGAAAACATTTCAATTCACGTCATATATGATTTTTCTGGTGAGAAAAATCGAGGGAAATACAAGATATGCAAGGTCAAAGTCGTCCTTTCCTCAGGGAGTTTGACGTTTTCGAAGATAGCGGGGCTTTTCCTTCGAAAATTCAGAATGTCATTTTTTTACTTTTAATTTTTCAATGCATCTGGGGTGACCAAAAAATCAAAAACCTACTTTTTTCTTGATCTCAAATTAAAATAATTTTAAATGCATAGATAGATTATTTTCAATAACTCTACAAAAAATCCAGTAAAAGTATCTACTAGTCATTGGAAAAACCCCTTTTGGATACCGCGAGCTGCTGCTTCGAAAATTTCCAAATATCCAGCTGCTCCTGAGCCATGAAATAACTATGATTTTTTTCAGAATAGATGAAGCAAGGTCCGTTTTAAAGCAAGTACTAGCCAAATGGCCAGATGATGGATTTGCCTTAGTTCATTATGGTTTCATACTAAAAACCGCTAACAAACTAGAAGAAGCCATTTTCTATTTGGAAAGGGGTATACGCACTGGAGATGAAGGTGCCCTAGATGGAAGGTTTTACTTCCATTTGGGTGATGCTCTTTCTCGTTTGGGGAAAACAGAAGAAGCCATGAAGGTATGAACAGCACTTATTCTTCAATTGATGTTCATTATTCAGATAGTTGTAGTCTTACCTACGCACATTTTCATATCTTCGATCGACATTTGAATACTAAAAATCAATGTGAGTTTCATGACGACCCTCGAAGCGTCCTGCAAGCTAATGACAACTACCACAAGAGTGTTTTCCTGTAAAAATATTCATGGAACCTCCCTGAAACTGAGCTACCTTTTAAAGCAATTCTGAAACACTTAGGCATTATCTATAACAATCTTTACAACATTGTGGAAATCATTATCAAACTGGTCTCTTTCCGGGGCCTGCTCAAAGACTGCATTTGTTTGTCGTTTTCTTCATCTGAATAAAACAGATCTTCATTACTATATATCTGATGGAAGTTCTTGATATACAATGAGGGTGCCTTCATGGAACTAATTGAGTTTGGATTGTCAGAGGTTAATATTCAAGAAAATAAAAAATGACCGACATAACATATTTATTATTTCTATATAAAATATTTTGCTACCAGGTTTTTCCTTTCTTAATATACAAGAGTATTGATTTTCATCACCCATGTATTGAAGAAGAAGTATTAATATCCCATTAATTCAAATTTCTTATTTATTAAATCATCTTAATACTTTTTTCCCAATATAAATATCTAAAAAATATTTTTTAAAACGCGTTTGAGTCTAATTATAATGTTTTTCACATGAATACTCTTTCAGGTTTATGAAGAAGGTACGAAAAATAAAGTTTTCCTCTCCAAGTACCAGAGATCACTATACAATGTTCCCAGATTAACTGGTAAATCTTGGTGGCAACCAGAAGATCTTCCCTATTCCGCTTCATTCAAACTCCTAAGGCACAACTGGATGAAAATCAGGGATGAAGCTTTGTCTGTACTGAGTGTCAAGGGAGATTTCCAAAATGAATCCGAAAACTTGAAAGACACTGGTGACTGGAAGCAGTTTGAATTGTTTGCACGTGGACAGAAAAACTCTCGAAATTGCAAAAAATGTCCGTTTACTTGTAGTATTATTGATAAAATCCCCGAAGCTAGAAGCTGCAAGAGAGGGCAAACTAAGTTCAGTGTTATGCACCCTGGTACTCATATTTGGCCCCATTGTGGACCCACAAATTGTAGGCTGAGGGCTCATTTGGGCCTTGAAGTTCCTTCAAAGACATTCATCAGGGTGGCCACTGAAACAAGGTTAATTATATATATATATATATATATATATATATATATATATATATATATATATTCCTTTGGCTGTTTTGAAATTTTGTGTGGCATCTAGTTTTGGCCATTCTTTGATACTTCATTTAAACTTTTTGATGCTGAAAATACTAGTTTATGAAGAGACATTCATTTGCTTATGAGAAACGAACTTCTTTATTACATAAAATTCAATGTTTTATTTGATTATTCTAGTAGTGAAGTTGCTTTTTTGGTTTTCTACTTTGCTGTTTTAAAATAGAGAAGTAGAAAGCCAGCAATTCTCCTCATATGAATTTATAAAAAAAATAAATACTGTCCCAAATTGTCAACAACTTTTGGTTTTCAGGAGCTGGAAGGAGGGCGAAATAATAATATTTGATGACAGCTTCGAACATGAAGTGTGGCACAATGGAACAAAACTTAGATTAGTACTGATAGTCGATATTTGGCATCCAGAACTGACCCCATCTGAGAAGAGAAATCTCTCACCAATTTAATTTTTTTGGCTGTTTTGCTCTTCAGTATTTTAGATTGCAAATGAAGTGTAAATACATCTGTTAAGACATTAAACGTTTTAAGTTTTCCAGTGTTTTTGTTAAGTAATCAAGAAAAAAGTTTTTTTTTTAATTCACTTGGAAATTTAAAAGGATTTGATTTGCCCTTGTGCCTGGCATCTGTATATGAATCATCAAAGTTCATCTATAAAAGCAATCTGCAAGTAAAGTATGTGAACTTTTAGCTCATTACTAGCTTCTGCTACCATTTCATAGGTGGCGCAGCGCCAAAGGTCACGAAAAGTATATTCGCCAAAGGTATGAACATTAACAAAATTTGATCACCATACATGTGAAGACATAGGTAAATAATAATTTTAAAGGGGTATGTACCGCAATGGTTACAGTGTACCACACAATGCGACCCATGCGTGGTGCAATGCAAAACGCTCATTTATCGGAAATGGCAAAATGTATAGAAAATAATCATATCTAATGGTGGATTTATGAAACACCAATTAACAATTATCAAGTAACAATTATCAATTAACAATTAGCAATTAACAAGTAACGAAAATGATGGCATTTATGCACAATCAATTAACAATTAAGGAAGAAAAGTAAGCATGCGCACAAGTCCATACAACACGGGAAATTGCCGAACGAGGTCGATTAAAATGGCAACATCGCCATATTTACAGTATATTTTCACAAACAAATAAAATTCCAAAAGACGCCACAACCCACAACAAAAACAAACCAGAATATTTTATTCAGTGAAAGTTGGGTTAGCTTTCGTCATCGCACGGACCAATCCACGGTCATCTGCGTACTAGTTGCTTACTAGAAGAAAATTTGGTTCAATTAAAGTAAGAAGTTAAAAGTTGGCCAACTTTCTACTTGTTAATTGATGATTGTTACTTGTCTGCATAAACACGGCCATTGTAGGATGATGGTTGAACCATTGTCTAAAGATACAGTTGAACTTATATTTGCTAATTGATAATTGTTACTTGATAATTGTTAATTGGTGCTGCATAAATCCACCATAATTTGGAGCTCTTCCAAAGTCTCGAAAATGGGCATTGTCATCGTCCGTCTGATCTAGGCAAGTCTCAATATGTATTGAGTGGCCCCATCTGTTGGTTAAAATACGAATTCATGTTGAAGGATTCGTATGCATGAGTATTCTTTAGCTCACAATTCTACCAGTATTCTACTAATTTTTGTTGAGATTTTCTCTAATATTCAACAAATGTCTTTACTTGCATAACACCACTTGATACTTTTACTAAAAGTATATATAAAAATCAATTAACATCTCAGTTGATTAGGACCCATTTCATAAGCCTGCTTCATAAATAGGGGAGAGTGTAATCTTGAGATCTAATATATACAGAAATGAAACAATGTTCAGTAAAATTAGAGCTGTTTCAAGTGTTAGGAACCTGGAAGACATCACTTGCATCATACTACTTAGTACTTGGACTAAAAGTATATATAATGGTCTGTATATCATATCCCAATTAGTGACCTATGTAGTATACAGTATTGGAAAGTATTTATCTTGGGTATGGTGGTTTCATGAGAGCGTAAAGAATAGCTTGCTATATGTTGAGAGAGCATTACAATTTCTCCTCGACTCGCTCGAGGAAGGGATATCGACGTCACGACACAGAGATAGGAGAGTCAGAGCGGTCAGCTCAGGACGTCAGTATCATACCAGCAGCAGTCTGGAGAATGTGTGCGCTGCAATGAAGAAGAATTATTGATGATAATTTCACCTCAGATAATTTGAAAAAATTAAACTGAATCATTGATTCAATTTAATCTGTCGGACGACAGGTAGATCAAAATATCTTTGGTGTCGTGGTGGCCGCGAAAACAAAAGAAAATTCTTAAACATAAACAAAAGCAAACGATATTTCTGTAAGACAATAAAAACAAAAAACTTATTTCTAACAGAAAAACAATTATTTCTTGAATGGAGAGAAAAAAAATATTTACAAGAAAAGACAAACCAAATTGAATATTTTGTGTACGGAATTATTTTATTAAATGTTCGAACACACCACCATTTTGGGCCAAACAATAGCCGAATCTATTGTACAATTCTGTTCTGGTAGCCGCAAGGGTAACTGGTGTTACCTGAGCACACAACTGAATAATTTTTGCCCTCAGTTCATCTGAATTGGTAGCACATTCGAACTTATGCCGATATACCTCCGATTTTAGCATGCCCCAGAAAAAAAATCGAGAGGTGCTACATCTGGTGATCGAGGTGGTCAGTTGATTGTACCTCGCGTACAAATAAACCGATCGGGAAATAATTGATTCAAAAATGTAACCACCGTGCCTGCATTGTGGGTAGGACAACCATCTTGTTGAAACCACATGTCGTTAAAGTAAATCGGAAGAGCGCGAACTGCAGGAATAATTTGATTTTGCAAAAGTTGCAAATATTTTGCTGCATTTAAATTCCGTTCAATAAAAAATGGGCCTATGATGTGATCGCCTAAAAGTCCCGTCCACACATTTAATTTGCTTGGGTACTATGTCCTCACAGCAATACACAAATGTTTATTTTTACGAGACCAATAACGTACTACGGATGGGTTGTGTTTTTGATGAATTGAGAAGGACGATATTCATCGGTAAATAACACCTTTTTTAGAAAGTCATCATTTACACAAAATGCCCTATTGCATTTTTCGACCATCGTTTTACAAAACTCCATACGTCTGAAATGGTCTCCAGGCAAAAGTTCTTGTGTGGTCTTGACTTTTAAACAATTATAACCGTTTCTCTTCAAAATATTCCTTACAGTTCTTTCATTCAAATTCAATTCGTCGGCGATCTGTCTACTCGAACAAGGTGTCGTTTCTGCCAATGCACAATGTGTTTCTCTTATTTCCCGTTCCTCGGGTATTTGTCTAGGATGCGGTGGTGGATTTGTGGGACAAAATTTTTTGCAATGTGCTGCCACACACCCAAAATTCTGAAATTTATTAATAATTGAAAGGACAGTCGCTTCCGTAGGTACAGGTCTATCTGCAAAAGCCACTATGAATAGATTTCTAGTATCTTGTACAGAATTACCCCCAAAGTACCACTTAACGATCTGTACTTTCTCTGCGGTTGTGTAAATAGGCGGCATGTTTCAAAAGGTAATAATTGTCACGGTCTTTTCTTTTCGCAACCACGGCTCGGCAAGAATTAATCGAGTCGCTGTGTCGCAATGCCACGTGGTCAGTTAATGCGTCGGGTGGGGTAACAGGAGGGGCGCACAGCAGTGCGTCTCTCTTGTTTATGTGGTATTATCATATCATTGCGTTCCTTGTTGCTCGTGTAGATATCTGTCTGTACCCCAGATACATTGTTTCCGATTGTATGAAATGTGGAAGCTTCAATTGTTAATCTAGTATATATATTATACTGACTTGATTATAGAGCAAAGAATAATGTGAATCAACAAATGAGAGTGTTAACCTGGTAAATTATTCAAGAATGAGAGTGGCACTTTTAATTTGTTTATGGCCCGCCCACGCGATGGACTGTCTAACCCATCTACGGCTTAATTTTCCTCATTCTTTCAATCTGAGCCTGGAATGGTGACATTCAAGTGGCGCCATCTGTTGAATTTCGGAAAAACCTTGCATCACACCACTTAATACTTGTACTGAAAGTATCTATCTATTAGTGTCTGCAACTTTTCGCTTATTATCATTGTTGGATCTTGTTTGCAAAAGAAGGAAATTTCATAAATACTCAACAGATGGCATCACTTGCATCATACTACTTAGTACTTGTACTGAAAGTATATATAAAAGTCTGTATACCATATCCCAATTAGTGACCTAGTATATGAAATATGGTAGCTTCAATTGTTAATCTAGTATATGAAATGTGGAAGCTTCAATTGTTAATTTAGTATATGAAATGTGGAAGCTTCAATTGTTAATCTACTATAATTATACTGACTTTATTATAGATCAAAGAATAATGTGAATCAGAGAACTTCTTCAAGTAATGAGAGTGTCAATCTGGTAAATTCTTCAAGAATGAGAGCACTTTTAATTGTTTATGACCCACCCGCCCGATGGACTGTCTAACCAATATATGGCTTATTTTATACCTTATTCTTTCAATATGAGCATAGAGTGGTGACATTCAAGTGGCGCCATCTGTTGGATATTGGAAAAACCGATGGTGCGATTTACTTTATTCTTCAAGTAAAATCATGTTATTAATTTTCTAACTATACGGATGTCTAAATTGAAAATGTTCTGGTTGAATTTAATTCAATTTCATGTCTGAATAGTTCCTATATCAGTCACAATGATTTCTTGCCCATCTACGGCGTAATTTATCTTATTATTTCAATATGAGCGTCGATGGTGTCATTCAAGTGGCGCCATCTGTTGAAAATTGAAAAAACCGAGTTTGAAGAAATCTGGAGCAAATTTTGTGATTGAAAGTACATCTAGATATATTTATTAATATCATTGTCTAATGTTATATCTTTAGACAATGTTAGTATCTTTTTATCTCACAATTTGAAAAGGAAACTTTTGTTCTGAGGCTTGTGCACCAGATAGCATGATTTATCTCATCATCGAATCCCGTTTCTAATACTATAAGGTGTGGAGGTGTAAATAAAAATAATCTTCTGGTTGAATTTTATTTAATTTCATAATCGTTTCACAATAATTCCTATATCAGTCACAATGATCCCAATAGCAACAACGAAGTAAACAAAATAGGTTCCTGTAACCAACTACATGAAAACTTGCCTACAGACTACAGGGTGTTCCCGAAATGTAGAATATATTATTAATACAAGAAAATGCATATAAATGTTTTTCCTGAAATCATCAACTTTCCAAAAATTGAACAATTGAAATTTATGCCAAAAAGTAATAGCTGGCAATCCCACACCTATTAATTCATTTATAAATTGATTAATGCACTTGTATCTATAAAAAAGTTAGTATTTAGACGTGGTGTTGTCAGTTGGCAACATCGACTGCAGATTTCATAGATAATAAAGGACAACAAATTCGTTATGTTGATAAGGTAAACAAACTTGGATATATTTTGATCAGGTTAAAAACCTGCCATTCTGCTTATTTCTGTCCCACGTACCGCAAAGGCAGAGATAAAAGAAGAAATAAAGGAAGAGAACTCAGTTTTTAAGGGTTATGTTTACATTTGGCTTGTAAAGTTGTTAAACTAAAATTTATATTTTGCCCTGGATTGTTTTTTCTAAGAACAATTTGATTTTAAAATTACATAAACGTTAAGTGAACATCATTTTTGTTATTTCTCTGAGAAATTCAGACAAGTGGGTACAAAACACGCTTTCTTCATAACTACTGATAAATCCTGTAAATAATTGGCAAAGATAAATATCACTAAAAATTATGATTTATTTTTGTTGAACTTACCCTGAATTGATGAAAAATATTAATCGTAAATAACTTAAAAACAATTCAAACAAGTACTCTTTACAAGCCACAAAGTATAATAAAAAAGTTGGGTTATTTACAATTTTACAAATAACACCTGTAGTTTGTAAAAGTAGAGACAACAATGAAAAAATATATGTTCTTCTAACCCCATATTTCAAAAACTTATTTAGATAGTTCATCATAATCATAATCATTAAGTATAAACTTGCATTTGCTGTAGTAACCCAAAAACAGGAGAATTCCCCTAAAACATTTATTTCAAAATTTTTCATTCGTATATAGCAAAAACCTTGAATAATTTTTAGTTGAACCTAAATTATGGGCAGCATACAATTCTCTGAAAATATCGTATGCTGGAACTAAGCAAATATCTGTAGGTCACCCCATGGTTTTAAAAACATATCTAACGGTGAACGTCGACAAATTGAAGAGGTAATTTGACTTAGGTCATCGTGTATAACATCATATCTATAAAATAATACGAAAGTAAAGAAATAATCACTTCAATTCCTGTAACGAGAATACAGTTCTACATAATGGGCAAGCAGTCACAGTTACATTTTCTATAAATTCAACACCATACACAGTACATCTCAACATTTCCAAATCTACAATGTGTTCCTATGAAATTCATATTTTAGTGGATCTTTCAAATTATCAAAATAAAACTTATCTAGCCATTTGTGAATGTGTTGAACATGGAACTGTCTAGCCGCTATAACAGACCATGTATCTTTGGGATTTGCCCCTCTTAAGTCATAATGATGGGCTCCATCTGGTATTATAACAGCTAAAACATGACTACTGATATTTTTCAAAACTCCTCCAGTTGACCAGGGGTCGAAGAGGCCATTGCTGAAAATGATGTTGGAAGCTGTTTGTATATTTCTTCCACCATATTCGAGAATCGGCACTTCTTCATCTCTTGGTCGTACACCAAATTGTGTCATACACTGATCGGAGACTTCTTTGAAATCCCACGGTTTAGTTTGGAACATGTCATTATTTGTGGAGCACATAGGCATTATCATTTCTGTGCAGGACTGAAACAAACAATATTGTGACATCTGCTCTGAAAGTTCAATTTTCGAGCGCTATATATCGTGTCGAAGGCGCCCAATATATTCAGCCGTAGCTATACGTTTTACTTTACCCCACTAGTGCGTAAAGTATGCTATTACTGTAGAGTTTAACTTTCAGCCTTGGCTATATGTTTTACTTTATCGCAATAGTGCGCCAAAGTATGCTATTACTGTAAAATTGTAGCTTTACTATACTAACGTAATAATAAGATGTCACGACCAGTGACTTTATTTAATTTTGCTCTCCACTACGTGACTATATTTTTATATTTCTCTAAGGACTATCGAGCAAATATGATCATAGTGATCACAACATTTGTTTTAAGGTTTATGTCACATTGACATGAGGACTCGCCAACATCTTGTAGGGACACCTACCACACTCGTCCTTATCACAAATCTTAATGTCGCAACAACACAATTGTCAAATAATTCGTCCCTTATTGGTGCATAAACTAGTATTTTTTCTGAAAAAAGGAAATACTTTTACAGTGTAGAACTGGTTTTGCACCAATGTTACCTTAACAATTGATAATGCCCTTGAATGTTAACGACAGTGAGATTAACAATAGGTTCCCTCTTTTAAATCCGCAACATTTTATATGGAGTTCAAAACTGTGTGCACCAGTTTCCGAATAGAACACAAAATTCGCCACAATAGTTTCCCAATGGAATTGTTCTTTGGTGACCACCAACACATAATGGCACAATTGTGAAAAGTATAGCTTACGATAACAAAGGTTCAGAGTCATGCTTTGAAGTTAAATATTTCCTATATTTCCTATTAGAAATACCATTATTCTACTCTTTTTCATGTGTATTTTGGATTCCTATTTAAATAAACCGTTATTATTATTATTATTATCAAAATCTCAATCCAAACCATCATCTTTCCCAAGTTAGTTGACACTTTACTTTGGCGACAACCTAGTGGAAAGAATTTAGCGAACATAATTGATAATACAATCAATAATATCGATGAGCAGGACAATATTGAGTATTGAGCCTTTTCCGAGATGTGTCTCAACCACAGAAATTATATTATTAATAGAGTAATCAAAGTCATTATAAGAGTAAGTATATAGTATATGCGATTTCTATGGTCTCAACGAAGGATTGGCCAATGGCCAGATCTGTTCCAAGTGGATAAAGTGTTACTCCAAAATAATCCCAACCTTTTGGCTTTGACAAATTAAAATAAAATGACTGGGATGGTTTAGTTCCTAGAGGGTCATATAACATGGTTAAAATTTCCATCTTGAAGAACATTTTGAGAAAAATGCCGAACCAGGATTTGGTAAACATCCTATAATTCGCCTAGAGACCTGTCGTTTAGTGATACTGTATTTTTGTCTCCTCAACACGAATCCTACGTCAAAACACTATCAAAACAAGTAAATGATAACAAAAATGTTGAAAATTGAAACATTCTCAATTGAATATTGAATAGAAATATTTTTCTGAAAATTGAAAAATCTATGATAAAAAATAAATTACTTCCCCGGCTAAAGCCTTGCTGGACATTGAACAACATCTGATAGATATTGTGGAAGGAACCTAACACAAAATGAAAGATCTGAAGGTGAAAATTTGCATTTTTATTCAGATAGTTATTTGATTTTTCTACCCCAGTCTTAATTAAGAACTCATATAGATGAATGAGGCAAAGAATATTTTCAAAAAAACGAGTACTCACTATATAAATCACTTTTGTAACATTGATGCAAGAGTGGTCGCATTCACTATATAGGTCTTCAATACATTTTTGTTGACGAAAATATATTATCATAATGTGTTTATTTTGAGAGGAATATTTTGCGAAGAAAAAATCCCAGGTGTAGGGGTATATATGTTTTTTCATATGTGGTTCTGAAAAATTGGAACTTACCTGAAAATTCCATCCGAGTTCCCCCAAGTCAGCTGAGGTGGAGTTAATATCAATGCACTTGGTGGTTCCTGTATAATTTGTGTATACGCCCACAGCGTGACTAAGAGCTCTCAGTAAGCCCACGTTGTCTTTATAATCATAACTGTTAATTTTGCTGCAAAATGCCCTCACTGGATTTGCAGGTAATTGTGTCAGGAAATTTGTAGGATAGGGATAGTTGAGCATTGCCAGATTTACATAGACCTCTGAGAGCCAGTCAAGAAGTATGTCAACGTCATCATTTGTCTTCAAGGGAGAGCACAAATTCCAATCTTTGGAAAACTGGGATTTTCCAGTATCATTTGAGGTGGTAGCGCTGAAGATGAAGCAATACAAGAATTATTATAGCAATATTATTCAGCATGTTTCATTCAAAAATGGTATATATTTTTTTAATCAAAGTTGTATGGAGATTTTGCAGAAACATTTGTAGTTCTAATCAAGATGATCAATGGTACATTTTTTCTGGAAAAGATAATAATATGTCAAATAATACCGATGAAATGAATTTGAATTCCAGTGAATTAAAAAACTTCCATTACCATCCCAAAACATTTGAAAAGGTTATCTCTGAACAGCTATACAATCATGTTTTCTCTTGATTGATTATTGTTGCTATTATTGTTAATCCTGGGTTAAATTTTTTGTAGTATCTGCTTTATACTGTCACTTCATGTGTCTGAGGTAGATCTTCAATTCATACCGCTATCAGTTTTGGCTTCGAGATGTTGAATAATGATAATATCTGATATTATCCCATAAATCAGCATATATATACATAAATATATATACATAAATATATAGTGAAAGCTTTCGTAAATATAAACTGAATCTTTTGTTTTATCACTAGACAATGATACTCTGAGATTAAAGTTCAAGTTTGTGAGATCTTCGTATTATGAACATGATAGCTGCCCATCCATGATATCACAAAGATTTTAATTAATTATGGATTCATCCTCTAATCAATGATTTGTTTAATGAAGTGTTACATTCATTGCCAATTGGCGATTGAATGTTGCTGATAATACTTCAAAGCTACCAATAGTGGTTCCAAATATTAATAAATAAATAGTCGACGATCTATAATATAAATGTCCCTTCTTATGGACTCAAAGCAATTTTTCATTGATGATCCATAACTCCCCGCAAAAAACTCTCAAGATATTCTCATAAAAGTTTATGATAAAATAGAAATAAATTTTTTCTCATGAGTCAAATATTCTGGAGCAGGCATGTAATGTTTAGAGTTCCCTCTCAAGAATACAGCCATTGTATAGTTGATATTCCTATAAGATTTTTTTTGGAGGATTTTGAATCATTTTTTATGAAGAACTGTTAAATCTTGAGAATAAACTCTTCGATGTGATTTTGAATAAACGTAAGATAAAACCGATAATGAATCAATTTTGCATGCTTTTTTGCTTCCAACTGAATGACTTATAACTTGTAGAAAGGCATAAAGAAACATACTTTCTTTAAATATAATTTGAAAAAAAATATGTTCAGTACCTAAATTATAAAATATTCAGGTAGTGAGAATTTGAAAATGATGGTTTGTCAAACCCAACAAACAGTTTGGATTAGTAGACTCAAACTGCAAAAAATTAGTAAATAATTTATCAGTAGCAAGATTAGTTTAATGGTTTAATTTTGAAAAAAGTTGCAAATGACATTTTTCTCTGTATCTATGTGGCAATTTTTGAGAAAACGTCATATTTCTTAATATTTTTTGGTACCATTTCAACAAGCTTTAACTTTGACTAGAAATAAAATTATTCGTTTTTGCCTTTTTTGGTTCAGTTTTCCGAATCCAAATAAAAAACTAATATTGATGAATTCTCACCGTATCGCTTCCCAAGATTTCTTTATGGTATCGACACACTTGTTCCCTCCCAATCCAGAATAAACATTACTGGTGATCCTGTTGAAATTTTCACAAGGCGTCAGCCCTTTGAACATCCAAATTGGTGCAGAACTGGCTATCGCCCCGAGAACTGAGCCTGGGTACTTCATTCGAATCCAGGCGGAAAGCATACCTCCGTAAGACCCACCAAATGCTATTACTGGTACTTCGTCGAGATCATTTGTGGTGCTGTACTCTTTCTGGAGTTCGCTTATCAAGTAAACGTAGTCAGCCATTGCTTGACCAGATGACAAGTATCCCAAATACTTTGGGGAGGAGTAGGACAAGTTTCCGAAAGGTAAAGTTGTTCCATAGTATCTGTAAATATCAAATACATAGTATGTTCAAAAGTTCATGGATTAGTAATAAAGTAAAGACATTATCAATTTGTTCAGTAGGAAATGTGGTTTGTGTATTTTTATTGCATTTTTTATTAACAGTATAACCAACCACTATCGTATCCAAATGTAACCTTTGAAGAGGGCACAGACACACTTCAACAATCTATACAAGTGTAGAAGTATAGTATATCCATTCTATGTTGAATAAATTCATCTTCAACTCAAAATATAGGGTTCGTCCAGAATCGTACATATTATAATATTGAATTATGAAGGAAAACGGAAAGATAAATAAATATTAATCCCCATATAAAGTGTATAGTAGACCAAATTGAGTGGAAACTGTTCGCCGCGTAAAAACCAGTCGATAACTTCGCTGACTGTTTATTGCATAAATTACCGCAAACCACCACAGATTAATTTATTGGGTTTGGGATTGAATCTATCAGTAGAACAGTGGTGTGGGTGTGTCTGGGCACAGGCAGCAAAGTATGGCGAACAACTTCAGGAAAATTTTTGTGCAGTAGTCGAAAGTACCATCCACATAAAATTTCTGGCTCAAGCAAAGCGCTTTAAATTTGAAAAAATACTTTCAGACTGTTGTTTCAAACACAAGAAAATCCAAGCGCGTATTTAAGGGGCGGGGTAATGGAGGTAATTACCCCCCCAAGAAACTGCAAAATGTTTAAATTGATGGAATGGCCACCACAACTCTACTCAAATCTAAAACGTCGTGGACGCTATTGTCGCTAGGCATGTTCTCATTAGTCTAGTCGAAAAGTGAGTTTCCTGCGAAAAATCGTGCCAAGTCTACTAAAAATATGAGCGATGAATCATTCAATTCGGGAAGTCATTCTAAGAAAGATGTATTTTTCGATTTTTTCCGCCTACGAGACAAAAAAAAAAAAAAATAAACAGCCTAGTTTTTTCGTAATAGCTGAAAAACTAATGATGATAGAGAAAATAAAAAACAGTTTCTTGAAAAGGAGGAAATTTTCCATGAAAATTTCAATTCAACGTTGAAAATAGGGTTCCGCGTGGACGTTAATGCAGGAGTACAGCACCTCTCCAGAGAGCAATGCACATAACATATTTTTTTATACTATTCAGTATGAATTAAAAAAAAATTGTATAATTTAAACACTTGAAATAATGTAATTTCGTCAGAAAAAAAAATTCATTGGATTTTGATAATGTAAGGTTATTGAATATTGATAGAAAGATTTTTCTGTGAATTGAAAAATACACGATTAAAATGAAGTTATTTTTTGTGAATGTCTAACAGAAAACAACTACTTCCCCGGCTAAAGCCACGCTGGACATTGAACTACATCTGATAGATATTCTGAAAAGACCCTAACTCAAAAGAAAAAATCTGAAATTGAAAATTTGCATTTTCATTCAGATAGTTATTTGATTTTCTATTCCAGTCGCAGATGATTCCACATCTGATTTTATGAACATCCTGTTTATATTTTCAACAAATCAGTGAGGTTATTGTTAATTAAGAAGTTTTTTTGGAACCGCCGATTTTATTAAAAACCGAATTGTTTACAGAACGACTCCATATTTTGTTTTTGCTTCCTGGAACACATTTTACATGTTTACTCGATAATATCAAGCTATAAAATTGTTTAAATGTTGATTATCATGTTAATTATACATTTCTAAAGTTAACAAAATATGAGAAATCGAGTAAATATTGTCAATTTTTTTATTTTTTTTTTTAAGGCATTTTCCAACGTTCAAAAAAATACGCTATATGTTTATAAAATATTTATAAACAAATGGATAAGTTGAATATTTTTCAAATATTTTTGTTGTTATGTTGTTAAGAGTTTATTATGATTATAAAAAATATAAAATGTCAAAGTTTGTTTAGAACTAAGTAAGTAAACAATTAAATTAGTAATGAAAAAAATCCCATTAGGTATAGAGAATAACCAATTATTAATTTTAAAAAAAAAAAATTAATTATTTAAATAAAAAAAATATACAATTAAAAAAAATTAGTTTTTTTTTAATCATAATAAATTCTAGCAACCTTATGCAAAAAAACAATTTTTGAAAAATATTCAATTTATCCATTTGATTATAAATATTTTATAAACAAACTGCGTATTTTTTTTAAACGTTTTAACATGCCTTGTCAGTCATAAAACTGATAATAATGTGAAATATCAATTAAAAAATGGTGAAATATTTACAATCATATTTTTTAACTTAGAAATTTATAATTAACAAAATAATCAATTTTTAAACAATTTTATAGCGTGATATTATTAAGTACACATGTAAAATGTGCTCCAGGAAGCAAAAAATTATGGAGTCATTCTGTGAACAACTATTCGGGTTTAAATAAAATCGGCGGTTCCAAAAAAATTACTTAATTAACAATAGCCTCACATTATCAAAATTCAATGAAAACATTACTTTCCAACGAAATTACATTCTTTCAAGTGTTCAGCTGATACTATAATTTTTTTGAATTTTTAAATTCTTTTTCTTTTTAAATCTTGTGACGCTAACATATTTCCCTTGATAAAAAAGTGTCTTCATATTTTGAATACATTGCTAGTGGGGCATCCGCTGAACGAAGTTTTTCTTCGTTGAAGCGATTGAAAACTTGGCTGCGATCAACGATGCAACAGGAGCAGTTAGTTGGATTAGGTTTACTTCATGTTCATAGAGATGTTCAAATAAATGTTATTGAAAGGTTTGCAAATAACAAACACAGGAGGATTTCATTTTGGTTTTATTTTTATTTTAACGAAAGAAATCTTTGTTTTTGTACCTACTTATAAGTATATATATATATATATATATATATATATATATATATATATATATATATATATGTTTTTATTACATTTTGTATTTTTGTTTGAATTTGAATGAAAAAAAAAATACTTATGTTTTTTCTACCTATAAGTAGAGGTATATCTTGATATCTTGTTTATATCATTACCCCCAAGCAGAATTCCTAGATACGCCACTGAGAAAATCAATCAGCGATTGGCAATAATGGAATCACCCCGACTCGTCCTCCAACGGCAGGATTATTTACATCAAATATCCTACCTTGGACTAAACAAAAAAAATATTTACGACCATCTCATTCAACTCGTCATTGAAACTCGAATAAAATTATAGAATATCTTGTAGTGCTACATTTTATTAGGAATCTTGTACACATCTGTGTTTATCCTATTGTTGATCAACCTTATCAGCGGTCTACCTGTGTTGCCTGTACATAAATGTCCTGATCGACCGCAGGACGAGAAGAGTGTGACCTTTTCAGTACCTAGAGATGAGATAAAAAAACAGGCCTCGGAAATAATTATACAACTACTAATTATAAATAATATAAACAATACACATATATCACCTACACAAAAAGCAAGATGAGAATGATTCATACTAGTGGCTAGCTGAATGAGCATTTCACTCGCATGCCAAAAAAAAATGTTGAATATGCATTTTTTTCTTCTTTGGTGTTCTTTAGATTGGTTCGTCTAAAGATCGATTTCGATATGTTGTTTTGAAAGTTCTCATGTACCTGTTTTGTTAATCTGTTTAATAGCGATATTCTCAGATAATCCTAAGATTCGTTGTAAAGCATTTGGGAAGTTGTTTTTGTGTATGATAGTTTTCAATTTAATTGATATTTTCCTCCTCAAATAGATCGCAATGTGCATTGAGCTGCATATCAGGAATTCGATACGAATTGCATGTGGGTAAACAAAAACGTCATTTAACGTTGAGCCAGTGTTGCCAATATTACAAATGCGATTTACCCAACACGCGTCATCAAAATCCCCAATTTTACCCAACAATTTCCAAAAATCCCCAACATTTTACCCAACAACTTCCGAAAATGTCCTACTTTAGAAAGAAGACTAATTATAGTTTGATTTTCAAAAATGAAGAAAATTAATGGATGGTGTTGTGTTTATCTACCTGGCTATAATTGAAATGAACCAAAAATTAACTCGCAGGAGGTCTTGACACTTTTAGCGATTGAATATTCAGATCAGTTTTTTATATGGTACTCGACGTACTCCAATAGGTATATTAATTAAGATTAGATGGTAAGTAAACAATTAAAACCGCAAGTAATTAAAGAAAAAATTAAAAAAAAAAAAAAAAAAAATATATCACAAAAAAAAATTAAAAATAAAATAAAAATTGTATAAACAAAATAAAATAAATATAATAAAATTTAAAATAACAAATAAAAAAGGTCTGTTTTAATAACAATTATTTTTGTTTCCAAATAACAGATTTAATCATTTTTTCAGAAGGACTAAATGTTATACAACCCCCTTCTTCCTGAATACCTTCTTTCGTGCTCAAAATGGCACTGATTGTTTCGGTCTTTAATTTATTGCGGTGTTCCACCTTAATATTTTTTAATGAGCTAATAAACACCCTTTCAACTGAAGCGTTGGAGAAAGGGGGTATAAGCAATAAATTAATTACAATTTTTAAATTTGGAAACAATGGCATATTAACACAATTTTTCAGTTGAAAAACACGTTTCCAGAATTCTTCAGCTGGGATGTTTGTATTATTCAATTCGTATTCAGGGTGGTACTTTGGGGTTCGGTGGTTGGGATTCACAGCCATACAATCGTCAAAGTTTAAGGTGAGAAATTCTCTACTTAATTAAATCCAGTCCATCGATGTACGACAGAGATTAATTAGACAATATCTAAGGTTTTTTAAAATTTGCGAATTACCCGAAATTACCCAAAATTTTTAATTACCCAACAGAATCCCCAACATCATATAAAACACCCAAATTGCGGGTAATTACCCAACCATTGGCAACACTGCGTCGAGCGGAAAGCACGTTAATTTTTTCTCAGGTTTTGAATACGCAGGGACGGATATAGCTCTCGAAACGTCAACTGTTTATTATCCAATTCATTTAACTTATTTTTTTTATGGAAAATATTCAGACAAGTTACTGTCTGATCGAGTACTTTTTCTACATACGAAAAATATTTTGGTAAGCTATCGAGGCAAACGAGTTGATTTTTCCTTCTACCCTTCATTCGTTAATAATAATAATACAATAATAATGTTTATTTAGTTCGAACAATACAATAATTATATAAGACAGTCTAGATCAACAGAGTAAATTTAACTAAACAGGGTAGGATTACATTAAACTTACAACTAAGTGTATATACATACAATTTTATCAGTGCAACCCATTAAGAACGTCAAGGTTAAGCATGGGTACACTGACCAGTAAAGAAGTTATATAGGTATATTACACATCTTTTATTTTTATCGTGTATATATAATTTTTTTTTTAGATTTTTAATTTATTTGTAAATCAAAAATTTTATGAATGTTTTCGGCATCAAGAGTTTTTATATATCTTTTGAAAATGTTTTTTTTTAAATGATAGTGAGTTTAATTTTCTCATATAGGTTTTATACATTTCTGGAAGATAGTTAAATAAACGTGGTGCTATAAATTGAAAATATCTAGTTCCTATATATTTTTTAGCTGCGTTTGTTTGTACAAAGGTTTTTAGACTTATTTCTAGTTTGGTAATGATGGTCAAGTGTTTGCAAGTCAGGACGGTTTTTAAATAGGTAAATTACCAAACTACAGATATACATTGCAGTTGCCTCAAACTCTTAGCATTTGCTTCTTTAAACAGTAGCTCTGTGTTCTATTTAATATTTTTGAAATGAATAGCTTTTACGATTTTTTTTTGGAGTATTTCAACCTGTTCCAAATTACTAGGCATGGTTCCTCCCCAGCTGGCAATACCGTATCTTAGATGAGATTCAACAGGCGCAGTAAACTGTTTTAAGATTTGGTAAATACAATATTTTTCTCAGTTGTTTAAATTTATATAATAAATATCTTAACTTCTTAGCAACGTCTGACAAGTGAGCAGTCCGTCTTAAGAGATAATTTAGTTTTATCCCAAGATATTTTATTTCGTTTTTCAGAAATATATCGATGTTATTGACAGTAATTTTCTTATAGGAAGGTAAATTATTTTTATAACTAGTATCTTGTGATTAAAAATGTCGAATATATTTTTCAAATCATACTCAAGTTAATTTTTTAAATATTTCCATGTTTTAGCATAATATATTATGGCCGTGTATTAATTTGCCTGTAGAGTTGTAAGAGAATATATCATTTAAATATAGATTAAATAATATTGGCCCCAAAATGTTCTCAGATTCTGAAGGCCATAGTCATAGCAAGGTACCATCACCTTAATTGTAACATCGCTGTAATGTACAGAAGATGTTTTTTTAACTATTTTTATTTAACGTCGGCCTATTTCTGCGACCAGGGTTTATCGCCAACTCCGGTGACTACGCTTCTCCCAACCGGAATCCTCTGGTGTGTCCAACCAGGGATAATTTTTTAATAAACCCAACATTCATGAACTCGGGACCGCCATCTTAACTTCCCCTTCGAAGGACGCCATATCTTTCGCTATGCCTCGTGCTCATTGATTTGTTTGAAAATATAAACACGGTGTTCATAAAATGACATGTGGAATCATCTGCGACTGAAAGATAAACTTTAGTCACTATCTTCCATCTTTCAAGATAACCTCTTGGGGGTATTCATGTTTTCCTCCTAACTCATAATCCTTGACCACCCAAAAGTCCCCTTCTTAAATCCTCTCATTTTCTTGAAAAACTTCCCATTTCCAATTTTGAATAGATTCTGACCTACTCTTTTGTCATCCTGATTTTTACCCTAGCCTACCCAAAAAAAATAGTTTTTTTCAAATAGATTCTGACCATAAATGCACAAAACATTTCGTTTTCCTCATTGCCAATTCTATTTTTTGCCTTTTGAAGAGACAAAAAATGTTTTTCAACATACTTGATTCAATAAAATCCTTGTTAATTTTGAGGTTGAAATGTGATTATTGTGAATAATGATCACAGGAAATGGTAGATATATTACTTACCTATGTTCAGCGAAAACTAGTAGAGCATTAAAATGTTGTGCAATATCGTACATGAACCCAGTATTCTGGGCGAACATAGTGATATCTCCTTCATTTCCGGTGTAGAAAAATATCGGTCCCCTCTCCACATGGAACGTGTCATTGATTAAATACCTTAACTTGAATGTAGAGTTCGAAGTGAAGCTGAAACAGAGATTTTCTAGAGTTATCTAACTATATCCAAAATCAATATTAGAGGCACAGTTTACCAATTTTCAATTAAATTTCAATTTATTTCATATTTTTTCTTCCAATTCACGATGTCAAAAGGAATAAAAATCAAACGTTCCCATGAATTGGGCAACAATATGAAGAAAGATTCAATAATATTCCCAAGCAACTCTAATGGGCATTTTACTAAGCAACCGTCAGTTGATCCAATTATCATTCTGATTTTTCGTAGTGAAATATACGTTTTAATAGGATGAGGTGTTTGATCTACCCCTCGTAGCATTATTGCAATAATCATCGAAATCAACTGGTAAAATTATCAGCAAAAATTATCCCCGGGAAACAAGGAAATTCATAGTGTCGATCAAAAAAATTATTGAAAAATTATAATAAATTATTCCCCTCCCTCTAGTTTCCTGAAGTATCTGTATAAAAATTCGTTGCAAAGATAATGTGGAAAACTATGTACAGAAAAACTACAAAGTTTAGGGTTGAAAAATTGGGGGTTTGATAATCTCCCATCCCCTATCTCATAGTGTCGATAAAAAAAAATATAATAAATTATTCCCCTCCCTCTTGTTTCCTGAAGTATCGGAATAAAAATTCGTTGCAAATATAATATGCCGTCAATATTGGTAAAAAACTGAAGCCATTTTAAAATGTTAACATTTTGAAGAAATAGGAGGCACCAATAAAATGAGAGGTTTCGTATTTCGAATTCTTTTATTATTGCTCAAAAACTCTAAGACCAAAATAATCGCTATAAATTGTATTAAAATTTATTTTTTTGGCTTGGGAAGTTTCGGAGGAGCGTGTTTTTGGAGCAGATTTTCAACAATATCTGTAAAACTATATTAAACAAATATGAAAAGGGTATTTGAAATTCTTATAATTAGCCTCTTAGAACTATACTCCACATGGCCGACTAGCAAAAAAAATCTTGTCTTGAAATTGTCTCTCTCCAGACTTTTCAGATGAATATTGTTTTAAGATAATTAAGGAACTGGTAGATCGGAGAATAACTCAATATACGCGTTTTTTTATCTTCGTTACTAATGAATTTATTTCTTCGCTGAACCATTAGATAATTCCATAATTCGATGACAGATACATTTCTGCATATCAGATTGGAATCAATCTTCAGTATAAAATCGGGAATATAATTCAACACAAGAAATAAAACATTGTTGTCCTAGGTTATGAGAAACCTGTCACATTGTCAAGTCAGGCCCTACCCTGGAAAAATTGAGCGCGGCGGAAGAAGACGCCAAAAAAATTAATGAAATAAGTATATTTGTGTTAAGTGTCCTCATCTTTGAGGTTCAGAAGAATTAAAAAAGTGACATTCATAAAAAAGGTCGAGTACAATCCTTTGAGATACTGGTTGGTTGAGTCGAGTTATACCAATAACCTATTTTAGATTTCAGTTAGAATAAATATACGGATGCTTTGGGAAAAATTTGTATAATGATGCAATGCATCTGGTACATCTTTGAAAAAAAAAATGGAAAGTAAGCTAATATATGTGTATATGTTGTTAGTATTATGGTACATATCAAATAGAGTTGATGTAAGATTACGCATATTACAAATTTTAATATTTCGCAAGCTTTCTAGAATTTAAATAAATTAAATCGCCATTCATTTCAATAATTTTTTCTTGAACATGGATGCATCATCAAGAACCTTTTAGGATGCTGGACGTTGTTTCATATATTAAGGAAATTTTTGAGATAAATTTGAGTAACAAAATTTCAACCGGGAAAAAAACAAGCGCGAAAGAAATAAACGAAACAGAACTTTTGCATGAATAACAAGTCTGCAAAATTCCCAAGAAAAAGGGGTCTCTCTGGCCAACTTTCTGGATTGTTGCTACAAGAGATCGTTTTCTGAATACTCTATTAACTACTCACGATCTATAATTGGTCAGATCATTTCTGTAGAATGTGTAACAGAGCAAGACATTGAAATGCTTACAAATGAATTAGAAAGAAACCAGTTCCACGTTGAAATTGCCACCCCTAAACGAAAATATTGAAATTAAAACTTACCTTGTCGCAAACTTGCAAATTTTTTGGAATGTAAAGTAATTAGTCTTCAATTTTCATTTTCTGTCGCTTGAAATGCTAATGAATGTGGCTTTTTTCCCAGAAAATTTTATCTGCCGTCATTTTATAATAAATTTCGCTTAGAATGATGGTGATAGTAATTTTGTTTTGCTACATAAGACCATACCGTTCAAAAATTATTTTGGCTCTCAATATTTTGCACGACGCGGCGGTGCCAAATGGGCTTGGCGCGGCCCTGTGCATGGTAGAAGCTGAGAAGATATCTAATCTCGTTCAAAAATGTTTTATATATTATACGATTCAACTCCAGTACTGCCCTCGTATGTATATATATATATATATATATATATATATATATATATATATATATATATATATATATATTGATGATACAAAAATACAAAGTAATCATGTTATGTACTCACCTGAAATGATCCAAAGGAACATCTATATATTTTGTAACATATGCATACGTCGATGACCTAGAGAAAACTGCAGAAAAACTGCTCAAAATAATAATGAACAATCTCATTTCACTAAACGTTCAATATTAACTGAATGTTGTTTGGCTTATTCAAAATAATTGACCCCAAGTACTTATCATCTACAACCTCTATTTATATATGGTTATTAACAGTGCTGAATCGATCCCTTCCTCACGATAAGGAATCATTGTTCACATGGAGATCAACAAAATGTTTAAAAAAATAGTAAGTAAACAAGTATACAGTCATTATCATGACTAGATCTTGATTGTTTTTTGTTGTTTGCACTTTTACTGCGAATTACTTTTTTTTAGCATTTCCCCATTTTCAAACCCACAAACAGAGTTGATTGCTAATAGTCTGGGATTTTCATCATTCGTAAAGAATTAAATATCTGCTTTGAAGATCCTCCATCGAATTTTTTTAACATGAACCTGCACAAAACATGCATTTACTTTGTTTTTGGACAAAAAATGTGGATGTTTGTGTAAAATTATATTTGCTGCAGGTGATGATTGCCTAATTCTTGTTGAATCTATATCTATCTTTGAGTTCCAATTTTCCTCAAATAGCTTTCCTATAGCAATAATATTTTCAGTGCAAACAACTACTGCAAGCCTTGGTTCATCCTCTAACATAAACTTTCCACGTTTGAATTAATGAAGCCAGTGAGTAACTGTCGCCAAATACCGCCACAAAATGTTAATGACCGTAGTTGTATGTATGTTGAACTTTCAAGTTCAAGTTCATTCAAATTCAAATGAATACACAAATTTTTATTAGAGATTTTTTTGAACACGTGATAAAAATTATATAGGTTAATCCAAGTACAACTGATATGATAAAAACATTTTGTTAAGGGTCTTCATCCCTGAAAAAACAGCATTCAGAAACTATTTTATTCTCTAATTTATGAAGGCATGTATGAGTGTATTCAGATAAAAATGATTTAAAAAAATTATATAAGTATTGAATAAACGAAAAGGGCATTTCCCCTCATATTTGGGCATTTTTGAACATTGCCACCATCAAAACGAAAGAATATTATTGTATTGTTTCATTTCAGTATTGAAATCTATCATTTAGTTAGTTAAACGTCATCCTCATTTCACAAGAATGTGTTGTTTTCGCGAAATGGATTTCCTTGCATTATTCGAAATGGGAAATATCCATTTTCATCCAAGACAACTAATGAAGTTTTGTTTTAGCCTTCGACTAGTGAAATTTAATTATTTCTTACAATTCTGAATTCCAACATGGAATTATCATATATCCAGTGTGAGATCTGGCACAGGGTCAGATTACTTATTATATTCCTTGCACCTTTGACATATCTGCTATTAAACTACAATTACCGGAAATAATATTAAATGAAAGTACATTCAATTTTAATTAAACGAAATTGTTTTTACATGCTTTTATTTAGTTTCACCTGTCCCGGTGTCTGTCTGTCTGTAATCAAATCTTGCAAGTTAAATTTGACCCACTTCTAGTTGCCCGATGAACGCGAAATTTGGCAGGTGTTTATAGTTCCCGTGACAATGCATTATAGAATTTTTGTTAGAGAAAAAAACAAAATGGCGGCTCTTTGGCCATTTATTCAAAATTGGTATTGGGGTTTTCGGGGTCGGAGATCATGAATTTTAATTCAAAATTCACAATTTCAAGATGGCGGCACCCATATGGCGGACGAGTTTTGTAATTATTGTCCGATTTGATTCAAAATTGGTATGTAGGGGTTTTCGGGGTCGAAGATTATAAATAAATTCATAAAATCAAAATGGCGGCTCCAAGATGGTGGACGATCTCTGTATATGGTCCAATTCCGATTCTATTCAAAATTGGTATGTGGAAGATTTTGGGGTCGGAGATTATGAATTTTTTGTCAAAATTCATAAATTGAAGATGGCGGACGAGTTTTGTAATTATGGTTCGATTCTATTCAAAATTGGTATGTGGGGGTTTTCAGGGTTGAAGATTAGGATTTTTTGTCAAAACTCCTAAAATCAAAATGGCGGCTCCAAGATGGCGGACGATCTTTGTAATTATGGTTCGATTCTATTCAAAATTGGTATGTGGGGGTTTTCGGGGTTGGATTGGATTTTCTTTCAAAATTCCTAAAACAAAATGGGCCAAGATGGCGGACGATCTTTGTAATTATGGTCCGATTCGATTCAAAATTGGTATGTGCGGGGGTTTTTGAGGTTGAAGATCATGATTTTTTGTCAAAATTCATAATATCAAAATGGCGGACGATCTCTGTGATTATGGTCCGATTCTATTCAAAATTGGTAAGTAGAGGTTTTAGGGGAGATTATGAATTGTTTGTCAAAGTCCATAAATTCAAATGGCGGACGAGTTTTGTAATTATGGTTCGTTTCTATTCAAAATTGGTTTGTGAGTGTTTTTGGGGTTGAGGATTATTATTTTATTTGTCAAAATTCATAAAATAACAATGGCGGCTCCAAGATGACCGACGATCTCTGTGATTATGGTCAGATTCTATTCAAAATTGGTATGTGGAGATTATGAATTTTCATTCAAAATTCACAAATTCAAGATGACGGACGAGTTTTTATTTTGAAAAATAGTGAACTATTTATTGTTCGTTTATTACACTTCGAAAACACAACACATTAACACACTCTGACAATAAAATAATCACAGTTTAATACTAGAATGTACCGCGTACCGCAGTGCACTAAATGAATGAACTCACTATGAACTAATTACTACTACCTGTTGTCCCGCGTTACGCTAGACTTTATATATACGCCTCCTCAGCATCCAGAAGCTTCCAGCACCTGTTCGTCATTTCGTGTAAACATCTTGATGATTCCATGTTTGCTTTGGAAATTCCAACCATTACATCGTCTGGCTGATGATACTCACACAGTGGCATACTGTACTTATTTTCGTAACAGCAAATATTTTACGATGTTTTTTTCTTCTGAAAATCTCGTGGAAAAACCATTTGGAATTATCTGATCGCGCTCCGCTTCAATAAGTTTCCAGTATAGAAACTGATTTATATTTCTACCAAATATGTATTTGATGATTTCACCCGTTTGACTTGTATCAAACACAATTTTAAAAAAAAAACGGAAAACTTCGGAAACGGAAAAAAATTTAAATTTATCGATTTTCTCAATATTTCAATAGCAGAATACATTTTTTCGTAGATTGAAACATCACAAAGTTTCAAGTCTATAAGCCAAAGAAACCCGCACCAAATACATAGGAAAATGGCCCTCCGGCAATTTTGAAATATTTTTGGGATATTGTGGTACAAGTCACTAGAAGTAAAACGAACAAGTTTAAATTAGTTTCTATGTCTAGTTTCGGAGATATAAATTTTTGAAAATCATAGAAATGGCTGTTTAACTAAAACATAGTATAAGGTTCAATTATCCAAAAGTATTACTTTTTAGATGATTAGAAACTAAATAATAGCATTGCTGGTTTAAAGGAAGACAAATGACATGTCAGTCAGTCGGTCGTTAAGACAAAAGAAATCTCCTATTATACAGAGGTCAAAGATACGACAATTTAGCATATTTCGCCAATCTTTATCATTTGGTCCCATTAGCGGGACTGAGCAATTTTCATTAAAAATATATTTATTGGGAGTCTTTTTCTTTAAAAGTTTTAACTTTCTTCCAAAACACTAATTGTCTTAAAAAATGTTTGTTTTTTAGACTTCATGTTTTTAACATTATTTAAAACAGCCTTTTTGAAACAATAAATCCGCTTTGAAGCCAACACTACTTGAGGAAAACTTATCGTAATTGCTTAATATGATTAGCTACAATCACATTTTATACAAATATAGGTAGAAATTGGTTTTGCATCTAATATATATATATATATATATATGTTTGTTAATAATTCTTGAATGGACCTGTCAATTTGAATAATATTTTTCACTTATACTTTAAAGTAAATTACCCTCCATTAATATCCTATGTCTGGTTTTTGTAATATAAATATTGAAAATTGATATTCTATAGAAAATATTATCCAATCTTATTTCTTGATGAAATAAATATGATCTTGCGGCGCAAAACAATTGCGCCGTTAAAAATATCATGACCATAACCCGTGTGACTATTAACGGCGTGGCTATTGACACGGTGGGGATGGTTCATAATTAATGTAACGAACCTAGGCCGGACCTGTCGCCTCACACGTTGCCATCGACAGCGATGAGATCATCCCCGGAGATATTCGAGAACCATCCAGTCGCTCTTCCGCGGAAAACAACGGTCAATATTGGAAACAATTGGAACATGCCGTCGCCAACTGCCGGAATTCGAAAGATCGGGAATCCTGTGACGGAGATAAATAGGTAGCCCTCAAGATGGCAAGAACAGTCTGAACGAGCCCATACGATCGAGCTATACAGTGTAGTTAGTAATATAAATTAAGTTGTATATTTAAGTGTTAAATAAATTAGTAGAACCAAGTTAAGTTTATTTACGTTACAATTGGTGTCGGAAGTGAGATTTTGAAAATAAACAAGTGATCGTGGATAGTCAGAAAAATAAATTGATAGACCTTTTTGTACGCCCAAAATAGACAGTGGCCCGGTTTTCGCGAAGTGGACAATTGTGCGTGGGAATATAAACTGATACACTCTTCGCGTGAAACAGACAATAGACTGGTGGCCCGTGGAAAAGAATTCGCGAAGTGAATTTTTAACAAACTGATAAACTTTTTCGTGTGAAACAGACTGATACCTCGTCAAAGACAAAATGTGTTCAAGAAAAGTGCGCCTTGCGGACTTGAAGGTAGCGGAATTGAAACAGGAATTGGAGGAAAGGGAACTGGAAACAACGGGTAAAAAGCAAGTACTCCAGGAAAGCCTTGCAGAAGGACTTATACAAGAAGGTGAGGACCCCGAAACATTTTTATTCGAAGTTCCCGGAGGTGATTTAAGTTTGGTAATGAATAAACTCGAAGAAACTACTAAATCCGTGAAAGAAGAACTGCAACAAAATTCTAGAAATCTGGAAGAGAAGCTTCAGGAAAATTCTATAAATCTGGAAGAGAAGCTTTCTAGAAATCTGGAAGAGAAGCTTCTAGAAAATTCAAGAAGTCTGGAAGAAAATGCTAGAAATCTGGAAGAGAAGCTTCAAGAAAATTCTAGAAATCTGGAAGAGAAGCTTCTAGAAAATTCAAGAAGCCTGGAAGAAAATGCTAGAAATCTGGAAGAGAAGCTTGAAGAAAATTCTAGAAATCTGGAAGAGAAGCTTCTAGAAAATTCAAGAAGCCTGGAAGAAAATGCAAGAAGCCTGGAAGAGAAGTTCCTGGAAAACACAGAAGGCCTAAAAAAAGAATTGTGTGGTGTGGCTAAATTTCTAGAAGAAAGAATGGGAACCGTTGAGACAGAGATAGATAAAATTAGGGAGCAAATGAACACGGAAATGGACAAAATAAAGGAAACGATCAGTAAGCTGGAAAAACAAATTAATAGTGCGTCCTCCACAGAGATGGTTAACGAAAATGCAATGCTGGACTTGAGTTTGAACGTGGATAAAGTTCAAGAGGGTATAAAAGATGTCAAGGTCATTTCAGAAATAGGGAAGCTTTCCATGAAGCCGCCTCAGTTCGACGGAAAAACTCCATGGGCAAATTACCGCCGGCAGTTTGAAGCAGCGGCCAAAGCAAACGGATGGAATGCAGGGGAAAGAGCTGTAGCACTGACACTTGCATTACGTGGAGAAGCGACGAATATTCTACAAACTCTTACCGCCCAAGAACAGGAGGACTATGATCAGCTGATTGAACATCTAGAATTACGATATGGCCAGGCCCATTTGGAACACGTATACCACTCCCAGCTGAAAAATCGCTGTCAGAAATCGGGCGAATCCTTACAAGAATTTGAAACTGACATTGCACGCTTGGTTCGTCTCGCATATCCAGCCATACCGGAAAATGTAATGGAGCGATTAGCGGTTCAGGCATTCTTGGATGGACTCCGTGACCAAGAAACCAGACAAGCGTTGATATTAGCTCGTCCAACACATCTCGTATGCCGTACTTGCACGCGCTTTGAATAAAAAAACGAAGCAGCAAAACAATGCTGCAAAAGCCAAAGTAAAGTTCAAACGATTAAGGAAGACTCACAGGAGCCTGCTAACTTGGAAGCTGCCATAAGAAAAGTGATGAAGGAAGTGTTGCCTGAGAAAAGACAGATGAGATGCCGGAATTGGAAAATTGGACATGTGCGTAGCAAATGTCCAACATTCATCGACCCGATGCAGGAAAACTAAAAAGGTCGACGAGATGGGGCAATCGTCGGCATGTGTCCTGCAAGCCCCGGTTAACAACGCATATGTCGCGATCCTTCAACGACAGAACAAAGGTGTCTTCGTGGACGGTCTCATCACTAACTGAGCCTTGCACCATGCTGCTAGATACAGGTGCGACTAGGACAATTCTCGGGCCTTCCTTTGCCAGAACACCGGAACGGATTGAACTGACAACTTGAAGCTACGCACAGCAACAGGGAGCCAGCTACTGTATATGGCGAGCTACCGATTGAAATAATTTTGGGCAGCACTAAAGTGAAACATCAGGCACTTGTAGCGGACATCGAAGACGATGCAATCATCGGAATGGACATCATGAATTCCAGAGGGTTTGAATTGATTTCAAAGACGGCGTCCTACGTGTCAACGGAGAAGAGCTGGTGCTTCATGGGAGAAGTGAGGGTTGATCCGTGTGTTGTTGGCTGAAGATGTAAGCGTACCTGAGAGGGCTGAAACCATTCTGGAGGCTCGCCTGGACGGGAGTACGAGCAGTGGAAACGTGGTGATGTTCGAGCCCAAACTTCATGATGAGAAAATTGGACGAGGGATTGCACTAGGGAAGACCTTGTTGCGTGCTGACAAATTTGTGCCCGTAAGGGTCATGAATGTCAATTATTTTCCAGTGACCTTGAAGAAAGGAACAATATTGGGGCACTGCTCGTCAGTTTCCTCAGTGATCCGGAGGTACGAGGTACGATTAGCCAACGCAACAACTTGCCCACAGAACTAGAAAAATTAGTTGCCATCTCTTCCAAAGATATAAAACCAGCTCAACAGCCCAAACTAAGAGCTTTAGTTAAGAAGTACCAAGACATCTTCGATACCGGACAAGCAAAAGGAGGTCGAACTAATGTGGTCCAGCACAAGATTGATACTGTGGATGCCCGACCGATCCGGCAATCAGCAAGAAGACTTCCTCTTGCCAAGAAGGAAGAGGCTGACAAAATAGTCAGCGATATGGGAAAAGAAGGAGTTATCGAACCATCTGACAGTCCCTGGTCCCTCCAGTCGTACTGGTGAAGAAAAGGATGGATCGACACGCTTTGTGTAGACTATCGCCAACTTAATAATGTCACGAAGAAGGACAGTTACCCTCTCCCGAGAATAGATGACACCCTAGACACGTTGGCTGGTTCCACGATTTTCTCGACCCTGATCTGAAAAGTGGATACTGGCAAGTAGAACTGGCTCAGGAAGATCGAGAAAAGACTGCTTTACCATCGGCTCAGGATTGTGGCAGTTCACCGTTATGCCATCGGCCTGTAATGCTCCCGCCACATTCGAAAGATTGATGGAGACAGTGCTGAAGGGACTCTCATGGAACACGTGTCTAGTGTATCTCGACGACATAATTGTCGTCGGCAGATCGTTCGAGGACCACGTAAAAAACCTGGAGGAAGTATTCCTGCGACTGAGGAACTCCGGATTGAAGCTGAGCCCTAAGAAATGTCATCTGTTCCAAAAAGAAGTACGATACCTCGGCCACGTTGTCTCTGGGGAAGGAGTAGCAGTGGATGACCAGAAGATCAAAGCTGTTAAGGATTGGCCCATCCCAAAAGACATTCACCAACTTCGAAGTTTCCTTGGTTTATGCACATACTATCGCCGATATGTGCTGGGATTCGCCAACATCGCTAAACCACTGACCAGGCTCACGGAGGGTCAAACAAAGTTCCAGTGGTCCGAAGAATGTCAAGACTCATTCAGGAAGCTAAAGGAGCTTTGATCAAGCCTGTATGAGTATCCCCCCCAAAGGAAATTCATTTTGGAACGGACGCCAGCAACGTGGGACTTGGAGCTGTCCTATCTCAGATCCAGGAGGAACAGGAGAAGGTCATTGGTTATTTCAGCAAGACGCTTAGCAAACCAGAGCGCAATTACTGTGTCACCAGGCGAGAGCTGTTAGCTGTTGTAAAGGGAGTGGAGCACTTCTACAAGTACGTGTATGGAAGAAGATTCCTGTTGAGAACTGACCATGCAGCTCTCAAATGGCTCTTACAGTTCAAAAATCCTGAGGGTCAAGTAGCACGTTGGATCGAGAGACTCCAAGAATTTGATTTCGAGATCGAACATCGAGCCGGAACTAGCCATAAGAATGCAGATGCCTTGTCGCGAAGACCATGTCCAGATGATTGCTCACATTGCCGACGAGCAGAAGAGAAAGAAGCAACACTTTGTAGAACCGCGGCAATGGATGACAACTGGAATGACAGCAAGATCCAGAAAGACCCCCCCCTTGGCCGGAACTAGCCATAAGAATGCAGATGGCATTGGGCACAATGGAACTCTCTTATTCTGGACAATGGGATCCTGAAACGTGTGTTGGAGGCCGATATTGGTGGGGAAGACAGACGCCAAATAATTGTTCCCAGGAACAGAAGAGAGGAAGTGCTGCGGGAAATCCATGATGGAGTCGCCGGAGGACATCTGGGAGTGACGAAGACCCTGCAGAAAGTGAGGCAACGGTTTTACTGGGCCAATTGTCAAGCTGACGTCCAGGACTGGTGCAGGAAGTGCGCTGCATGCGCTGCAAGCAATGGACCTCGAATACGACCCAAGGCCCCGATGCGTCAGTACAACGTAGGCAGCCCGTTCGAGAGAATCGCCATTGACATCGCCAGCCCGTTTCCCGTATCCGACCACGGGAATAAATACATCCTTGTGGCAATGGACTACTTCAGTAAGTGGGCGGAAGCCTATGCCCTGCCCAACCAGGAAGCCATCACCGTCGCCGACGTCTTGGTGAAAGAGTGGATATGTCGATTCGGTATTCCAATGGAGCTGCACTCGGATCAAGGCAGAAATTTCGAATCCAACCTTTTCCAAGAAATATGTCTACTGCTGAACATCCGCAAGACAAGAACCACGGCCCTACATCCGCAGTCCGATGGAATGGTGGAACGGATGAACAGGACGATCAACCGCCACTTGTCCAAGGTTGTCTCTGACCATCAAAGAGACTGGGACCAGTATCTTCATTTGTTTCTGATGGCCTATCGATCCGCAGTACACGAGTCAACCGGTCAAACTCCTGCTAGTGTTACAATGGGCCGAGAACTGCGACTGCCTTGTGACCTGAAGTTTGGGATACCGCCAGGACAAGACACTGCGGGAGAGGACTACGTCAGCAAACTTCGGCAGAGAATGGACGACATCCACGAACGAGTCCGGTTGAACATCCAGAGTGCCAGCGATAAAATGAAGAAGACCTATGACATCAAGGCCGACGCTGGAGGATTTAAGGTTGATGACCTGGTTTGGCTGTACAACCCCAAACGTCGTCGTGGACTATCACCAAAGTTGCGGAACTCGTGGGAACCCGTATAAAATCGTGAAAAGGATAAACGACCTTGTGTACCGAATCCATAAGCCACCCCGAGGGAAACCAAGGGTCGTCCATTTCAACAGGTTGGCCCCTTACGCTGGAAACCATGACCAAGTTCGCACCCTCAAGCCACCGGAGGATGATATGACGTTCGAGAAGTTTATGTCCTTGTATTCAAACGGGCAGAAAGTTCTACATGGGGTTACTAGAGAGGAGTCACGAGACCTTTTCGAGGTGCCTGCTGACTACGCACTAGCGCACTGTGTGGCAGAAGATCTTCGAATGTCCAGGGGCATCGCCGTAGTGTTCTCCAAGAAATTTGGTCAACTCCAAACACTGCGGGAGCAGAATCCAGAAGTTGGTGGGGTGCTACAGTTGAAGAAAGGCCAGAGAAACATCTACTACCTAGTTACCAAGAGGCATTCCCAAGATAAACCATCCTATGAAGATGTCTGGAAGAGTCTCACCAAACTTAGAGATACTATGGTAGACCAGAATCTGGCGGATCTAGCAATTCCAAAACTATCCTGTGGTATTGATGGGTTGGACTGGAGAGTCATAAGAAGTATGCTGGAGGCGATATTCAGATCCAGCGGCGTCAGGATTTTGGTTTGCTGTAACCCTCTTCCACGACCGATCATGAAGACCGTGGAGTGTTACTTCCATCGAACTTCACGGCGCAGATATGGGGAGTCATGCAGATATCGTCACACTCCAAGGATGAAATTTCGGGACGAAATGTCTTTAAGAAGGGGGCAATGTAACGAACCTAGGCCGGACCTGTCGCCTCACACGTTGCCATCGACAGCGATGAGATCATCCCCGGAGATATTCGAGAACCATCCAGTCGCTCTTCCGCGGAAAACAACGGTCAATATTGGAAACAATTGGAACATGCCGTCGCCAACTGCCGGAATTCGAAAGATCGGGAATCCTGTGACGGAGATAAATAGGTAGCCCTCAAGATGGCAAGAACAGTCTGAACGAGCCCATACGATCGAGCTATACAGTGTAGTTAGTAATATAAATTAAGTTGTATATTTAAGTGTTAAATAAATTAGTAGAACCAAGTTAAGTTTATTTACGTTACATTAATATTTATATATAGATATTCGTGGAATCGTCACGAAGCGTAGAGTACGACTTATATGGATCTGGACATCGAATTTTCGTAAAGCAGGTGGAAAACTGCATACCAACGTGTCACTATATAGCCACGCCGTTAGTAGTCACACGGTTTATGGTCATGCGGTTTTCAATGGTGCAATTATTCTGCGCTGCAAAATAATATTTATTTCATCAAGAACTACGATTGGATAATATTTTCTATAGAATTATATCAATATTCATATTTCAAAAACCAGACATGGAAAATTAATGAAACTTACACGACTATAGGGTAATTTACTTTCAAGTATAACTTGAAAATATGATTCATATTGACAGGTCCATTCAAGAATAATTAACAAACATATATATTAGGTGCAAAACCTATTTCAACTTATATTTGTAAAATGTGATTATAGCTTTTTGTAGCTAATAATAGTAAGCAATTACTATAAGTCTTCCTCAAGTAGCTTTGGCTTCAAAGCGTATTTATTGTCTCAATGAGGCTGTTTTAAGCGACTAATGTTAAAAACATAAAGTATAAAAAACAAACATTTAAAAAAAATAGTGTTTTGGAAGAAAGTCAAAACATTTGAAGAAAATATTCTTGTCATAAGAAAAGACTCCCAATAAAGATATTTTTAATGAAAAATGCTCAGTCCCACTATAATTGGACCAATAATAAAGAATGCCGAAATATGCTATTTTTGACCCACCCTATATAATAGGCGGCTTCTTAACGACCGACTGACTGACATGTCATTTGACTTCTTTCAAACCAGCAATGTTATTATTTAGTTACTAATCATCTAAAAAGTTATAGGTACTTTTGAACAATTGAACATTACTATGTTTTAGTAAAACAGCCATTTTTATTATTTAAAAAAAAATCATATATCCGTAACTAGACATAGAAACTAATTTAAACCCGTGTAACTTCTAGTGACTTGTACCTCAATATCCCAAAAAAAATTCAAAATTGGCTGAGAGCCCATGTATTTGGTGCGGGGTTCTTTGTGGAGTTATTTCGAATTAAGTCGGCGACGCCCGAATATAGACGGGCAGATAGACCACGGAAAATCTAAAAGTTGCTTAACATTCGACGGGAACCATTTCTTCTAAAGTAACCACACCTCTATCCGCTTCGTTTCCGGGATGATGTTTAGATATGTCGTCACACCACAATCGGGTTAGCTCATGCATATATCTCTGTTCCTTTCACTATTCTAAAATTCACCTGTTGTCTTGAGCTGATGCGGCGCGTGCATCGTCCCTTCCACAAACCTTTTGGGGTCCGGTTTTTCAAACGATAGTTGAAAATAAACCACGAGTCAACTCTACTGAGGCCCGGTTTTTCAATGTGTAGTTCAAAAATAACTCAGGTCAGATTTTTCGATGAAGTTGAAAGTGAACTCGGTGAACTATCCATTGAAAAACCGGGCCTAAAAAAGATGATACTTCTTGGTACATCATCAGGGTTCTTATTCGTGGTACATCCATAGAATTGTAATTATAATATACTGACTAGAATGCGTTTCAAGCTGCGCGAAATGTCCCATGCATGGTGGCCGCCATTGTTGTTTATGTCCTCCTCGCAGTAGCGGAACAATTCCAGTGGCATTGTTTGTAATGGAAAATAGGGTATATCATAATAAAAAGTTTTTTTTAATAAATGAATATAAATGTTATATACCTATGTAAAAAATGTTTACTCTTCCACTCTATGAAGATATATGAGACATGTTTTACATATCCTTATAATTGAATAGGTATTTCTATCAAGATTTTTTTTTGCACTATCACATCAATATTTGAAAAATGAGTAAGTTATAAGGTCACATTTGATGTGGGTGCGAGATCATAGGAGGTTCAGAGAAAACAAAGAAACAGATTGCCTCGCCAAAGAATAATAAACACACAATTTCCTGGCTCAGAAACCTTCTGTGGAATCTCTTATAAGTCCATATGAGAGAAGAATTTCGAGGCTGGGAAACATGAAATGAAATCTCACTGGAATAAAGTGCCAGGATAAAGACAATAAGCAAAAAGGCTAGTGAGCCTATCGCCAAAGAAAATTGAACAGCTTCTCGAGTTGGACAAGAAATACTTGAAATTGGTAACGGACTCTCACTGACACTGCCCTCTGAGATATATTTTTAACATTGTATTTATCCATTTTTCAACCGACGAAACCAAAAGGAGGAGGTTATCTAGTCGCCGTGTATTTTTTTTATGTATGACCACGCATAACTCTTTACAGAGGTGTCCGATTCCGATGATTCTTTTTCATTGATAGGGTATACTCCGAAGTTGGTCCCATGTGAATTTGAAAAAAAACCACTCCTAAGGGTAGCAAAATGGAAAATATTTATCGTTCACCCTCTGAATTTTGATCCGTTAACCGATTCTATCAGGCATAACTTTGTACTGGATTTTCCGATTTGGATGATTTTTTTTATGACCTCATAGTTGATCATATTTGGGTTCGGAATGAATTAATCCACCCCTATGGGTAGAAAAATAGGGGATGATTGATTTTTCACTTGTGAACATTGGCATACATATGTAGTTGACATTGACAGATCGCTATTGTCATTAATTTTGTTCTCCTACATCCGTCACAATAATAACATTCTATGGAAAGATGGAATTATATACAAAGTGATGAAATGAACTCACCAGAACTATCAAAAATAATTTATATTTTATAACAATAAATATAGTTGAAGTAGATAATCGTATTATTTATCTGTTATTATTTGAAGTAAGGTGGGTAAGTATTGGAATCAATCAAAAGTTACGTAGGTACTAATTAGTATATTTCAGCCACAAAAAATTGAAAAATAAAAACTTTTTAACAAAAAATTAAACCGACGTAAATCGGAACTGAAAATCAAAAAATAAAATAAACTTCTTTAGTCTTGATAACTAGCTCCTAAACTAATGTAAGTAACTAATTTCGAGTCGGCGCCAAACGAATAATCAACGAAGATCATTAAATCACTTCAAAAAATATCAGAATGTCACCGTGCATCTCGATGCCATCATTTTACGCTTTATCGAGCTTGTTTGTTGGCGCCGACTCAAATTAGTACTTACATTGTTTAGGAGCTTAGTTATTAGGACTAAGTAAGGAGTTTCATTTCATTTTTTTTGCTTTTCAGTTCCGTTTTTCGATTTAATTTTTATTAGAAATTTTTTATATTAGTGATCTTTGCCTCTCGGCTATGCCGTATATTTTCATTGTTTGAGAATATTTTTTTGCCTTTTGTTCACTTCTGTATTTATTACGCTTCAAATTGTTTCATATTAAAACTGTTTTTTTGAAAATGCCTTTATCTGAAAAGGGATAGGATTGAAATTTTAATTATGATTGGTGTTGGCGATATGATGCGGACTCAACAAGAGGTATGCAGATTATTCCATGAAATACCAGATAGTGAATCTATTTCACAATCTACTGTAAGCAGAATAGAGCGAAAAACAAGGAATTAGGGACACGTGAGGGATGCACAAACCAAGGTAGACCACAGTTAATGAAAATAATCAAAAGACGAGACGTAATTTTGTCGGCATCTAGATTTGTTACAAAATACATTAATTCCTGATTTGACCCAGCTTTTTTCCTGATATTCAAATAGCCAATAACTTAGACCGCAGAAGGGCACCTGCACATTTTGATGCAACTTTGGAAGTGTATCCGTAGCGCATAACTACGTAATTTATATAATAATTCTTAATACGTTTATTCTTCATTTGTTTTTTAAAAATACAGTATCGTATAACTTTCTAATAAAATTTTGAAAACACGTTTTGTATTGTTGCCCACCCTCTACCAATTTGCGCACTTGTGATATATTTTGGAATCGGCTCAGCAAGTTAACCATAAAAAAAAAAATTAGGGTATTCATTTAATAAAACCGCTGATGACGTCATCACTGAAGGTAGATCACTGTATATTGGATTATTATTTAAAAAAAACAGTAAATTGAAATAAAAAATCGACCTGTTTGGAATTTTCAATGATATTGTTTTATTTAGCTAATAATGAATGTATGCGTTACTTTTATGGACACACTGAAAAGGCGATTTGTATAAATAAGCATGGCCACATATCATTACCTACTACTACAAACTAATGTAACACTTCATTTATATATAACAGTTTTAATTTATCCACTATGATCACTATAACAAAAGACAACAAAGTACAAAGACACATCCAAACCGAACACAAAGAAATTAAAGAAAATTGGAATGATTTGGCAACGCTTATAAGTGCAACCGACAACGCCGTTATGTTTACAAATATATGATATAAATACTACCGTCATACGTTCAGTTGATTATCTTCGTCACGCATGTAATATGCTTTGAAGTCATACTTTTCTTCATTGTTTGTCCTCCTTGCTATCGCATAAGGGTGCTATGAAATTCGGGTGCAGTAGACTAAGCCTTTCAGTCAGTATATTATAATTACACTATGGGTACATCATGCAAATGACCCCGGCAGCCATGATCTTTCATTTCACGTTGGCACAACTGATTGTTGATCATATGTCTTTTAATGATCCAGAGGAGATGAATCATTCGTTATTTAACTGTACTAGATTCAGTACAATCAGTAACCGTTCCGGTACAAAGTACATCTTTGAATTTAATAAAATTCAAAAGAACATTGTTCGTTAAAATATGTGGTCATAATATGTATGATCATTCTGTAAATTATTATACCATGCTACTCTTTCAGAGTAATTTGTAGAAAACTATAATCTTTACCCACGATGGGTCGAAAGTCTATCAAATTATGGTACTGGAATTGAAGATAAAATTAAATGACAACATTCTAATGGAAGAATTTTCGAGTCTGAAAATAACTGCAAAATGTCAAAAACAATTTTAGCCAATCACAATCCCCCTCGAAAATTCAAAATAAACCTTAATTTGACATTTCCGGCCTATGTTCACATAGTCTGAAACTACAGGGGAAATTTTATTCCAGACCACAGACTAAAGTTTAAGTTCTGTGCTTCGGGTATACGGAACGCTAATATCAAAACATAAAAATTGACCAATCTAACATTCCATCGAATATTTAAAATGTTATGATTGGCTCAAACACTGAATGACATTTTCAGACCCGCGTTCCGATAGTGTGAAACGGAATCAATTACAATATTTTGTGGAACACAATACATCATACAATATAAATGTTATGATTTGAAATACTTGAATTTGACTTTGGGACTCCGGTTACGCATAGAGCAGAGTTACAGAACATCTGTTGTGGCAAAGCTCGCAACTGATATTCTTAGATCATATAGCTACGCTAGATAGGTAAAAGTTGCTGCAAAGGCAGGGTTGACTTCATAAAATGTATCCAGTTTTACATCAAAGTCACTAATAACAGACAAAACAAGAATAGATAAAGGCGTATAAAGGCTCAAAATTCAGAATGCATTCACAAAGTTTTATTAGGACAATAAATACTGTCGTGCTTGACAAGAAAATAGTACCTGACATTTTGTTGATTTTCAGATAACTGTTTCTTATCAATACTTTCTTCTGAAATGTTACTAATAATTGAACAAATTGAAAAGGGAAACATTCTCAATTGATATTGATAAAAATATTTTTTCTGTGAATTGAAAAATCCACGATAAAATAGAAGTTATTTTTTTGTGAATGTCTGACAGAAAACAACTACTTCCCCGGCTAAAGCCACGCTGGACATTGAACTACATCTGATAGATATTCTGAAGTGACCCTAACTCAAAGTAAAATTGAAATTGAAAATTTGCATTTCATTCAGATAGTTATTTGATTTTCTATTCCAGTCTTAATTAAGAACTCATGAAGTTGAATGAGGCAAAGAAGAATGTTTTCCAAAAAGAGTACTTACCAGAAATCATTCGTAATATTGACGCTAAGAGAGACATCGCATTCACTAGGTCTTCAATACATTTTGTCGACGAAAATCTATTTCACGCTCACATCATCAGGAAGACCGGAATAAATGAGAAACACATTTTCAAGAAGCAATCTCAATTTAGCGAGAAGTAGTTGTTTTCTGTTAGACATTCACAAAAAATAACTTCATTTTTATCGTGGATTTTTCAATTCTACAGAAAATCTTAGAATGTTTCCCTTTCAACATGAATACCCCACAAGAGGTTATCTTGACGATGGAAGATAGTGACTAAAGTTTATCTTTCAGTGCAGATGATTCCACATCTGATTTTATGAACATCCCGCTCATATTTTCAACAAATCAATTGAACAAAAATATATATCAATAATGTTTCATAACGAAAATATTGCTGCTTATAAACTGGTAATCAAATAAAATTAATCTTCTGTATTTTACTGTTGGGCTTTCAAGGATGTCCTCCATGTTGTCCTTTCAACACTCTGTATCTTGAAACAGTTGAACCCATTCATGGTTGGGGTATTTTCAATGAAAATATTTCGGCATATAAACGAGATGTTTAAATTAATTGTTTTGGTATTTTTTTTAATACACATAATCACAATATTACGCTAGCCCTTCAGTTTGATAACCCTGGTATTATGAGTTTTGATATTTTTTTGCCAATAATACTATGGCATTTCAAACCGTTGTTTTATTTTCATTAAAACAATATAGCCTGGTCATAATGAGCACAACAATTCAATGTTACCTCGTTTTTGAAATTATTCCAATTAAAGTAGTTTAGGAGGAACAAGATTACAAACTTCCTATATACATACAAAGATCCACAAATCATAGTACTCCTTTGGGCTCTGTTCTAGGTTAAAAATCCGAAAATACATTAGTCCATACAGGATTAATAAAAAATAATACATAAAATATCTGAATTGAAAGCAAAAATATTTTTTATCAGTTTTTTATCAGGTAATATGGCAATTATGTTTATTTTTGTATGTAAGTTTGATCTGTTCACTGAATTGGTTCAATAATTTCATTCTAAATGGAAAAAGACAAATAACCAGAAAAACAAAAATAAACATTTTATTTTGAACAATTGATTTAAATAAGTTAAATAAATTATGTTCCATATTGTTAGCAAAGAAACAAGATTATTACCTACTATGTATACTGGATATTTCACATTTGAATACAATATATTTGGAAGAAATGCAGCAATTGAGTCGTCCTTTTTTTTAGATTTAGAAACTGAGTAAAAATGTTCTCTATATATGAAGATTTGTGAACACATCAAACAAACCTGAAAGAAAATGTAATCGAAAAATTCCATACAAAAATTACCTAACTTCCTCTGAAATTAAAGAAACTGAAAAAATCACAAAAAATTAATTTGCTAACAGTTCCTTTTCGTAAGTAGTAGTTTCCCTCATATGCCTGAGCTCTTTTAGTGTAGGAATATAATATAGAAATTTGCATTTGGGAGTTTTCAAAGTATTTCACAATCTAAGAGCATATGTATAATATTCAATAAAGGCAGGCTTTGGGTTTTGAACAATAATATTTTGAGGAAATTACTGAGGTTCCATAAAAGAACAAAACACTAAATAATCCAATTTTGTAATGGAAACTGTTCACATTAAATTTTGGGGTTTGAAATAGAATCACTGAGGTCACAAATATAGACCATCATCTAGCCACCAGTTCCAATAACAAATCATCCATCAAGCTCTTTTTACTGATTCATACATGGTTACTTGTTGGTATTAACAAAAATCAATTTAGTAGCAAAGAATTTACTAATTACTTAAAAAACAAAAAAAATCCAGAATGATTGGATCAATGAGAATATTTGTTAAATACATATAATGTTCCTCTAGTCGATCCCTCGGGAAAGGAAATATTCTACCATATTATAACTAATTTTGAAAATTTATATTTTTTTTTTCAACAATGCAACGTTTGAGTTAAAGCTGTTCCGGGGTTGAGAGGACTAAAGAGGATATGAAATATATGACTAATTTCAGAAGTTTATATTAATAAATCCCAGCAAAACTGTAAAATAATCATTACTTTTTAAAAAAAAGGATCTTAAAAAATCAAATATAAATTTCTTAATGTAATATAATCACAGGCAGTTCAAATTGGTTACGATAGAAACAATACAAGAAATTATTGCCCTTCTAAACTTATAGATCCCGGATCCAAATTAGTTTTCAGATTGGGGGTTATAATCCCCAAAAAGTCTCAAGAATGTAACTTTCATTTTGTATGTTGTAAAGGATGAAAAAATGTTGTCAAATGCATTAATGAGAAATAGACTTTGAGAAAGATATTGGGCATTCGTGGGATTAACTTTGATCATTGAAAGTGAGTTTTTATTTATTTAAATTCAAATATTATTCAATCAGAGAATCAATGAAAGTTCTTAACATAGACATGCCTACACAGACGTGAAACAAAACTTTCGTACGTGAACCCCATTCTTGATGTACCTTTTTTGGGGTTGGTTGATGCCTCCAAATTTGTAATTGTAAAAGGAACCCAGCAAATTTATAGGTATATTCAATTATATTCAGTGTTTTAATTATTCAAAAGTAAATTTCCTTCCTCCGTACCACCCCTTTAATTGACAAATATCTTGTTCCAAATATACATATCCAGAATCTGCAAAGTACATCACAAATCTGACAAATGGTCTAACATCACCCATATTTGCAGTTTTCAGAGCATCAAAAATTTCTCTGTAAAAAAAAATAATTTATTCAGTACATAGTAGTAACCCATGCAAGAAAATACAATATAACAGATAATTTGGGTAAAAATTGATTATAATTCTAAAGAAAATAATATTTTTTATATTTGAAAAATTATAAACATGTTTTAATTTGAAATCCATTAAAAATGTAACTTATACTTTTGATTCTACGGGGTTCTAAAATTTGGTAGCTATTCCGGGGGATAAATATTCATTCTTT